>JAQQSO010000327.1:0-502990 GCA_028658305.1 Pachyuromys duprasi | reverse complement strand
TGTCCCTCAGCTGCTGCAATTTTCAAAAGAGATCGCCTCGGGCACTTTTAAATGATGGTGTCTCAATTCTGTAATCATCTTTCAAGAGCTTTCTCTTAAAGGGTCTTTTAGGTAAACCCAGTCCGTCAACCGCACTTATGGACTCAGGAATCAAACTATCCTCCTGTGGATGAGCATAGGTGAGTCCCCATGGTCGGTGGCCGGCAATGAAGTTTCAGGAACCTAACAGTAGGAAGAAAGAGCCACCACTTGGCCAGATTTTGGCTGACTTGGGTCCTATAGGAGCAAATCTCCATTTGTGTCAAAAGGCAAAAAACTTCCTCCTCCAAGCAAGATGGAGGTGACGTCCCACGTCTATCCTCAAACACATAAACACACCAAACCCTTTCTATTTCACCTAGGCGACACCAGGCAGCCAGGCTTCACCATGAGCAATCAACCAGCTAATGAGGGATGCATGGGCGGTCACCAACCATGCAAGATCATAAGCTGTTGAGGGTGGAGGACAATTCAGAAGCCACACCTGGCTTATTGCAGAGGACACTGGGCTTTTTCTTTCCCCAGTCCCCACCATCTGAAAAAGATCCCAAGATCCTGGGCCTCTGCCTCCTGGTCACATACACTCTGGGAGCTGAGGGTCCCTGGGTAGAGGCTGCTCCTCTCAGTGTAGCGCTGGCTACACTGAGGAGCTCACCTGCTCTCACGCAGTAGCAGCTCAGGCCCTTCGCCTCTGCGTGGGAGAGGGACTGTATCTGGCTCCGAAAGCTGGACCACTCAGCTACATCTGGGTTGCCTCAGAGAGCTCAACAGGAGCAAATCCTTCCTATCTAGATTCTACCTTCCGCCCTCATGAGGAGGAAGCCAGGAGTTGATTTCCGAGAGATGTAATTGTCCTTCACATTTGTCAGCACAATGTCGGGGGATGATCTACTGTAAGTCCCATTCCTCCAGCAATGGGGACACAAGGCTGAGGGCACTTTCCTTGTGTTCCCAGGAAAGGGTTACACAACCGGCTTCATCAAAAACATGCATGCTTCCGTGGTACACAGCTTTCTTTCCTCACCCTGCCCCTTCAGCGGGGACACGCGAGTAAGCTGTTCATGTGAACGAAGGAGAGAGAACCCTGGAAGAGATCGCTGTTAAGTGTGCTCCCGACCGAGCTGTGCTGACATCAGCTCCAGTGAGTCTGTCAGAGTCTGAATGTGAAGGGTCGCCACAGCTGTGAACACTTGTCCTCTAGCCGGCTGTGTGACTGTGGGTCTATGGGACCTGTAGGAGGTGATGATGGAAGAAGTGGGCCACTGGGAATGGCCTTTGAGGGTTACATCATCGTGGTGCACTGTGATGGGAATAGCCACCGCCACACTGTGAAGTGAACTGCTCCGCTGTGTCTCCTCCATGATGGACTGAGAGCCTCCAAAACTGTGAGCCAAAATAAATGTTCCCAGCAGATGCTGTGGTCATAGTGACTCAAAAGTTTGAACACATCTGGTGTGACTCGAAGCTTGGGGATCGATCTCTCTCTCTCTCTCTCTCTCTCTCTCTCTCTCTCTCTCTGTCAGCTCTGCCAGTTGCAGCAACACGTCTACCATGTGCTTCTTGCCATCGCTATGCTGGACCCCCTCCAGGGGCCCAAAGCAATGGGGCTCATCTTAGATTGGAATGCCCAAAACCATGAACCTAAACAAACCTTCTTTCTTCATAAGTACATTATCCCGGGTATTTTATCACAGTGAGGGAAAGATGACTTTATAGCTACACCCCTTATCGCTGTGAGAAAATACCTGAACAAAAAGCACCTGAGGAAAGAGTCTAACCTGGCTCAGGGTTTGAGGGAACACAGTCCAGGACGGCAGGAAAGCTGAGGTAGCAGGAGCCCGGAGGTGGCTGGTAACTTTGTATCCGTAAGTTAGGAAGGTACAGAGAAATGAAGGCGGGTGCTCAGCTACCTCTCCCCTTTTTTATTCAGTTCAGCAGTTAGGGTGAGTCTTCCTACTGCAATTACCCTAATCAAGGAAGTCCCTCATAGCCCTGCCCTGAGGTTTGTCTCTGAGGTGATTCTGGATCCTGTTAAGTAGAAAACTAATATAGATCATTACATTGACTAAAACAAGGCTGTCAAACTTAAGCATCAATGTGGTCATACACCCTTATCAGTAAGGAACACTGAAAACAAGGCTACCGCGTACTTAAAGCTCAGCACTATGTTGGCCAGGCTTTCTCCATTGTTACAGCTAAGGTGCCTACACAGTGGGAATATGCTACAATAGGGTGGCCAACTATCCCAACTGTAGCCAGTAATGTCACCTTGTTAGCTTGAAACCAGCCAGTGTGGCACCGCAGAACCTGGCAGACACTGCCCTTCGTGACTGGTTTTCCTCCTCTGGAGCTGGTTGCTAATTTGTGCCTTGTGGTTTACTGGCCATGTGACCTGCGTGAGCTATTTTAACACTGCAAAGCTTTCACTTCCTCCTCTATGAGGGGCCAATAATCGTCTTGGTGAGCGCGGCAGCTGCCCCACAAGTGAAGCTGTGTTAGCACCATGGTGAACACAAGCTTAATTATCAATGTTCTTTCCTGCAAGATCGGTTTGTTTCACACTTCTCACTCAATATCCTGTAGACAAAGTAAGGCCACAGACCAAAGGGAGGACAGCCTGGTTCTTGGCTCGCAACCTCTGAGTACCTGTTGTCACTTGCTGACGCAGGTAGGTGGAAATAAGGTTATAATGTGCTATTAACTTTGGACTTGAACTGGCTTATTTAATACAGCATCAGTGGTAATTAGTATTGCTTAACAAAAATTATGAGCACAAAGAAGGCAGGCTTCGTAGGCTCCTCGGAAATGCCACCAGCCGTGTGAAGTTTCAGGAAGGCAGGCCGCACCATAAAAATGTTTGCACTAAGCACGAGGAGGTGAGGCGCCAGGACTCCATTTCATCTGTTCTTAAAGAATCTTTCCACTCTTTTCTTCTTTTCATTAACGCTCTTTAGGCTCAAAGTGACTCTGCTGTTTGCGGAAGGGATGGGTATGTGGTAAAAGAGTTAAGCAAGAACAAGACGGCACCTAAAAGAGAGGCAGAGAAGCCCAGAGATGGAGATGACTGGAGAGCAGGAGTCGGGGGTCGGCGGGGAGATAGCCCTCTAGAGATAGCATGTTTCCAATTCCGCTGACAGCACTCACCTCACATCTCTTCCAGCCTCATTGCGTAGCTGTGTTCAGCCACTTTTACCTATTTTCCCTGTTGACATGGATAGAAAATTGAGCAATTACCCTTAAACTCAAAGCTCTCAGATCATCCAGATTGCTACACTTGAAGAATTAAGTCTCCAATCGCCCCTGGCTAGAAGTGGCTCGACGCAACTTGTCCTTTAGGAATTAAACACTTTTTGGCTGGCCAGAAGGATTTATTATTCCTAGGTTTCAAGGCATTTCACTTCTGTCAAAACTGGACCTCAGGATGTGAAAGAGACAGTCCTCCCAGTGGGGCTGAGGTGCACCCACGGCTCAGAGCTTCCATGAGAGGGAGTCACAATGTCGGACATGTCCTGCATGATGCAAGAAGGCAGTGCTTTAACATGGTGGCTTCTTTTAGTAAGCTCTTGTTTTCAGACTTTCTATTTTTTAAAAGACAGATTAGGGCTGCTATAGGTGATTTTCTAACTTGCATTTTGGATTGACATAAATGACTTGAAAGTTGAGTCCATGTTCAATTGTATGTCCAGAGATGGCCTGGCTATTCTTTGTGTATGTGTGTGTACTGTCATGTGTGTGCTTGCATGTCGAGGCTAGAGACATCAGGTGTCCTTCTCAACTGCTCACCACCTTGTTTTGGAGACAGGGTCTCTCACTGAAACGGGAGCATCCAGGTTTGGTTACACTGTGTGGTAAACACCCCAGGCATCGACTTGCCCAGTATTGGGATTGTAGGCACACACTGCAGAACCCATAATTTCACGTGAGTGCTAATAAAACTCAAGTCCATGTTTGCGCAGCCAAGTGTTGTGCCAACTGAGGTTTCTCCCCAGTGCCCCTGAATAGTCTTTTCTGAAGATGATGTATGTCTTTTCTTCATCTGTGTACCTCTCAATGTTCTTCACAGCCTCACATCCTATCCTGAGCTTGCCTTCCACTACTGGGTGGGTTCTGGGACTTATGGAGACTTAGTACGCCTGGGACAGGTTGGGAAGTGACACATGTTTGCACTTGTTTTACCATCTCTATCTCCCAACCCTCCTGTCCTTCCCTGGCAATTTCGGCTTTTCTTTCAGCTGATGCTCTGAAGTAATTTCTTTAGATTGCCCTTCCACTCCATCACCCAGTTCGGCGGGTCTCTTTTTCTAGTAGCGCCTTCAGGGGACTGAGTCACAATCTGTTCCTTCTCTCTTAGTTGTATGAGAATGTGTTGTCCTGTCCCCTGCTAGACTGGAAGTTGCCTTGAAGGCAAAGACAATGAATATCTTGTTCACCACCATATCTGGAGCCCAGCCTCACATATCACTCGGCAGAGTGATGTACAAATGGTCAATGAATCAGTGAGTGGCTTGTCCAAAGTCACTTTCAGAGACTGGGTTCAGTCCTATGTCAGACATGATATTCCTTTTCAAATGTCATGTAACATTCCAGTGACAGATATCTAATGGCTTTAGGACAAGCCCAAAACTGGATTTTAAGAATGGATGATCTACAAATTGAAAAATGAGATACATTATGAAATTTAAAATTTTCAGCATAGCAAAAGAAATAATCACCAGAGACAAAAGAGCCTATAGAATGGGGAGTGGGTGGAGATCACTGTCAACTATGTATCAGATGAGGAATTAGAATGTGACACATAAAAAGAACTTGAAACATTCAACACCAAGTAACAGCCAGCTGAAATATGGGCAATTGAACTGAATAGCAAGCTCTCAAAAGAAGGAATAAGAATAAATACTTGAAAAACATTGTTCAACGTTCTTAGCCATTAGAAGTGCTTTGGGACTCCATCTCACCCTGGTCAAAATGAGCATCATCAAGAAAACCAATAACAACAAATGCTGAGGCTGAGGGAAGACACCTGTACTATAGCTGGGAGGGGGGGGAACTGGAGGAGCCACCACAAAAGTCAGTGTGGGAGCCCCTCAAAAGACTAGAAACAGAACGACTGTGACTCAGCTGGACCACTCCCAGGGTGACACTTCACATCCACATCTTCTGCTGTACTATTCACTATCAGTAACAAGTGGAACCTGCCTAGACGCCCATAAGCAGATGGAAGAAGAAATACGGTATATACACAGTGGAATTTTAGTTCGCCAGAAAGGAAAATGGAACTATGACCTTTAGAGGAAAATTAGGTGCAACTGACGATCATTAGACTATGAGACCTGCCAGACACAGAAACATAAATACTGTATATATTCTCTTACATGTAGACTCTATATTTAAACGTGCGTATATTTATAGACTGTGTGTGCGTGTTTGTGTGTATGCATTATAAAGCAGGAAGGGGAGATCTTAAGGGCAGAGAGGGGGAGAAAAGAAAGAGTAATGGACAAGAAAGAGTAATGGTCAAGAAAACAGAAGCTATTTGAAGAAGGGCACCAGTAAGTCACAGGAGGAGGGCCTAAGAGAGACTGAAACCCATCCCATCAATCAAAGTATATGACATGTGTGTAAAAAAAAAAAACCCCAAACAAAACCTGTTACATTGTATACTAATTTAAAATGTATTTTTGAGAGTGGGTGACTCTGCCACTGAAGGATGCTCACCTAAACAGAGAAGACTCTGTTTGCCTGTCCACAAAGGTCATCTAGGGCTCTGGCTGCCCATTGCTCTCCAACTACTCTCTATAATCACAGCCTCCCACTTGCCCAAGCACTTTGCTTAGGGATAGCCGGAGTGTTGTGAGCTAGAATCGGCAGGTTAGAAAGATGGCTGCAAATCTCCCTAAGGCAGTCCGTGGTTGGAATGGACAAGGATCAGGGCTCAGGTCTGCAAACCAGTGCTCCTTCTGGCTACACTAACTACTCTCCATGTGGAGTCTCTCCTTATACTAGGTCATTTCTTCTATTTCAGCCTATTGGGTCCTGTTCACCCTTTATAACCTGATCCAAGTTCTTCCTTCTTCCCGAAGTGTTCTCAGCCTACACACGTCTAAATGAATGGTCACTAACCTGAAACCATGTCCTGCCAGCCACCCCTCCTCTGTCATACCTGCTGAATTCCTGTAGTAGCTTGTTTTGTTTTCATCTGTTTTGCTTCCCAATGAGGGTCTGTGTCCCTTTAGGGTAGAGCTGTGCTGGGTCTTGTAAAGAATTTGCAAAGCTCTTCCCAAAGACCCAATCCAACTTGCAGATATGTTCTACTTCCAAGGTGTTTTGAAATTCTTTCACTGAGCCTAGCTCAGTGACGAACAGACTGCTTAGAATACATGTGGCCCTGGGCACAAGCTCCAGCACCACACGCCTACAAGTGTCATTGGTAATTTCGTATTTAATTCTCTCATGCTGGGAACTGAGCCTTACAGGAGCTATGGGGCATTTTACAATTAGAAATACGTCCTCAGTCTGTCTGTCGCCTTTTCAAATATAATTTGAAATCTTTCAGGCTGTGCTCTCAGGCTCCGACACTCTCGGTCACCTATCTTTTTGTGGTTTTGTGTGTTTGTATTCTCTGTCTGGCTTCTACATCCACCTGAGCTCACAGCCTAGCCATGGTCTTGCAAATCATCCCATGTCATGTCTTTTGGCTCACCAGCAGATGCCCAGGCCCCTTATAAATGTCACTCACTTGTAAATGTCCCTTTCTCCTGGGTTCCTATGTCCTACTCCCTGGAAGGATGGAGACTGGTGGAGAGCTATCATGTTTCTTCCTCCTGCTCTGGGCGTTGGGGCAGATGAGTGTTACCCACTCATGAAGAGGCTGAGAATGCAGCCAGGGAGACAAGGCTTGTGAACATGTTCCATGACCGACAGGCAGGGAAGGAGCATGAGTGTCTTCTCACTAGATCAGACACTCCTGGTGGCCTGGGGCTGCCTTAGTCGCCACCACTTCCAGTACCTGGGACAAAACTGGCCCCAGCAGGCACTGGGTGAAAATGGGTTGGCTTTCCTCCATAACCCTACCTCCAAGGCTGGTTGTAGAGAACTAAACAGAATGAGGGAAACTTGATTTGGGCTCTGCTATTCTCCCTTTGGGACTGCCCACCCCTCAGGTGTGAGCCCGAAGAAGCTGGATCTTGTCTTATCAAGGGAACCAGGGGGTTTCCTTATAGGTGTCCAAGGGGCTGTTTAATGTCAACACTGGATGTGTGTCTGTGGACGATTCACAGCAATCATTCCCGGAGTCTCCCCATCCACTGAATAGTCTAAGTTTAAAGGAGCAGCCTTCACTAGCCAACCAAGTAATTCTCTGAGCAAAGATAATTCTAGAAACTAGTTATATGCAGCATATGATTCTTAGCGCATAATGGATTCTAAACATTCACATTCCGCGAAATGGACTAAGTCAAGTGTGAACTGTGACGTATGAGCTGATTTTCCATTAAGGATGCAGCAGAACTGAATGGAAAAACAGATTTATGTGGAAGAGGAGGCGTCTTTCCAGTGGCGGTGAGGGGTGCCCTCTCACAAGAAAGGCGTTTGTGTTTCAGACCTCCATGACAAAATCACAACTTTCTCATGCCAAGTTTAGGAAGGGAAAACATTAGAGGCATTCTCTGAAAATAGACTCTTTCTTTTCTCCCTCCTTGGTGGAGCCTGACTAAGCACCCATCAGTCGCTCTAAGCTGCCGGGGGGGGGGGGGGGACCAGCACACTGAGGCAAAGGCTGAAAATGAGAGCCCTGAGGTCAAAGGTCAGCCTCGAAATCCTGCTGCCACCATCTACTGGATGTGTGACCTCGGACAAGGTTACTCTTCCCTGCCTTAAGCCTGCCTGTCTTCAAAATGGGGATAATGAGCGATTCAAGTGTTCGTGAGCAGGTCAAGACACTGTGGTATACCCATTTAATGGGATATCACTCTGCAATAAAAATGAAAACAGAAACAACACATGCAGCAACCTGGACCAATGTTAGAATCACAATGAGAAAAAAAAAGCCAGGCCTGTTTTTGTTTCTACGTGTATAAGCTGGTATAAAACGTATATACTTATGCTTTCATTTATTCTAGGAAATGAAATCATTTTATGATGAAAAGGGGAAAAAAAAGCACCAACAGTTGTTGAGGCCAGAGGCAGAGGAGGGATTTGCTAAGGAGGTAATGAAGACTCTGTATGTTCATTGTGAGAGAGCTCTCACAGGACATAACTGTCAGCCAAACTCATATTGTCTACTCTAATGGCTAAGGCTTTCTGTACATAAGACTCAACAAAGTCTTAAGTGCATTGGCACGGGGAGATGGGTGTCAGGGAAGTGCCCGCAGCTGGAGCACAGTGATAGGAGTTAAGACCCTAGGAGCCCCGCTAAAAAGCTGGTGTGTGCCCACAACCCCGGCAATGCTGGACAGGGGCAGCAGGCAGGTCCCCGAAGCTCACCAGCTGCCTAGTCAAACTCATAAATCCCAGGCTCAGTCATTTGAAACAATAAAGGAGAAGAGTGAAGAGAAAGTGTCATCTGTATCAGCCTCTCACCTCTACAGGAAGATGTACACACGTACATGTACACACACTTATACATTCAGCACACACACACACAGTCCTGGACACAGAAAGTTGACTGTTCTTGAGAATCACATGATGCAATATGTGAACCATAAGCCAAATGTGGTATTATAGGCTTATAATAGTATGCTTCTAGCAGCATGTAGGAATCCAAGGCCAGAGAAATAGAAGTTCAAGTTCAGCCTGGGCTGGAAACTGTGTCTCCGGAAAAGGTTAAAAGAGAACCAAAAGCTTTCAAAGAAGATGAACAAGAAAATATAAAGCATCTAGCTTGGTGGCTGGCACACGGTGAATGTTTGGGAGTAAATGGTGACAATGACACCGGTGGACAACTAAGGTATAAGAGCTGATTCTCTTGGGTGTCTGCCTGAGGCCTGCTGTACTATGTAATAGTCTCTAAGCCTCAATTTCTTAATGTGTTTAGGGCCAGGTTTGCCCAGGGTGGCCTAGAGAGCCCCTCCAAGCTGCAGCGGCGTGACTCTGAACCAGAGGCCCTGTGGTGACTGTGCAGCCTCGGCCCCACACACATACACGCAGCAAGCGCAGCATTTGCCAAGGCTGGCTGTGAGACTTCAGATTTAGGTCTCAAAATGTAGCATTTTCCACAATGAAAAGGGGTGGCGAAAGTAGGGGTTCAGAAGCCCTTTGAAGGGCGCTGGGAGGCGGTTCTGGGCGGAGTCCCTAACGGCCTGGAGACAGTCCAGTGAGTGAGAGCATCAGGAGATCAGGAGCCACACCGTTTCCTTGTTATTTGCATTTGGAAGTCTCTGCCGAAAAGCTCTAGAAATCATGTTCCCTTAAGTCAATGTTTTCTTACATAAAACCAAGTTTCCTGGTGTTATAAACAAATACACAAGCAACTGGAGACTGAAGTTACTCAAAAATGACCTGAAGGGCATGACCTGCCATATACTCGCTCCTACCACACTGGTCCAGGCTGGCCAGAGAGTCCCCATTACCATGGCCTAACTCCAAGCAGAGGCTCCCGTCCTTGCCTGTCTCAGAGGGCTTCAGCAGCAGAACGGCTAAACTTACTGTCAGACTTCAGCCTGTCACGCCCATTCAGGCAGCCTGTTTAAATGAGTTCAGTTTCTGTGTCCCTCCCTCCCCGTCCAGGTTTCTGACCTGAGCATGGCCTAGGACCTGTATCTGAACCCGTATCTCAGAACATTTCCTGAGTATTCTTTCTGACCCTACCCCAATCTTGGGATTGTCTGATTTTATGGACTGAATTTTCCCCCTTTGCATGTAGATGCCCATGCAAACCTGTTGAAAAGACCTAGGGGCTGTGCTTCCAAAGACTGTGGTACCACGGCTCCTGCCGTAAACACTAGGATGGTGTGAAGAAGTGCGTGGCAGGCTGTACTCAGACACTGGCCAGTGGGCAGTCGAGCCCTCCGACCTCGAGATGGGGGAAACTGGGAAGTGAGCCAGTGGCTACCCTGGCTTCCTGCACAGCGGCATGCTGGGCACCATCACACCTGCCCTGAGCACGGAGGCCTCCTGGGATGAGGAGGAAAACTGAATTCTAGGGGAGCTTCGGTGGTTGCAGGAGAAAGCAAAGGACCCAGCAGGAGCGTTCAGCACAGCACCCAAAGACTCCCTGCGAGCTCCCAGGCCTCCTGGCCACAGCTAGACTTCCTCTAAGGCGGCTCACCTTCTCCTTCGTCTGATCCAGTTACGCTATGTTGTCTGAGGCGGCGACTGTCAATGAAAAACAACAGGAAAGAAAAAAAATGAGTTTCAAACACAGATAGCAAAAACAGAGCTATAGTCAACTGAAAGGAGGAAGCCTCAATTGAGAAAATGTCTCTATAAGATCCAGCCGTAAGGCATGTTATTAATTAATGATTGATGGGGTCCCAGCCCATTGTGGGTGGTGCCATCCCTGGGCTGGTGGTCCTGGGTTCTATAAGAAAGCAGGCTGAGCAAGCATCCCTCCATGGCCTCTGCATCAGCTCCTGCCTCCAGGTTCCTACCCTGTTTGAGTGCCTGTCCTGACTTCATTCATTGATCTGGAGGTGTGAGCCAAATAAATCCTTTCCTCCCCAGCTTGCTTTTGGCCATGGCATTTCACCATGGCAAGAGAAACCCTGACTAACAAAACAGGTAATAAAAATAAAAATTCTCCTGTTTCCATAAACTCAGTCAAACCTTTTCAGGCAAATGGGTCTGCTGTGCATGGTTGCATGGGCCGTGCGACACACCGTTCGCAGGCAGCGTGCTCTCCCCCCTCTGGAGGTTCGAGGGCACCTGCCATTATAGCTTTGTCCACAGCCTTTCCCCTTAATTTTAATTCACTTCATTTTTCACATGGAAGTCTTGGGAGAAGGCCAGCGTCAGTGGGCTCATTACTCCTCTGCCCACCTGTGTTGCTACTCTTTGGACTGGCATCCTGATACCTGCACCTGCAATCCTAAACTCCCCATGTGAGACTATGACACGGGCATCTGTGCCAGGTCCCGACCTTCAGGGGAGGAGACAGCATGAAGCCAGCTCTTAATGCACCAAGCAGATCCCAGCCCCGGGCCACAGCCAGACTCCAGACCATCTCATTTTCTCCTTGAAGACTTACTATTTTTGTCTATGTGGATGAGTGTTTTGTCTGCATGTCTGCATGTGCACTGTGTGTGCCTGGTTTCTACGGAGTTCAGAAGAAGGCCCTGGGTCCCCAGAACTGGACTTAAGGATGGTTGTGAGCTGCTGGAAACCCAACCCCAGGTGTTCTGCAAAGGCTCCTAAGTGCAGAGCCCTCTCTCCAGAACTCCATCGTTTTCCATGCTGTGTTCACCACAGGCTGGAGGGACAATGACAGCCAAGGCCACATTGCTAGCAAAGCTCACTACAGGATACACGGTACCCTGGGAACTTACTCTTCCATCTCCTCAGAATTTTTCTTTCCCAATCTGAAAAAAAAAAGAGAGAGAGACAAAGTTTAAGACAATCCATGAGTTGTCTGGGAAGAGGCTCAAGTGGGAACAAGTCAGCACATCCCAAAGGTTTGTAGCCGCTGTGTGTGAGTGTGCATGTGTGTGCACGTGTGTCTCTGTGCGTGCATGTATATGTCTGTGTATGTCTCCGTGTGTATGTGTCCCTAAGGATATCTGTGTGTATGTGTCTCTCTCATTTGTGTGTGTGTCTCTGTATCTGTGTCTCTATGTGTCTGTGTGTGTACAAGAAAGAGAGAAAGACAGAAAGGAGGGAGGGAAGAAGGGAAGGAGAGAGGGAAGGAGGCAGGAAGGACACACTCACGTATGCATGTACCGAGCAGAGGCAGAGACTGGATCAGGTGTGTCCCTGGACCACCCTCCACTACTGTCCCCTCTTTCTCTTTGACACAGGGCTGGCCTGGAACTCTCTATGTAGACCAGGCTGGCCTAAAACTCCCAGAAATCCATTTGCCTTGCATCTGCCTCCTGAATGCTGGGATTAAAGGCCCATACCACCATGCCCTGCCACCCTATCTTATGAGACAGGATTTCTTTCACTGAACCTGGTGCTCACTTACTGGCTAGACTGGTTGGCCAGCAATCTCTGGACCCCTGCCCCATGCCAGGATGAAAACATACATGATCGTATCATGTTTTTTGTTTTGTTTTGGTTTTTGAAGACAGGGTTTCACTGTGTAACATTGGCTGTCCTGGAATTCACTCTGTAGACCAGGCTGGCCTTAACTCAGAGATCCCCCTGCCTCTGCCTACCGAGTGCTGGAACTAAAGGCGTGCGCCACCACTCCTGGCTCCGTATCATGGTTTTTATGTAGATGCTGGGAACCTGAACTCAGGTCCTCATGACTTCACAGTGGGCCATGTTCCCAGCCCCTGTAAGGTCTTCTTAAAGCCTTGACTCAGTACAACTCTGAATTAAACTGCTGAGTTTGAGAGCTGGTAGAGCAAGAAGCAGAAAACTGAAATGGACGCAGACAATGACTCCTTTAGCAGCTGAGCGAGTTGCTGACAGCGGGCTGTTTCGGTGACTGAGGCTCTGGTCATATTTGGGGCTGTTCCGTACCAGCCTCGGTAAGCTCACAGAAGCAAAGGGGGTGCACTGGGCCCGCTGCCTGGCAAGCGGTCTCCATCTCATCAGCATGAGGGACCAGAGACACATGACAGGTGCTGGGTGAGGACTCAGTCTGAGATATTCCATGAGAACCTGGACCTGTGTGACACCCAGGCCCTTACCTAGGGCAGCAGTCTTCATGTCAATGACATGAGATTCCCTGGGAAGACTGTCAGACATGCAGCCTGCTGGGCCTGGGATGGAGAGATTTACGGATCAGCTGATTTAGGGATGGGGAACCCAGGACTACACACTGTTGTTATCTGTGGTATTATTATTGCTATTATTGTGTGGTATTATTATTAGTATCTTACACTTCAGTTACTGAGAACTGAAGTAGCAATGGTTTTATGGCAGGGGGTCACCACAACATGAGGAACTGTATTAAAGGGTCGAAGTATTAGGATGATTGAGAAAAACTGACCTGGAGTGTAGGTAGCTCTGGTTTGGACCACAGTGCTGTTTATTCTTTTTACAGATGCTCATCGTTCAGGATTACTGTAATAAAGAGCTTGACGACGACACAACCTCTGGGACAGAAGCCTGAACTCCGGCCACCCTGGGTCCCCTCCGACAAAGCCAGGGGCAGCTCTGAGTCACTCAGTCTGCGCTGCTGGTGTTTTAAGAGGCGCCGAGGGACACTACATTTCCTACAGCTGTGTGGCTACCAGTGTATGAGCCAGAGGCAGCGAGGTGGGAAGTACATTCTAGACCTGGTGTGTGCTTCTCTGCAGAAAGAGAAATGGACACATATCTGTATGTGCCTGCAGGGATCCAATGTGAAGTACAGCTCTGCCTCACAGATCTCCTATACCCGCTTGATTCCCTAGGGCATCTTGGATAGCACAGTGCCACACGCACACACAACAGTTTTCAGTACTTTGCAAAGGCTTCCACGGTGCCACTGAAGGTGTCTTTGGTAACCAGTGACACTCAGGACACTGGGCACTGTGACCACAGGCCTCACTCTCAGAGCTTGTTAGTGAGGAGCCTGACAGCAGAATTCGCTTCCCTGATTTTCACCCTAGACCGCTTACACACTGGCCTAGCTGGCATGTACACATCTGCTTGGATTCCTGTGCTCATAGTCCTTCTAACCCCCGCTGCCCACACAAAGAACTAAAGGCTGCAGCTAGTCCTCCACAGCCTGTAACCACAGAAAGCCACAGACTCACACGCACAACTTCTTCAATGGAGATGTGCCAGTCCCCTCGACCCCACCCGGGGTGGGAATTTCTAGAAATGGGTCCCAGTCATGGTTCTGAGAGTCACATCCCTAACTGAATTCCAGATTTGAGGCTGGGCTCCAGAGCTGCTGTGCAGCGAACGGACACCTGCCTCCCTTTCTCCCTTCTCTTTTTCAGTTGCCTGCTGCCTTCTACCAGAGAAGGAAGTGTTAATGAATATGGACTTGAAGAAATGGCCTGGAGCCCAAACAGCCCACAACGCAAAGCTACTGTTCCTAGGACTCACACAGAGTCTGTGGTGTTTGTATAACCCGACCAGGAGTTCACCGCCACCGCAGGCCAGACAATTCAGACCCATTAGAGGCGCTCACTTTCTCAATATGCAAAATGTAAAGGCACGGAGCTTGCTAAACCAGCACTTTCAAGAGTTAATTAAACCCCAGGTTTCTTCCGAGGAGCTCCTCCATCACTTGCTGCCTGCTTTGGCCATTCTGAACACAACTTTGCCTGTGGACCAGAGGAAATAACCCCACCCCCTCCCACCATGTGGACTTGATATCGAGGGCACACGTGGTGAGGAAGCATGTCTGGTCAGCCAGCAACTGGAAGAGGAGAAATCCATGGCCCTTGCAAACCTCCATAACACCTGGCTGTGAGCTGCTGCTCTCTAAATATCGGTTTCTTAGACGGCTGCCCTGCTAGGCCGCCTTCCTTTAAAGCCCACACAGAGCCTTGGCTCAGCCTCCCCCCCTCCCCTGACCAGTCCCCTCCTGGTTTTCATACCTGCTTCTCTCTGCCCTGCTCAGCTGGACCCAGCCACACGGTCCTCAGCAGAATGCAGAGTTGGCACCGGGACGACTGGAGACCAGGCTCCGACACCGTGTAACTTGTGAACTGCCGGCACATACAGCATATGTGATGTCCTGGGACCATCCCATTAGCACTCTTACTCCATTGTACAACAGTGAAGAAGCCGAGGCTCGGAGAGGTAAAGGAGCTCGCTTTCTGCTGCCCGCCTGGAGAACCGCAGGTGTGAATGTAAGCCAGGATGGCTAACTCCAAAGCTCAGCTTTTAACCCCTGCCTGACAGGAACGCACAGGCGTGACAGCAGCTCTACGTGGGCAGATATGCCCCTTCCAGACACTCTGCTAGGAACCAATTAATATTTCCCACGGCCCAACCACGCTTCGAGCTCATTGTGGGGCTACAGCTGTGGCAAGCCTCCCAATTGAGCGGCTTGGTTGTTCTGTGCGGTTTATTGTATCATGGCGGGGAGGGGTTTTATCTAGCTAGGTCACCCTCCCTCCCCCAGTCCCGCCTTTTTGCTTATTTGGCTGGCTGAGGACAAACATGACGTCATGGTCACCCTGCAGGACTGTGACCACAGGGAACCCAATGACTCTGGGGTTCTCCTGCTTCCATTCTGAGGCTTCGTGGAAAGAATGTGCTATGGTATTAAAAAAAAAATCATCCCTGGGACAACTCCTCAGATGAGTGTCTATCTACCTTTGTGTATATCACCTCGTTCATCTCTTGCAGCCATCTGTCCTCGCTGCTCGGCCCCCAGCAAGGGCTTGAGTTGGCCATCATGATCAAAATAAGGGCTACATCTGAGAAACCTGTAAGTGGTCGTGACCCCAACTTGTGGACATTGCCAGCAGCTGAGGGTGAGGCCCCCAAAGCAACCTGGGTCCCCTCTGGCATTGGACAAAGCCTTTGACTGCTGTCTCCATGCAAAAGCTGAATGCGGCCCTCATGCAGACCTCATGGAAATGGTCTCTTGTGCCTAATGGAACACTGCAGAGATCTAAATGGAGATGAAGTACCACGGCTCGGAGGACAGCCAGGATTCTATCTTTATGCAGCATGACAATGTTCAGTGGTTAATTAGACACCGTTAACCTAGTTTAGCAGGGGACATTACTGGGATAAATGGGGGGAAGTGTCCTTGAAGCCTCTTAATGGCCATGGCACACACTGGACCCCAGACCTGCCTCCCTGCTGAGGCAGAACAAGAGCCACTGCCTCCAATCCAGGAAGCGAAGTGAAGGGTCTGGGCACACAAGGACAACAACTCCTTGCAGGTGAGAACACTCTAAAGTCACATGTGACCATTGCAGAAAGGTGACGTTCTATAGCAGGAACCAAGTTCACAGAAGAGAATTTGTGAGAAGGACATGGGGAAATAGATAATGGCCAAAGCTCCTTGCTGTTTACCAACGTGTCCTCCTGTGGAAGGAAGCAATTAAAGTGCCATTTCCCTACAAAGTATTCTAACCTCATGGTTAAAAATACCTGATGGAAACCTCATAACTGCTGGGCTCGGTGGCACACACCTTTAATCCCCGCACTCAACAGGCAGAGGCAGATGGATTTCTATGACTTTGAGGCCACTGTCTACATAGTGAGTTCTAGGCCAGCCTAGGCTACGTAGTGAAACTCTGTCTCAAAAAAACAAAACAACAAATCAAACCAACCAAACAAAAACTCACCTTCCCATTGCCTCTGAAAGCTCAAAGGGACTCTCACCCAGAGGGGAGTGAGACAAGGTCACTTCTCTCTGATCTCCAAACCAAGGTTCCATTTCATGAGCATGTGGCCCTCCAAGTGTGCCTTCATGATGGAAATCAAAGGGAAGGTGAAGTCTGCTGTTGTAAACATGGCCACACAGTCCGCTCAGGATCGGGAAATGAGCTGAGCACCTGTGTCTCTGCTCTATGCTGTCCCCACACCTGAAATTCTAGGGAGATGCCACCAGATTTCTCACTCAAGTCTCTTCTGAAAGTGGAAGTGACTACCTGCTCGTCCCTCAGTTCTTGTCATTTTTATTGTCTGATGAGGACTAGTATTATCTTTTATCACTTCTCTTAAAGGAAGAACTTCCCAGCATCCACATTTTGCCACTGTGTGGTTATAAGTCACACTGCGTCCTATTTAGTTTGTGCGGTAATAGCTCATCCTCAGGTATCACGTTGTGAGAGGAAAACCATGTCCCAGTCCAGTCTGCGCACAAATCCTGTCCTCTAGATGCCAGGGAATTACATGGCCATTCCTGGATGAAGTCTGCCCCCTGCTGCGAAGATTAAAAATAGCATCTTTGTTATGATTCTAACATAGCAGGGGGGAAAAAAAGTCAGACCGCACAGCAACAATTTTAGTAGCTGAAACCAGTTATGAAACCATATAAAATATGTACCCATGTCTGCTACAGGGAAAAGTAGCTGAGAGTTGAGTCTGCGCTGTAGGTACTTCAAGTAGACATTATATTACTCAGGAAACCTTTACTACAGTTATCAACTAGAACAAGTAAGAACTTGGGAAATGCTGTTTGATATTTTCTATTCTGGTAGGAGAAAACAGCATTATAGAACTAACATTACATCTTCCATAAACTCACACTGCAAAGCCTAAGACATCCAATCTGCTGTCATCTACCCTTAGTGACTGCTGAGTTTGACATGGAGATTACAGGGACCGAAAGGAGGCTCAAAGCTTGCTGGGTGCAGAGCTAGAAACCCAGGCGCAACCTTGAGGTTTGTGCTTTGTGCTCTACCATGTTCCAAACATCACCAAACAGGGAGGCTAATAAGAAAAACACCAGGAAAGGACTCAAAAGGAACTAGCCACTGCGGTCATGTTTCCTGGAAGACCTGCCCAGTGAGAGACAGGCAGTGAGGCTACAGGAAGGCTTTCCAGTTGGAAAAGGCACCTAGACAGAGGCCAGGGTCACAACAGGGCCACATGAGGCCAGGCAAGCTGGTAGCTGCTGGCGGCTAGGTAGTGGCTAAAAACAAGGAAGGTGTCAGAGCTGGCAGGCAGCTTGCTCAAGAGCCCACACCAACTATGCTGAGATGGAAATCAATTTTCACTGGGTCCTTGGTTCCCCCTCGAGTCACTCAAGCCAACACAGAAGCTAGATTTCTGCAGAATAACATGCAGCAGCACACCTTGAAGTCTGCGCTCAGCAGCAGCAAAGGCGGAAGTGGGAGAGGTTACCTCTGCTCCTGAGGAAGGGAGAGTGGAGGGAAGCGGCAGCTGTGGACAGAGGTGGGACAGTTTCCCAAGCATTCCCCATGTCAAATGCCACTGTCTGGATTTCTGCTACAGCTGCGTATTTTCTATACAAGCTCCATATTTCCTTTAAAAAGGCTCCTTACTTATCCTGTAATCCGTTTATTCAAGAGGAAACTAAATCTTCAATGGAAAGATAGCATTACCATTGAATGCTAATGGTCAAAGGGACCATAAAGATAAAACACAGTTTTAAAAAATATGTATTTTATTTTAGTGTAGCTAGACACTACAGTTTGCCCAAAGTCTGGGCTTTCAATATATTCTTTGACAGTAGTGGACATTAACAGGACTGGAGAAGTGTCAAAGAAATACTGGGGACATGGGGAGATTCAATCATGGATGCTCAGAGGCAGAAGCTAATGGAAAAGATAAAGGCCCCCAGGCTTGAGTCCAGTCTTGGGGAGGACGGCTGTGTGGATCATGAAAGCAGGATGATGATCATTAAAGCAACAGAAGCAGAGATCAGGGGTTCCTAAGTCGGAGGCCAGCTTCCCTGTGCTTCCAGAGACGATCTCAATTCTCTTTTGTTTGCTTTTTGGTGTGGTTTGGTCTTCTGAGCTAATCTCCCGATACAGCTCAGGCTGGCCCGATTCCTCCTGACTTAGCCTCCTGAGTGCTGGAGTTTGAGGTTGCTCCACCACAGAGGCCTGTGAAGATGTCCTTCTACACTAAACTGTGGTCTTTCTACTCCTCCTCTTACATCCTGTACTCAGCCACAGAAGTCCAAAAAGACTCCACCTGGCCTGAGTAATAAGATATGTATAGGAAAGGTCCCGAGACCCCTACATCCTCCTTGTGGCTGCCACATTTGAGGCAAGAGGGCCAGCAGGGCCATGTGTGGTGGCTTCTTGGAGATCTCCGAGCACTGCCAGGTACAGCGAGTATAAATATGACACTTCATAACGTGGCTTCTTACATAACCACCATGAAACCAGAAAACACTAGCAAAGACCCCGGTAAGTAGCTCTGGTGAGGCTGAGCCCCAAGGCAAAATCCCTGACGAGCCCACCAGATTGAAGCACTGGAGGTCAGTGAGGAAGCTGACTCCCGTGCACATATGCCCCAAATTGCTACAGCTCATAATAAAACCGCTCTTGGTTATTTCTTAATAGAGGACTAAAGAGCAAAGGGAGGAAGTGGTATGATGTTCACAGATGCATTTTACTTTTGAGAGCACGAACCCATCAAAGGGAGAACAAGGGGACCACTTCTGTCAGGAGAATTTTAACCAATGGCCGGCATCACTCAGCATTCCCTCCTGGCTTCCACCTGCTCAGACTACAAGGCAACCCGTCTCCCTTTAGCTCAGCCTGGCTGGCTCAGGGGACACAATTTTTTTTCCTTGAAAGTTTTTTGTTTTTGTTGTTGTTCATAAGATTGCTTCATATGATCAACATCTCATTTCTGTGGGGGTCCCAGAGGACGGCAGTAAAGACGATTTTATTCCAAGCACCCAGCTCGTGCACAAACAGTACAGTGTGGCCTTTTCATGAACTTGAGACGAATGTGAGCGGCTCTCAAGGTTTGAGAATGGGCATGGCTGTAGAATTCCAGGCACATTCCATTATACTAATTAGCTGCCTGACCTTGGGTGGTGGGGCAAGGTGACATGTAAGGGCCTTTCTGACTGTAAGAGCCTGTAATTCGAGCCACTTAACCTCCGCAGGCCTCGTGTTCTCCATCTCTGAGCTGAGGAAGCCACACTCCACCGGTTCCAGGGCTCTCCCGAGTTAGACAGTGACATCAGCCCTGCCTCGCCTGATCCACATCCTATCCCATGTCTGCTGGGAACCTCCTCTAGTCTGACAGCCTCCAAGAAGTCCCTTCTTCACAACCCTTACCCTGCCTGAAAATTTCAACCAAGGCAATGTAACATGTTTGTCTGGAGGCCCAAGTCAACATGGTGGGGCAGGAAGCCGGGTGAAGGGGAGGGGGAATGATTTTAGTTGTGGGAAGCAGGGAGGGTGGGAAAGAAACTCTTTCCTCTTGCAGTGAGCTTTAGGGCCAACACTGGCAGCGGCATGGAGAAGTCTGGCTTTCTCTTGATGACTCTCCTAACACACCCACCTGCTATCAAGCATCTCCCTGTTCCTTTTCTCTGAATGTCACTCCCCTCTCCCTCCCTGCCAGGTGGCCGGAAGAAGGGCATCTGCAGGGGTCTGCTGTACCCTCTAGACTCCAAACCCAGGCAGCTCCAACCTGGGTACAGCCCTGGGCTTCGGGCTGAGTGTGGGCACGCCCCAAGGCTTGAATGGGAGTCTCCTCCAAACTCATGTTGCAACTTCACCCCTGGTGCAGCAGTGGCTGGGTGGCACAGGCTTCAAGGGCGCTCGGAGCATGGGAGCGGAGGGGTTAGCACGTTAGGAAAAGGCTGGAGGGAACTCACTAGGTCCTTCTACCCTTCCGTAGATGACACAGCCGCAGGGAGCCACCTTGGAAGAGACGGCACCTCTCACCCGATCTCACCCGAAACTGCTGCTGCCTCTTACTTCCCAGATCCGGTATGTGGAGAGACATTCCTATCGCCTGGTCTATTGTGTCCTGTTAGAGCAGCTGAGACAGACTAAGACTGAGACAGGTTCAAATCAGCGTTTCACCATTCTCCAGCAGTATGTTCGTGGGAGAGTTCCTTAAACTGTGAAAATACTGCCTTTCTGTTCCACAAGGCTGTTCCAGGGATCGAGTACCATAATTCAGGCAAAGGGCTGGGCGCTGTCCACTCACACATCACTTAATGAGGGAGATACATGCTGAGCAGCGCACCATTAGACAGTACCATCGCTCTATGGACACCACAGTGTCTAAACTGAGCCAGCTAAGGTGCCACTAGGCAAACCCATCTCGGGGGACACTGAGGTGCCCGAGGTCTGCTGTTGACTAATGTGTACTTACTCAGCATGTGACTATCCTTGGTACTCAGGAAGTGCTCAGCGGTTAGAAGCGGCTGCAGCCATGGCCACAGCTACCCTCACTGCGGACAGTAAAGCTCCAGGATGCTTTTCCTTGCAGGCATGTTCTTTCTCCCAAACCAACCCCAAGCCCACAGGCTGCTAGCGAGTTGTGTCTGCCTCAGTTATTTCACACTTCTTGTCTCTAGGGACCCAGCATTCCCCCCAACTCCTGCTGACCCTCACTGAGTCGTTCCCCACCCCTGGGCTCTCAGCTGAGAGGACAGCACCCTGCCCTTGCTGCCTCCAGATCCCATACTCCACGGACATTCCTCCCAGCTTTCGGGCTTAACTTTAGTGAGCCACTGCTTTGGAAATGACATGACCTTGACCCCCAAGGCTTTAGACTGTGTGCCCTGCTCACTTTCCTACCTCCTGGAACACTCTCTGCCTCTTGGTTCCTTTGCTTTGCTCTAGCCTCTAACGGTTTATTCCTATGTGAAAAGCACCTTTTCCTGGCTTTTACATGTTAAATCCTCTCTGAAGGATTTTAGAACTAGGCACACTGTTTCTATGCTATGTAGCCTCTACATCCCATGATGCATTTAATACACACACACACACACACACACACACACACACACCCCGATGTCAGCAATGAAGTGCTGAGTATTGGGATAGCAGGTTAGCTGGTTTGCGCCTCTCACAAAGAGGATTTTCCTCTGAGAAGCACAGGTTTCCCTTCCTGTCTGCAAACACCTCAGGATTGTGCTGTGTCAAAGAGGCCTTCGGAGGAACTGGGATATAGTACGCCCCCTGTACTACTGGCCACTCACCTGCCAACACTCAGTGTTCCTATTCCTTCAATGAAGAAGTCATGCCTGCAGCAACCCCGGGCTAGCCCTGGGTTCTAGTCCCCAGGGCAGCTCATTCTAAGCACACATGGTACATCCAGGCCTCCACACACCTGGCCTGTGCCAGGAAGGCCCGATGCTGCCTCACTTTCACCAACTGTCTCACTTCACCAGTAACTCTTGCACAAAAATTACCTGTTCTGAGCAGGCAGCAAGGAATTGTGTTAGGTGTTTACATGGGCTTTCAGAGGCACAGAGGCCTTTGAGATCACGTGTGTGTTGTCTGTCAGGGTGTGCTGGGACTGAACCCAGGGGTTCACACGTGCTAACCAAGTGCTCTACCCCTGAGGCACAGCTACAGCCTGAGATTTGGTTTTAGTGAGTGTGAAGAAGCAGAGCCCAAGCATACTGAGCTGCAAGCTCAGAGCCAGGCCACACCTCAGGGGCCCATGTGATCCGCCTAGGGGTCTGCACCCAACCACTGCCTCAGTCTCCTTGAACTTCCCACCTCCAGGGTATAAGTACATAGGATTTATTTCCCAGAGTTAACACACGCCACAGGTGAGAAGAACCCTGAGGTCACCCAGTTTGTGTGTGTGTGTGTGTGTGTGTATGTGCACGTGTTTAGGTTTGGATCCGTGTGCATATATATGTGTGCATGGAGGCCAAAGGCTGGCATTGGGGCATTGGTTATCTTCCTTAGTTGCTTCTCTACCATTTTGGGGGGCAAGGGGGAGGAGTGAGATAGGGTCTCTCTCACTGAACTCGGAGCTCACTGACTAGGCTGCACTGACTAGCCAGCAAGCCTCAGGGATGGTCCTGTCTCCTCAGCACTGGAATTATAAGCATGTGCCATGGTACCCTGCTTTTCCACATGGGTGTTGGGGATTGAAACTCAAGTCCTCATACCTACAGGGCAAGCACTTTACCAACTGAGCCGTCTCTCTGGCCCCGTGACCTTCCAGGTCTCATCCAAACTACTCAGGGAACCGTGGGTCAAGGAGTGCCCATGATGTGACCAAGATCACATGGTGAGGAAGAGGAAACGAGTGCAGCTAGATGCTGGCTCCCATTACAGACACAGGAGTTGGGGGGTTACTAGCAAAGGAGGGGTGCTCAGTCAGCAAGCCCAGGAAACAGATGCCTGGCCGTGTGAGCACACATTCTCAGCACCTTACTCTGTGTTACTGTGCCCTGGGCTTCCCATGGGAGTCACAGCCCTGCAAGCATGGTTGGGGGACTGCTAGGGCCCCAGGGTCTAACTGCCTAGCTCCCAAACTGGCGGGTTGGGAATAGATCCAGCTCTTGGAGGGCACAACAGGGTTGGAAGGGACAGTAGCTTCCAATGCCTAATTGAACTTAATGACTGGCCTAATTAAGCCTGTTAATGGCAGGCCTAGTAGGGCCTTGGCTCATGCCTCAATGCAGGCTGCATCCTTCACTCTCACCTTCCTCTGCAGGGCAAGGGGCTGGCTGAAGCACACCTCTGAAGATGACAGGCCCTTGGAGGTGAGAGGGCTCTGGCTATGCCTGCTGGCCTTGCTGTTCTAATTGTACATGGAGTGTACATGAAGGAGCCATATCAACAAAGTCCCAGTGATGTCTGCTGAGCCCTGCCATAGGTAAGGGCACCATGCCAGGTGCCAAGTGGCAAAACAAAGCAAACAAACAAAAAACCCTTAGCAGGTGGTGAGGCCTGGAGAATGTGAGAGTGAGTCCCACTCAGCCTTATCAGGGCTCAAGTTCTGGCTGGCTGATGATCAGCTGTATGACCTCGGGCAAGCTATTTAACCCTTCTGATGCTGGCTTTCTCATCTGCCAGCTGTGCTTATGACAGAAGTGACCATGTGGGGCTGTTATGAGGGCAAAAGACGATTACTGTTTCTAGTACAGTGACTCCCACAAAGTCACAAATGATGAGTGCGTCACCACCGGTCCTCACGTGTGTTCTCGCTCCATACTACAGAGGACAAGACACGGAGGCTATTCCTCCAGAAGAGAAATGTCTCTGGGAAGGAACCTGTAAATTTCCTACAGAATGGAGATGTATAATAATAAATAACAACAACAACAACACAATCATCACCATCATCATCATCATCAGAGGATTGATAATGGGGAAGAAAAAGAAAGAAAAGAAACAACCAAAATGCCCATGAACAGAGGAATCCAGCCCACGGAATTCTTACAAAACAGAAAAACAAAGTAAGGGTGGGATGGGGCTCAGCTGGAAGAATGCTTGCCTGGCGCGCATGAAGCCCAGAGTTTCAGCACCAGCTCCACATAAACTGGCCATGGTGGCACAGTCTGTGAAACCAGCATCCATTCAGATAAATCAGCTCCACATCATTCTCTATGTGGGAAATTCAAAGGCAAACGTGAAAAGAAAGAAGGAAGGAAGGAAAAAAAGAAAGAAAGAAAGAAAGAAAGAAAGAAAGAAAGAAAGAAAGAAAGAAAGAAAGAAAGAGAAGAAAGGCCTAAATGCAAGCACAAGATGCAATTACCATTAAGCGAAAATATAATAATAAAAAAGCAAGGTGCAAAACATAGTGAACTTAAAATTTATATGTGGTGTATATATGTATATGCAGTCAGGTATACACACCTTTTTAAGACAGTCTGCCATCTCTCACTAAAGGTGTTAAAATGCAGAGAAAGCTCCAACCTAACAGAAGCACACAGCTCAGCACAGCAGCTGCAGCATTTCGGGCTCCCCACTGAAATCGTGTGGCCCACTTGGAACCAAGGCCCTGCTCACCCAGAAAAGGATCCAAACCCAAGATTCAAAGTATGGTTTCTCCTCACGTACCGCTTTCACACCATCAGAAAACCAGAGGTCACCTGCCAAGCTGTCACGGGTCGGGAGTCCCCTATGCATCTCCTGAAATGTATGAGGACTCCACACTGCTAGGGAGATGGCTGGGACGGGAAGAGACAGTAGCTGGGGGTAAGTTTCGTTTCTGTCTTGTTTGCATTTTTACATCAGGGAAAGGGCTTTATTTCTGAAATGTGAGGCCTGAGGCTGCTGTCGGTGGGCTCTCCATCAGTGGAGGGCGTTGCACGGGCCTCAGATGGCTCTTCTGGCAACAGCAGAATTGAACAGATTAAAAGACTCGGGTTTGAACTTTCTAGAGAGAGGCCCTCTGTGCTATGGACAGTCCAGAGAAACAGGGACTGTTCCACGGGAGATTCAGCTTTTTGCCCGTGCTTATTCAAGGGCTATTACTCAGGGCTGCTCATTCTGTTCCTGATGCTCCGGGACACACCTGCAGCTCTACCGTCCCAGCTCCGGCTCCAGCTGGAGTGGCTAGGAGCTCCGGTTTGCAAAACTAGACACTGTGAAGGGCCGAAGGTCAAAGTCTCCAAAGAATGTGTAAGAATTCATTCAAGAAGCACAGCAGGACTTTAATTACAATGAAGGCTGGGCTGACTTCACTGAGGAAAGGTCACCACGGGAGAGGGGCTGGTAGCAGGCTGGGGACGTGGGGGCTAGCACACAGCTACTGGGACTGTGGACTGAGGACCTCAGAAAGCTGCACTGAGGGGCTCCGGCTGTCCCTCCCTGTGCGCATGGGTCGGCAGCAAGTTCAGCTCGGGCAGTCAGTTTTCCTCTCCTCGATGCTCTTTGGGCACACATTCATAGGTGCACACACCACAGATAAACACATTCAAAGGTGCACACATTCACAGGTGCACACCCCACAGGTGCACACACCACAGGTACACACATTCACAGGTGCACACATTCATAGGTGCACACATTCACAGGTGCACACCCCACAGGTGCACACATTCACAGGTGCACACATTCACAGGTGCACACACCACAAATAAACACATTCACAGGTGCACACATTCACAGGTGCACACCCCACAGGTGCACACACCACAGGTACACACATTCACAGGTGCACACACCACAGATAAACACATTCAAAGGTGCACATATTCATAGGTGCACACATTCACAGGTGCACACCCCACAGGTGCACACATTCACAGGTACACATATTCACGGGTGCACACACCACAGGGGCACACACCATAGGTGCACACATTCACAGGTGCACACACCACAAGGGCACACATTCACAGGTGCACACCCCACAGGGGCACACATTCACAGGTGCACACACCACAAGTGCACACACCACAGGTGCACACATTCACAGGTGCACACACTCACAGTGGTCCTTCAGGAGAAGGGATGTAGGTGTTCACTGGACCATTCATAGCCTTCCATAGGTTTGAACTTTTACAAAATAAAGATTAACAACAGGAAGGTTGGGTATCAATATATTTTGGGCAATCCAGTCATCGATTAGAAGTTCTTTAGAGAAGAATTTTCCAGATGAAGTAAAATATTTAAAATCCACTATATTCCAACCTCTAAGCAACTCTCGGGCCTCCTCATACATGTGCCTCCCCAAACCCGGGCCTCCCCACACCTGGACTTCACGCCATGGAGTACTCCAACCACAACAGTGCACACAGCTTGAGCCACCAGCTAGATCTAACTCTAACTCTCCTTTGGAACAGGACCTTGGAGAGATGGAGAAACAATTTAAACATCACAACTCAGAAGAAATGGTCCAAAGGCAGAATACAGGTGACTCGACAGGCTAGGTTTCTTTTCTCCACCCACAGAAAAATTAAAAGGCATGGGGAAAAGGGCGGGGCGTGGCATAAATGAGAAGCTCAAGTCAGCACAACTAAACAATGTGTGGACCTTGATTTGTCCTTTTTACAGCCCAACTCTACCAAGACGTCTTTGCTGCAATGAAAATAACTGAATATGATCAGGGTATCAGATAACATTAAGGGGTTGTTATTAATTTTGATAGGCATAAAATAGCATGGTGGCTAATAAACGAAAACAGTCCTTATCAATTAACGAAAATGATCTCCTGCAGGAGGAGGGATCCAGCACCGCTGTCAGGCTGCTCTGCCTGCCACGGGATTTTCATGTCCCTACGTACATTATCTGTACCTATGTCTAAACCGGCGGTTTCATGTCACGAAGCACTGGGATGAGGCAAGCTGGGTGGATGGTAAGAATTCTCACAGGCACGACCAGCCTCGGGTCTTGGCAGCACGAGGCCTGGCGCAGGCCCAAGGGCAGAAGATCGCAGCATGCCTGCATCCAAAGAGCCACACATGGCACACCCACGCCGGGCCACCTTCCTAATGAGCAGGCTTCGGGGAGGCTGGGCAGGCTGGAACATGGCTGGGCTGAGGACAAAGCCTGCATCTGCAGATGCACTTACAGAACGCCAGGCCCTCCAGCCCGGTGAGATTTTGCCTTTCACACTTCTGTAACTTAATAAGAATTAACTACTTGCTGCTAACAAGAAGGTAGAGACTCCCGATGTGGCAATGACATGGAGGGAGAGGAAAGAAGCCCTTTAGTATTCTTGGAACATCTCTGCCATTAAAAGAGAGAGAGAGGAGGAGGAGGAGGGAAGGGGGTAACCTCGGGACCGGCACATAGCAGTTCTCCCGCCATCTTGATGTCCTTGACACGTGCAGACGGTGTGGAAGTGCCTGGCACCAGAACAGCCCGTGAGGAGGAATGAGCGGCCAATGGAGATTTATGTGAACAGAGCGAGATGGACAAGGTAAAATTGTCAGGAGGAGTTGTTGGAAAGTAAAATATATTGTGACAATTCCACTCCTGCCGTTCATCAATAAACTGACAGATCATTTAGTGTCAATTAGGAGTGATAGATGGACAAGTCCCCGTGATCCTGGGCCAAAATTAATGGCTGGGAGGGAGAGGGTGATTGAAAATGACGGCTGACATTGAGAGCAAAGTCCTGAAAGTCCCCAAGGGGCCATTACTTGCCTCATTCCCTTGCAGATGAACGCAGGGACAAACCCAAAAACAGACACTTTGAGACAAAACTTAATCAGAAGGCCTTTCTTCTCCTCCTGCCCAAGTCCAGTTCCCCTGCACTCAGCTGGAGTCCCAGGGCCATGCTGGTAACCCATCGACTCTTTAAGTTCCCCAGTTCAGACAACTTCAGGTGGCTGATTCCAAGATGGCGGTTTTGCCACAGCTGCTGCTTTCGGGCCAGGAGAAGGGACCAGTAGTAATTTCCTGTCCCAAGCCATTCCTCAGGTGAGCCCTGCCCCGTACCTCGCAGTGAGTGTGAGTTCTAGGACGTGGTATCTCCCAGGGCCACGGCCCACTTGCGCTCTGCTCTCTGTCGTGGGTGTTTCGGGATCTCATGTGTGTTGGCTGCAAGCTCCTTAGTCAGGGCCATAAACAGCCCTTTTCCTCTCACTGGGGACACGCATCTGCCTTCGACTGTCGCTTGTCCTGCTTCACTGAAGGCCACCTACCTGACCGAGTTGGTCCAATGCGTGTACAAGGCACAGCTGGGGGTTGTTTGCTCCCAAATCCTTCTGCTGACACCCTGATCCCCAGGGCGGAGTGTTTGCAGGTGGTGATTGCTGCGGCTGAGGTCACAGGGATGGCCTCTCAGGATGAGAGAGAGGAAGAGAAACGTGAGCTCTCTCCCTGCGGGCAGATCCTGAGGGACCTAGCCAGAAAAAGCCTGTCAGCAACAACTTTGTCATGCTGCCGTCTGATGTCAGATGTCAGAAAAATGCCCCTGGAAGGCCTGGTGGTAGCGTGTGTTGTCTGGACTCCCAGGATCTGGTAATGCCTTACGGAGGCCAGGCTGTGACAGACACACAGCACCATGCGGTACTGTGAACCCCAAACGCTGGAAGCACAACACTATCCTCCACTGTGAATTCTCCAATCTAACGCCTAACGAGGAGGCTGCCACCCTCCTGACACCAAATCTTAAACCAAACCACTCTCACGAGCCTCTGTTGCTGTCAGAGTCCAACCTGCCTGACCTCCATCTACTTGCAAGGTGGCCCCTGACCTTAGAATCACTTTCTTTTGATGTCACTACCTAGTACTCCATGCTGCCCGCCTCGTACTTACCATGCCCTCTTCCGGCAAGTCCTTACTTTTTCACTAGAGATGCCTAATGTCCTGGATTACAATCAAGCTCTCCCAGGACAGAAAACACACCTTGCACTGTGCTACTCACTAGTGTCCTGGTTCATGCCAACACACTAGGAGACACTGTGAGGGAAAAGCTGTGGAGAACAGACTCCACACAGTGCCCTACACCACCAAACACAGTCACCATTCACTCTTAAAAACAAAACAAACCAAAAACGAGAACAAAAAACAAAACAAAACAAAACAACCCAAGACTTCCTAAGGAGACGCTCCCTAGGTCCCCACCAAAGCTGAGTGATCACACTTGATGCCATTAGCCCAGCGCTGCGCTCAGACCTGTCTTCTCATCAGATGTGGGAGCAGGCGCTCAGTATCACCCGCTCTCGCCCCAAAGCTTCAACCTGAATCTAATGGGAACAAACTGGGGAAATCTAAAGATGCTCTGTAAGACAACTGGCTTGGAGTCCTCAGACAGTCCATGTACTCCACAGTAGTGGGAACTCAAGGAAAGTGAGAGCAGCTGGGCCCGGCACCATAGACTCGTAACTGCAGCCCGTGAGAGGCTGAGGCAGGAGGATGGATGTAAGTCTGAGGCTAGCCTAGTCTATAACGACCCTGTTTAAAAAACAAAACAAAAAACAGAAAGGGAGGAAGGAAAGAGGGGCAGAGAAGGGACAGAACTAGTATATTGTATGGACTCTGATTAGATCCCAGAACTAGAAAGGCATTTAAGAACAAATAGGGAAATTTAAATGCAAACTACATACTAGATACTATTAGGTAACCATGCAGTGACCTAGTGATCAAGATTCTGTGACTCCACTGGAAGATAAGAGCTTTAGTATTTAGGGATAAACGTGGTAACATCTACAGCTTACTTGGAAATGGTTAGGAAAACACACACACATACACACAGAGTCGGGGAAACAAGGAGAGCAGGGAGGAAGGAACGCAAGACTAGGGAGAAACATGTGCTGCTGCTGGCTTTGTTGTTGTTGTTCCAGTGTTGGGAACAGAACCTAGAGCTTCCTACATGCTGGGCAAACTCTCTTCCACTGAGCCACAGCCCTGGTCCAAGAAAATCTTTTTAAGAGTTATTCTGAAGATAGCTGCTCTATGAAATTCCAATCCCGGGTGAGGTCTGCTCTTTAAGACTATACATCTTTAACACTGCTCATCTTGTGTGTGTCCTGAATAACCTTGGCAGGCGATCCTCCTGCTGCTGTGGTGAATGCAGTTTTGTTTACCTCACATCTAAGGCTTAATGCAAGGGGTTCAGAACAGAACTGATCTGTGATCCTGCCTTTGGTAGGGAACTCTGAACAGAGAAAGAGAGGGAGCGCTTGCCCCTGTCAGCTTACAGCCATCAGCTCCACTTACTTGACCTGTAAAATGGGACTAAAGGCAAAGGCTAGACAAATGTCCAGGAGTGTTGCTCTTCCTGTCAGCCTGGCCTTCATTAACTGGCTTACACAATGAACCAAACTTCGAGAAACCACAAAACCCAACTGCGATCAAACCTGTGCAGCCTAGGAGCTGCCCACCCCAGAACCGCTGAAAACCAGAAACTCACAATGGGCGCTGCAGACGGCAGCCAGCGTGCCCACGTGACACCTTCGTATCTTGTAATCCTGGACCTGCATCACAGCCTTATTTCTAAGCGCCGCTGTTAGAATTTTGCAGTTTCGTGTGGTGCCGGGAATCAAATGGGCTCCCTTCGCAGGCTGACATAAACTGTGGCACCTGCCCGGGCCCTGCACCGAGCTTCTGTGCTGAGCGTCCCAGCCCCAGGGCACGCTGTGCCGTGCACAGTACTGGTATTTTATGGACTACGTAACATCCCTGGGCGTGCAATGCTGCTGAAGTAAGTGCTGCCCGCCGCTGGGGACTCAGGGTGATGTGGAAGGGGGCTGCTCTGAGGTACAGGGCTTCCTGATGGGATGGGGGGAAAATGGTCTAAAACTGACGGGGTGACAGGTGAGAACCCCATGCCTGTACTATGATCGATAGCACTGTACTTTTATTAAGGTTAGACTTTCATTAAGGTTAGAAAAGTGACAACACAGGAGAGCCGACCTCATCCCCTTACCTCCCTACCCACCCTACATGATCCCCGGAGGCCGTGTACTCACTTTGACACCTTTATGGAGTCATCCGCCCAGCCTCCCTGCCTTCGAGGTGGTTTTGGTGGGGGAGCCTGTAAGAGAGAAGCCAGAATGGCAGTCACTCAGCTTGTGCCTCCAAACACCACGGAACACTGGTCCAGATCACCTAAACCAAGTCAGCCCACTCAAGCACTTCTCCAGTGAAAACAGGAAAATAGCCAGATGGTGGCGTGGCAGCGGTGTCCGCCTGTGATCCTAGCACCTGGGAGGTAGAGGCAGGTGGATCTCTGTGAGTTCGAGGCCGGCCTGGTCTACAAAGCAAGTTCTGGGACAGCCAAGGCTACAGAGGGAAACCCTGTCTCAAAAGAAAAAATATGAAAATAAACTCCAATCTACTAGGAAAACCAGGTACCTTCATCCTTCCTGGTGGGTGTGGAAACTGGTACACTGTTCCTGACGGACAGCCTGGCAGATGTCTACTAAAGGCTTAAAAATACTCAAGACTGTTTTTTTCTACCTGGGCAGAAGATTAAACCGGGGGCTCATTCATTCGAAGCACAAACTCTACCGGTGAGCTTTGTGTGTGTGCGTGTGCGTGTGTGTGTGTGTGTGTGTGTGTGTGTGTGTACCTGTGTCTACTCAAGTGTGCGGAGGTCTGAGGTGGACACAGGATGCCTTTCCTCAGTTGTCTTCCACCTTGACGTTTCCAGATAGGGTCTTTCACTGAGCCTACACCTCACTGATAACGCTAGGTTGGTTGGGCAATGAGCTTCAAGGATCTATCCGTGTTTCCCACCCAAGAGTTACAGGCCCACACCTCGCCAGCTTTTTATGTGTGTTCTGAGGATCTGACGCTTCACCAACTGAGCCATCTTTCCAGCCTGCTTAAACCTGGTAATGCAGTAATTCCATTTTTTGGTAATATTTCTTTATTTTTATTTTATGTGTTCGCGTTGTTCCTTCGGTCTGCCTGTCTGCGCACCACATGTGTGCAATGCCAATCACAGCCAGAAGAGGGCATCAGATCCCCTGGAACTGGAGCTAATAGATGGTTATGAGCCACCACGTGGCAGCTCGGAGATTAAACCCGGGTCTTCTGAACGCTGCAACCCTGAGGCAGCAATCCTAAACCCAGAAACTAAGGACGTAAACACAGGAGAACATAATGTCATTTCTGCATAACAAACAATTGGCAACAACCAAAATCATCAGCAATAAGGAACTAAACAAAATGAAAGAATATACACAGATAGTATGCAAATGATGCAAATTTATGTTGTGAAAATAATATCAAGGTTCAAATACGTTAATTTTAAAAACATGCGTCAAAACAGTAAGAATAACGACCTGATTTTACAGAAAGACCATGAATACAAAGGACTTCACCAGCGTTAGCTGTATGCACAGGATGAGGAGTTCCCAATTAAGGGCAATTTAAGTTCCCCACCCCTGTGCCGTTACTCGTTTTCTGACTTTTAATGGCTTTTTATAAGAGTAAAATTAACAAAATGGAGATTTAAGAGTAAGGTCTGCTCAGCAGGTTCGGCTTTCCTCAGGCTGTTTGGCTAGGAAGTACTCACCTGGGATCGGCACACCCAGGAACCACACTGTACAAGCTGCTACCCAGCGAGTCCTAACCAAAAACACAGCCAACAGCCAGCCGCCAAAGCACCTGAGCCGGATGTGACAGCGCACGGTGCTTCCTATTTTGAATTACCCAGCCTTCTTCCAGGAAGCTTTTTTTGAAATCTCAATTTTCTTTTTCCAAGAACTTCACAAAATTCTGAGTGTGGCTCTCAGCCTGGAGGGGAGTTGGGATAGAGGGACTACCACAGGGCCTGGCACACTTTACCACGGGCCAGGAGGTAAGTATGCCTCTTCTGAGCCACAGTCTCTGAAGGGGCGACTGAATTCTGGCACTGTGGAGACAGGCAGTTTGGACACTAAGCCAAGTTGACTTTCAAAAACAAAACGAAAGCTCTGAAACCAGGCGGCGGGCCAACTCTTAGGGGAAGGATGTGGTTTGCTGACCCCTGGACCGAAATGTTGTGTCATGGTGACCTCCTTGCTATAGTCCAACGGGGACCATCTGAAGAAAACACCCTTTCAACGTGGTCGAATGCCTTTGTGTGTTTGATGTTTTCTTGTTGTTTTTAACATGGTGATAGGTTTTCTTTCTTACCTGTGTAGCAGGGCCCCGGCCTGGCAAAGATGTGTTCCACTTACACACGGGGCCTGTCTGTGGCATGAGCCAGAGCCTGCTAGAAATGACTGTGAAGGATCCAAGCCCTGGAAATAAAATACCTACACCCCACTGAGCACTTGGAAAATGTAAGGGGCGCTTTAGAAAAACAAACAAACAAAAAAAAACCCCTCCAAGTCAGATTTCTACACTAGAGGCAATGGAGCCAGAGGAAGGACCTGCACGTTGGTCCCGCTTAGAGGTGTCTTAAAAACAGAAGTGGAAAACGACCCACTGTTCATCCCTGGAGCAGAGCAGAGCAGAGGGACACCCAAAGATGGACTGAGGGACTGCACCCCTGCTTCCCACTCCATCCAGGGGTGTATCTGTGGGCTGAAAGCAGCATCCACGTATTCCATTCGCCATTTTCCCTCAGACAAGGCTGGCTGAACCCCAGCGACTGGACCCAGGCGGAACTACTTAGAGTCCGGCGTGTGTCCCTAATCCTAGCACTCACGAGGCGGAAGCAGAGGGATTCCAAGTTTGAGGCTAGCCTGAGCTACACAGTGAGACAAACAACAGCAAAGAGTCAACTGCATTTCCTGTCCTTGGACTCCAGAATTGGGGAACAGAGGTGGGATCCTTCAGATCGCCAAAGCAGTATAACTCTGGAGGCCAACCAGAGGCAGAGTGGCCAGAGACTACGAAATGCCAAAGTGGCTGGCAGAATCAGAGGACTTTGTCTTATCTCTTGCCGTGCAGAAGTACGCCTCAGTATGCTGAAGAAACAAAATTCTGAAGTGAACCGGCCCACACTGAGGCCCCGGGGTGTGTGGAAACCAATTTATGGCTAAGCAAGGTGTCAAATATTTACAATGTCAGCACTTTGGAAGCTAAGTCATGAATTCAAGGCCAGCCTGGGCTACACAGAGAGGCACTGTCTCAGAAGGGGGTAGGGGAGCTGGAAAATGGCCCAGGGCTTATGCGTGCATGGTGATGTAATCACAAGGACCAAAGTTCAATCCCAGCTCCCACTTAATAATCTGGGCAGCTTATCACACTTCTGACCCCAACTCTCCGGACGATGGAGATGGGAGGATCGCTGAGGCTGGCTGGTTTCCTGCCTGGCCAAGAAAATTCAAGCTTCAGGCTCAGGGAGAGATCCTGCCTCAAAAGAAATAGGTGAAGAGTGACAGAGAAGGATCCCTCCAGGCCCCCTTCTGGCCTCCATGCATGTGCACAGGCGTATACCCATATGTGCACACATCACACACACACACACACACACACACACACACGCAAATACACAACACATTCCAATAAATCTCTCAAAATTAAAATATAAATAAGCCAATTTCCCTGTGCCCCTCTCCCTGTTGCCCCTGGGAGAACCTGACATCTCTCTACCCAAGGATGGCCTCTCTATCCTGTGAAAATGCAGTGTGGTCATTAACTGCTTGCCACGTTTTGTTTGGCCACACAATTTCTTTTGTTTGTTTTCAATTTCCGATACCATCTAAGAACTGGAAAATATCCCCATTAAAAGTCAGTTTCCAGCTGTCCTGACAAACTCAACTATCCAGTAATGCGGGGGCTGAGCAGGAGCCATGGAGCGGGGGGGTGGGGGGGGGGAACTTGTGGGGCAGTCAGCTTTGCTCCCCACCTCTGGCGCCTTCCTGCTAGTGTCCCTTCTGTTTCTACTGCACTACACAGCTGTGTCCACCCCAGTATGGATTCTCTCTCTGCCCCTCTGCTTACCAGGTGTGGGTGGAGGGGCCCACATAGTGTTCTGAGAAACACAGGCAGAACGACCTTTTCCACGCCCAATGGGCAGAATAAACACACTCTGACTTAGCCCATTAGTCTGACAGTTCTCAATCTGTGGGTCATGACCCCCTTGGGGGTCAAATGACCCTTTTCACAGAGGTGGTGCATGTTTACAATGTCAGCACTTTGGAAGCTAAGTCATGAATTCAGGTAGGCTGGATCTTCTTGGTCACTGCAAGTAAGATGATATGTTTCACCTCTAGCCAGACCTCAAGAAGGGGGGTGGGCAGTGGGGGTGTGCGCGTGCGTGTGCGTGTGCGTGTGTGTGTGTGTGTGTGTGTGTGTGTGTGTAGAGCCTTCCCTCCTATGGGTGACAGCCATGGTGTTCATTTTCCCAGCTGTAAAACGTGCCCTCAAACGAGAAACAAAAAGCTTGCTATAGAGTCATTTCTCTGTGCCCAGCTGCTTGACACCAGCTCTAGAATCAAAGGCTTTCATCACAAATGGCAGGAGCCTCCCAGACCTGTGTAATATATATACCGCTGTGCGGGCCACTCCCCATCTTCCTCAAACACTGGAGCAGTTGGGAGAGGGGGCCACACAGAGGGACCCTCTGGGCAGACAGGCGGGCAACAGGGGTCCTGCCCACCAGCGCCTCGGCAAAGCTCAGGAGGCGCGCCTGTGCCTTTGCTCGATGCTCTCAAGAATTATTTAACAAGACAGAGGAGAAAGGAAATGTTTCAGTTCATAGTCTGAGAGTATGGGCCATTGTGTCGGGGAAGACGCAGTGGGTGGAGGGGGGGGCAGCTGTCACGCTGCACCCACAGTCATTAGGGAGAGGTGAGCGCAGCTGCTCAGTTTGCTTTCTCCTTACCCAGCGTGCTGTGCGCCGCCTCTTCCCCCCACCTCCCCTCATCCATGATTGGGGCTAGCCATATTCAGAGTGGGCCTTTTCAGTTAAACTTTTCTGAAAATGCCCTCCCAGGCACACCTGCAGCTGTATTTCCGTGGTTGCTGAGCCCACGGTTGACAAGCTGGTACCGTGGGAGGTGAGGGGGTACAGGTGGGACTCAGCTCTCTGTAAGGCTGGAATCTGCACATTTAGAGAGAGACATCCATTTCCTGGTGGATTTGAAAAGCTTACGCTCTGGGTTTACTCCTGAGACCTAGAACTAGAGACCATCTCCAGGCCCATGAGTCCCGTCACAGCCACACATAAACATCCTGGCTGGATGAGATAGACCTCATTAACCACTATCCCAAATTACAAAGACTCATCTCCAGAGTCCAGCTTCATTCCCGGGCAGGCGCTATCACGGTGCACCAGGTGCCAGGATGTCACTGCGCCAGGATAGTGCGGTGAGACAGAAAACTATGCCATCCTTGTCCTTAGATGCTCCTCGTTCAACGAGGCCAACAGAAGGCAAGGTCCGTGCAGGTCCGTGTGACAGACATCAGGCCGACCCCGGAGGCAGACCTGAGTTCAGGGGGACACAGTGCTCCAAGGCGGCGAAGCGGAGGCTCAGGCCCAGGGTATCATCTCCGGGCAGTTTTTGACTCTGCTTTCTTGCCACCCTGGTGTCTTATGGAGCCGCTTCTATCCTGGGTCATCTTGAAGACTGCTCTAACAAGCATGCTCACCAAAGTCCTCGGGACACAGCTAAAGGCTGAGGAGAATGGGGCCAACCCAGGACTCGCAGAGGAAGTGAAGTCAGGGAAGCTTTACGGGGAAAGCGGGGCAATTGGAAACTGGGAAGGGCTGCAGATGCAGCTCACTGGAAAACCACTTGCTTACTTGAATTTGATCCCCAGCACTGAAAAGGGTGGGTGGGCAGAGAGAGAACCCGAGGGTCTAGTGGTTCCAGGGACAGAGAGCACATACTCCTATAGCAAACGCTGCTGCCCCATCACTGTGTGGTCAGGGATCCTGGGAAGATCCCGGGAAACTACCCTGAGCATCTACAATGCGAGCTGAGTTACTTTGGGTCCACCCTGTTCGCTGCCGCTTCTAAAATTAAGCACAGATGAGCTACCTGAAGTGGAAGTAGATAACTGGGTTCTGATAATGCAGATTCAGAAAGTCAACTGGCTCCTTCTGCATGGATTGTCCACCCCTGAATGCCTCTTGCCCTTCCTAGAAACTCTGACATCTAGGTGCCCAAGAAAGGATCCCAAGGCCCTCTTCCCAGGGCAAGCTGAAACACAGGACTCATCCTGGGACTAAGCCATTACCATTGTTCCTTCTGAGACCCGTGTGCCTGGAGGTCACAGCTCGGAGGCAGGGGCCCTATAGGCCTGAAGGTCCTAACCAGCTCAACACTCAGAGCTCCAGCTGTACACACACACACACACACACACACACACACACAGCCCTCCATCAGGGTCTGGGTAGGACCAGAAAAGACATGAATACATGATTCATTTTTTTCTTAGCTCTTCTATGCCTGAGTTCTCTACATAATGACCCACTCATTTGAGGGAAAGAAGTTTTCTGTGGTCCTTCCTTGAAAGGAGACACTCAGTCTTCAGCAGGCTGAGACAGTCCTCATACTGTTTTCCTGGAGCCCATCAACAGCAGAACTTGCCTGGAGCACCTGGGAGGCTTAGCCCACTCTGTTCCCTCCTGCAGGCTCCCTGGAAGAGACAGCTAGCTATTCCTGTGCCGGGGAGGAAAGAATGGGCAGGCACAATGACCTTCAGTGCCAGAAGAGAGGCCTGACCTTCAAAGGGCTAGCTTACCCTGCTTCTAGATCCAGCAGCAAGACCACAAGACATCAGTTGGAAAAGGCATTTGCAACTCTGGCTCACTCACTTACTGCTAGATCACACACACGCTCACACACACACCACTCTCTTCTTATAAAGAAGAGTCTTAAAATATGCAATATCATAAGGGACAAAAATAAGCCCTGGTGACAGCAGCCCTCAGGCAGCAGCCCTCTGTTCTCTCTGGAAAGCCGAGTCACATCTAGAGTGTGGGAAATGAGCACAGCCTGCTGGGGTTGCTGCCGATGGGCGGAGGGGGCAGGACCCCGCATAGCTCCTGAAGAGAGGCAAAAATGCGCTGTCTCCAAAAATAAACGCAGTGCAGGAATGACTGTGAGGAAAGGGTTCAACCAGCACGTGATCGCGGCTGCAGTCCTGAAATACCAGCATGCTACAAAAAGGAGCCTGTGAGAGGCAGAGCGCGGGAAATTCAGGAAACGGCCTCTTTATATGGTCTCATCCGAATGGGCCAGGATTCAACGAACTGGAATTACCATGTCAGAAGGAGCCTCCCGGGCCAAACTCATTTCTGATCTTTATATGGTTTCCCCAGATTCCTAAGATGCCGACACACAAAGATGCTGGCAGTGCCAAAAAAGGAGCCTTTTGAGTTTGGAGCCTTCATACATACTCTCAGGAGCTCTGGAGAATCCCTACTCCCACCTACCCCCAAGACGAAGCTGGCTCATCGGAGTTCTCAATCCAGAGGGCAACCTGTTCAGAAGGCCAGTGTGAGCACACATAAATGCCCACGATGAAGACTCATAGTTAAGCGAGATCGAGTACAAAGTTCACACTGGCCCCCTTCAGTTCAAACCCTGGTCACTGACTGAACACACCTTCCTTGTCCCAGCAATACAGGTGCTGGCACCCTGTAGGGCCCGGGTTCCATTCTGCCTCTCGGCACTCCCATGCCGGTATGTCCCCGGGGCTCAGTGTCTCCTGCCTAAACCCTGGGTCTCACAGCTAAGACATCGCGGAGCTCAGTTTTCCCACGGTGGGTTGAAGGTCAAGGAGGCCCATAGATCACCAGAGCTTTCTGCTGAACCCCTGAAGAGTAAACACAGCTCTCTCTGTGAAAGAACAAACTGAAATGGCCCTACAACACATTCCATTTCCCGAACAAGGAGGAAATAAATCTGAGCATTTATGGACACCAGGGCCATGGGTGGAAGACTGACTGGGAAGACCTGATTTTCATGGTTCCAAAAAGAAAAACTGCCCTATTCATTAAGAATTGGTTGCAGGGAAGCAGACGGCTCTTAAGGAAGGCCCTGTCTGTCACCAGCCCAGCTCAGCCAGCACACACTGCGCCAGCCAATGGGAAGGCCCATCCCTGGAAGCTCACAATACCACCCCGGAAAGATCCCTGCCAGGAATGTTCCTCTGGAATCTAATCAAGCCCTCTGATCTGGTTTCCAGTAAGCTGGAAATCAGGTAAGAGAGGAATAAGCTAATGACACCAGGAGTGAAGAATGTGATGAATCTAGAATCAGGAAACCTTAGAGAGCCATCTTCTAGAGCTCTTCAACAAGCCAAAGCTATTAAAAAGGGAAGAGAGTAAAACAAAAACAAACAAACAAACAAACAAACAAAAGGGGCTTCAGAGAAGTGCAATTCTCATATAAAAACAACTTTGGAGATAGAAAATGAGGAAGCAGTGAGGAGCAGATGATGCCGGGGAATGCTACACTGCTGGTGTGATTTAGTTTTCTAGGTGGAATGCTTACGTAACATGTTCTGTAATTTTTGTGGGTGTAACTCAACAAAGACTATACACAGAGCACAACTTTTTCACTTTAAGATATTTTACAAGTTTAATCTAAGCCAACGGGGCAAGTGTTAGCTCCAGTTGGGTCTGGTGCGGAGCGCAGGCTGCACCTTGTGCCATTCTCCCTTCCTTTCCCACATTCTGTCTAGGAAGAGCAGATGAACCAGTCAAGGAGAAAGCTCCCATGTTAAGCTCAGCTTAACAAAGAGCAGAAGGGCAGGGCTGCAGTGGAGGGGGCGCACTGGGCAAGCTGCCCATGGGTGTATCTGCTCGATAAAAACTGTGTAACTGCAACAGAGGCATTCTCCACTTAATGGCCAGGAATTCCTAATGCCACAGCCAGAAAATAACTTTCCACCAAACACACCAGGTCTTGTGATCCCTGACATGAGCGGAAGCAATGGGGAAAGGTGCTTTTATTGCTTATTTGGTTTTGTTTGGCTGGAGACTGACCCCAGAACTTCAAACGCTCCAAGCAAGAGTTCTACCACTGACCTCCAACACCCTGCCCTGCCTGTGCTTTTAGATGAAAGCACCCTCCTACCCATGCCCCATGGTGAATGCTAGCTCGTGAATATATGCATATATGCATTAGGGTAAAAACGTGTGGTAGAGAGAACACCAAGTAAGCCAGCTTCAGATCCTTACCCAGCCACTAACCAACTCCACGACCCAGGGTGTTTCCTCCCTTCAAAAGAATTCCTCCTGTTGTACAATCCCATGATTCTGTGGTGCTATGAACTATAGTGTTTTAAATTCTTGGACCAGGTTTGTTTGGCCTAAGCCAAACAAATAAATGATGAGCTGGAACATTTGTGATCCATGTGAACACAAACTAGATGGGACATAAACAGAGAAGACCAGGCTACAGAGAGAAATAAGAGACATCAGCATCAAGACAGGATCAAAAGTGCCAATCTGGACACATCAAACGAATATATTAATTAAGGGTCAGGAATAATGATGGCCAGTATGAGGGAAAATTGCTTTGCTGCATCTCAACCCGAGAAGGCCCTCAGACAACACCAAGGTCACAGATGAGGAAGTAAGACTGAGCTGAAAGTAACTCACCAAAAACTGTGTTATTTGCAAAGGGTGGACAAGGACCAAAAGCCAGATCAGTAGGACACTAGAACTTGCCCTAAACCATCTGAGACTCCTTGACAGCTAGAACATAGTATGAATGTTATGGTAAGGGACAAGGTCACTCAAGGCTAGACCCAAGCAGCCCCACACAACTCCATCAACACATCTGTCTATCCTGACATTAAAGAGAAGACCTGAGAAGTCAAAACCAAAACTTCATTTTCTACATCAAAAATAAGAGGTACTGAATAATGATGTAAGTGTCCTAATACAGAAGGCCCAGCACACGGGTTTGGGTTGACCTCTGCTCTGCTTACACTGGGCTTACACTGTGGGGAGAGGCAGGATTAGAAAACGATGCCCAAAATGAACCATGACAGCGTGAACACTCTGCCAAACCGTGTCTGGCTCATGCAATGTAAAGCTGTGTGCCTCAAAAGCAGCTGGGTCTTTGCCGTGAGCCCCCAGGACGGCCTCCTCCTACTGAGTGGGCTAGTTTTGAAGAATGAGGGAGTAAACAGAAGGGGAGAGAAGTGAGTTCACCAGAAAGAAGTATAGGGAAAAGCTGTAGTTTTAAAAAGATTCAGAAACAGGAGGAGGAGGGAAAGGATCTGGGCTCAGATTTTAGAACTGCCTCTTTCTACCTGTGTAGCCTGCGCTGGCTGCACCTTCACTAAGCCTGCTTGCCTGTATAAAATGAGGAAGGTTGCAGTCCCTTACAGGTCTGCTGTGAACCCTGGCACATCACTGCCACAACATCACTTCCTGTTGTGAGTGTATCGTCAAGGGCAGCAACGGTGACCAAATGCAGGCTTTGGAGGAAACATCCTTCATGCCCCGCGAGTGGACTGTGGGAAGGTTTTGGCAGCAGCACAGGGTCCTGTCCAGGGCCTCCCCTGCCCGTGTTCTGTCACAGAATCTAATCCTTATCTACCTCACTTCACACAGAGAAAAACCAGGAGAAACCCAAGCTCTTCTCTCTGGCCTGTAACTGTGATGCTCAGGAAGCCACACTGTCTGACAAGCGATCTGGTGGCATCACACCTGAAAGCCATCAAACTGCCCACTCGCTGTAAGTCACTCCTCGGATATGGCTGCCAGCAGTTTCCAAAGAGGCTGAACTAAAGGGAACATATTTCAGCCCTGAAAATCACATTTAAAATTCACCCTGGATTCGCCCATCTTGGACAGCATCCCTGAATTATATCCCTTGGGTTACACTAAACCAGCTTTTCCCTCATTGTCTCCTTGTGTCCACATACCTTCCAGACACTAACGAAGACATGCTTGGTTCCCTCATATATTTTGCCACTTAGCCAACATAAACATTCTTTTCAGCTTTCATCATAAATCAAAACGTACACATTTTTGTCTTTACTCTTTTCTCTTTACTCTTTTCCATTTGATCAAATGAATCCAGTATGCGTGTAGCGAGACATGTGCACGTGAGGAAGGGTGAAAATTCCTAGCCCTCTAAAACCCTCCTGGCTCTGGATAGTCAGTCTAGACTCGCCACCTCCACCACATCCAGAGTAGACTAACTTGGAGCAAGTTGAGAGCGGAAACATGCTGGAAGAAACCTGAGCTCTTCTGTGGTTCTTGTGACCATGGAAAAGAAGCCGGGGCCCGGAGCTGGCTGCTCCACTGTGTGAGACCCCGAAGGAGTGCCGCGCTCCGTTCCCATCCCATGTGCCAGTGGTGCCTCAGGGACGTCTGGCTGCATCACTGCAGTCTTTGCCTCTGAGAATACAGCAGGAACTGTGTGAGCGCACAGCGAGGACATGGCTAACGTTTCAGTCTGGCCACTCCCCATCATTTCACAAGTGGTCCCTGTGTTCCTCCCAAGACTTCTTCTATGACATTCATTTCATCAAAGAATGGAACTGTACAATCTTCCCAAAGTATAAAGGCTCACTCCAACATGGGAAATTTCCCATGTCCCTTACACTGAATGAATTTACTTTGTGAGAACTTAAAGCTTTGGTTCTTGGCTTTATCACTTGCTGAAGCCTTTCTCATATTCCAGTGCCTCAGGCATATGCTCTCCTCTCTTGATTTATGTGATGTGTGTTCATGAGTGTGTATGCTTATATGTGTGCATGTGTGTGCGTGTGTGCGCATGTGAACTCCCAGGGGCCAGCAGAAGGTGTCTGATGAAGTTGCAGGTGGTTATGAACTGCCTGATGGGAAGCAAACTCCAGTCCACACCACTGAGCCGCCTCTACAGCCCCTCCCCATTCTTTCTCAAACAACACAGGCTAAAGACCTGTTCCCAGGTGACGATGGACTGCCCCAAAGGCATGACCAAGTGTACCCCTTAGTTGCTCAACTTTGCCAGTGGGCACGAGGCTCCTCAGGAAGGCCTCCCGCCGTAAGAACAGCACACCACCGACCTCTCCAACTCTTGGGACTTTTTAGATTAACTTTTCAGAGTGCGATACATGCTCACTGACCTGCGGATACCTATCTGCTAAAGCCAAGTCCAGACAGAGATGAATATAATCCATGTTTCTATAATGTAGCTGCACAAAGGCTCACATTGAAGCAAAAACTACTGGACCCATGGAGTGAAGAAATGCAGGACCCACAGTCAAAATTTAAAAGCCTAGGAAAAACACTGACCTCCCATGCCTCGGATGTTGGAATTAATAGTCAAAGGCTTTAAATAAACAATTATAAATATGTTGGGGGGGGGCGGAAAAATGGCTCAGTGGTTACAAGCATATACTGCTCTTGGAAGAAGACCAGGGTCAGTGCCCAGCACCCACATGGAAGCTCACATCCATCCATAAATGCCAGTTCTGGGGGATCGCCTCACTCTTCTGACCTCTGAGGTCACCAGGCACACCCATGCTGCTTATACATACATCTAAGGGGAAAAAACTCAGATGCATTAAAAATAAATAAATATTTCAATGCTGTAAAGGAAAAGATGGTCATAAAAGATGAGTAGACAGGAAATCTAGGTGCAAAGCAGAAATTACCTGTTTAAAAAAATGCGTGTGTGGAGGGAGCCAAATAGCAATTTAGTACTTAAATGTAAACTAACTGAATGAAAATGTCAGTTAATGCACTTAGCAGCAGCTTGAAAACAGCAACAGAAATAAACTGAAAGGCAGGTAGTCTTCAAAGATCAGCAGAAGAGACTCCATGTGAACAAATATAAAAAGGGAGAAAGGGGGACAAAACAATATGTTTCATGGGGAATAAGAATGCAAATCAGCTGACAGAAGAGCAAGCATCTAACATACAGTTTCCAGGAACAAGGAAAGAGCTGCAAAGCCACACCACCATGAACACACCTATCTCAGAAGCTAAGCAGGGTTGGCCTGGTTAGTGCTTGGATTGGAAAAGTCATCTGAGGAAAAACTGGCCTAAACATTTCCAAATCTATAAAATTAAAAAAAAAATCAATGAGAAAAATGATGAGAAAAATTCAGCAAATCCCAACATGATAATAAATTTATAGAAAATCACATCGAGGAGCATCCCAGGCAATCTGCTAAAATCTAAACATCAGCACACGCGGAACAAGCTCCCAACATGACCCAGGCTAGCCCAGAAACATTGGTTCCCCCTGCCTCTGTGTTTGCCTGCTCGGAATAAGCTAGGATTTGCATATAAAACCACCAGCACCCAGCTACAGTGGAGGCCAGCAGCCAAAGGAATAGCAATCGTGTTCTGTTTTGAGACAGGGTCTCCCTACATAGCCCTGGCTACCCTGGAACTCACTGCATAGATCAGGCTAGCCTCATATAGCCTCATAACTGCACTGATCTTCCTGTATTTGCCTCCCAAATTATCAGGATTAGGAGAACTGCATCACTAAGCCTGACTGATATTTGTAATTCTGAGAGAAAAAAAAAAGGAAGAGGAGGAGGAGGATGAGAAAAAACTGAGCCCACAATCCTACATACAAAGAGAATACCCATGAAAAGTAAAGGTGGAATGAAAACGCTTTCAGACAAACCAAGCGGAACAGTCCCTGGCAAACAAGAACGGCCAGGTGAGGGGAGTGTCCAGGCTGAGGAGAATCTATAACTCATGAGAACCTGACCATCAAAGCAAACCCTCAACGCTCTCACTAAGCTGAAATTACAGTGTGTCTTGTAGAAGTTACAATGCATGTGCTTTTGAACTATGTGCTGTTGCTAGCACAGAAGGAAAGGGACAAAGGGACACACCCCCTGCAGTGCAAGGTCCCCACACTGTATGCACAGGTGTGACCCCAAGTAACGGCTCATCTGTTGCAGGGTCATATCCTAGCTCCTAGGTGGAGTGGCTGCTGTGAGGATTACGTAAAAAGCTACGCACAAAAAGGCAGGACTGAGACAGGACATAACTCTATTACACTGGGAGAAATGTTCCCGTCTGGCATTAATGACATTCAGCCTTAGCTGGAGCCTTCTCACATGACGCATCATTGCTAAAAGGGTGTTTTACTATCAGCCTGATCCGCGGGAATTACTGGCATACAGTGAGAAGAGATCGAGCCTGGCTGGAGTCTCACTTAGTAGCAGCTCATGGTTCCTAAGCAGACTTACCTTACTCCCCCCAAGCTCCTCTAGACTCTGACTCTGACTTCTCTAAACAACCGCAGAACACGTTTCTGTGCTCATGCTATTCAGTATAATCAAACTTTCCTTTATCTCCATCTCTGTCACGAAAATTGCCTAAGGAATCAATGATCATGTTGGTTGGTTTTTACGGTCAAGTTGACACAACCTAGAGTAACATAGGAAGAGCAATTCCTCGGCTGAGGAGTTGCTTAGATCAGACCGGCCTGTGGCCATGTGTGAGTGCCTTGAATGATGATTAACAGATGAGGGCCTAGCCCCTTGTGAGTGACACCATTTCTAGGTGGGTGGGCCTGGGTAAACTGAGAAAGTTGGCTGAGTATGTAATGGGTAAATGAACCAGAGTGAGAGCACAGGCTATGTTCCTCCCTGGCTCCTGCCCTGACTTCCCTCAGTGAAAGCATAAAGATGAAATGAGCCTTATCCTTCCCAAAGTTCTTTTAGTCAATGTTTTGTCATAGCAACAAAAAGCAACTAACACACTGACATGGGCATTTGGCTAACTCTCCACTGGTGCTTTCATTTTAAGCCACCTGTAATTTACAGCTTCCTGAGCTTCAGCAACAATGACCTTGCTGCTTTTGCAACCGCACTTAGAACCTGGAACTATTTCACATCCATCCTGAAATATCTAACTACTGCAAGCTGTAAGGTCGCTGATACCGTTTTCTTTTTAAAAAAATACTTAAGTACAAAAGGGAAGGGTTTGTTTTGGTTCTGGTTTAACATTAACAATGCAAATGCCACGTGGGCACCAGAAACTATAAACGCGCCCTGAGACAGCGCGAAGCTTGGGAATACCGCCTTCACTCTGCTACGTCATCTCATATGGCTGCCCCACCTGCCTCCGTGCATCGCCCTGGCAAAATGCTCTCTGTTCTAGACTGTTCTCTAATATAGCTGACAGATTTCTCTCCCCAGAAAACCAAGTCAACGATGTCTTTCTCTGCTCCACACCGCTGCGTGCCTCCCACAGCATACAAAATAAGCCCCCAACTTTTCTGCCTGAACACAGGGCCTGCGTGCTTGCTGCTCCTGTCAACTTGATACAAACTAGAGTTAGGTGACGGAAAGAAACATTAATTGAGAAAACGTCTCCATAGGATCAGTCTGTAGGCAAGCCTGCAGAGCATTTTCTTAATTAGTGAGTGATGTGGGAGGGACCAGTCCATAGTGGGAGGAGCCATCCCTGGGCTGGCGGGCCTGGGCTCTGTAAGAAGGCAGACTGAGCGAGCCATGGAGAGCAAGCCTGTAAGCAGCACCCCTCCATGGTTCCTGCCCGGACTTCCCTCAGATGATTAACATCGATGAACATACTGTAGGTACGTCTCCACTTCTGCCGGTTCCTCAGCTTGTCAAGGGGCCCCTTCTCTTCTGAGCCTACAAACTCTCTCACTGAGAACACAGCTTCCACTCACCACCCGAATGTTAGTGACATCATCCCAGAGCTTGGCACCCTAAAGCGCCACACAACAAAGTGTCCCAGGCATCTCCCACTGGTCTTCCACAAACTGGCACCTCCCTAGCAAACACAAAGTCCCCCACCCCCAATCCCTGCCATGGTTCTTCTGTTTCCTTATCCAGAACTGAGGACCTACCAAACATCAATACCAGGGCCAGAGGAAGCAAAGCAGAAACATCTGGAGCTTATATTGGTGGGAGGACAGGCCTAACTAATTACACAGATTACAGATACACGCTAGGAGAGGGGGGAAGTCAAAGAACATTATACAAGTGTGATGAAGGGACCAGCTTAGGCAAGGAAATCTTTTTTGAAAGAGCAATATTCAACTTGAACCCAAAGAACAACTAACAGTCAGCCCAGCAAAGAGTAGGGGTGTAGGGCTGGGGAGATGGCTTGGTGGGTAAGACCACCTCTATGCAAGCAAGGGGGCCTGAGTTCTGAGTTCGGATCTCCAGCACTTGGGTATGAATAAAAGCCAGGCATGGCTATATATGACTGTAACCCCAGTGTTGGAGATGGAGACAGTGTGAGATTTGTGGACCCTCCTCAGAGGTTTTCTTTACAAACATAGAAAAGTCTAACGGGAAGGGGGCTGCTTTCAAACCCAAGGGCACTCGTGACCTCCAGCACAAAGCCAACTTGCCACACTCTCTCCCTGCCTCCAGAACAGCCCCTCCCCCCTTTACATGAGAAATCTTCCCTTTTCTTCTGGTGTGAACTGGGTCTCAGCGCAAACAGGGCTTCTTTCTGGGGAGTTCCTCTCGGTGCCCCTGAGACTAGGAGCCCCACAGCCGGTTCCTGTCTCCCTGCTTTACTTCCATTTGCCACAAAGGTTCTAGAAGACAGTGACCACGAATATACAAGACCTGGCACACAGGACGCTTTTCAGTCAAGCTTTGTAGGTGAATGAATGAATGAGTGTTATCTTTTATCCAAGGCCACTGAAATCACCAAGGTTACTCCTGCCCTCTTACTTTCCTTCTCATGCCCTTCTCATGTTCCTTCTCATAACTACCAAAGGATGTATCAACAGCTACAGGTTATTCTTTGGAAAGTGGACATGCACTGGAAAATAACTGGCCAACAGTCTGAGCAGGCATGGGTCTCCAGTGACAGACCCTCTCCAAAGAGTTCCCATCCCAACCCTGTTTCTTGTTTTGCTTTGTTTGTTTGTTTGTTTGTTTGTTTGGGGGAGGCTGCCCTGAAGAACCAGTTAGTTCTGTGAAATATGAACACTTCTGACTCTTGACCAGAACTGCAAACTTAGGAAAAGTTGATAACAGGCTCTAATTCTCCTGACAAAGGTCAACAGTCGCTGTCTGTGTCGGACACTGCTCTAAAGCTGCTTATGTTCTCAGTCAACCCCCAGGAGCCCTGTGGGGGGAACTACCGCCACTGTCTCCACTCAGCACATGAGAAAACAGGCTTGGCGAGGTAAGTAACAGGTGAGTAACCCTGCAGATGGCAGAGCTGGGACTGGAGGCAGAATGATAGTCGTCACCATTTTTTCAGGCAGATAACGACGGCAGACGATTTATAGACACACTGGCCTAGGCTTCTGGTGTGTATCTCTGACTTAACAGAGATGAGAAAGAGAATCTTAAGGAGCTTGGTAAGCATCAAACTTCAGCATGGGATGCAGGTGAAGGCAAGAAGACAGTGTACTGTCCTGGGGCGGCCCAAAAGCCAGGGTTGAAGATGCTGGTTTCGAATGGTGAGCTCCTCTCTGACATGACATTCCCGCCCACACAGCAGCCAGGCTTGGGGATGGGTCGGTGATGTGTATCTGCCCACCCGGAGGGAGAGCCCAAATCGAGGCATTCGAAGCATGACATAAATATGAAGTGTGGAAAATGCATTCCTGGTGAACAGCTCCGCATCAAATTCTCTGCGTCCCTCTTTGGCAACGTTATCAGAGGCATCATTCAAGCCAGCCGATTGGAGAAGAGGCTACGAAAAAGGCTGAAAAATGTGACCAATCATGAGAGTTATTTTTGTGAGAAAGGAGAAAAATGTCACCAAAAAAGGGTCAATAGATAAGCCTATTGGGCTGAAAATAACCAGCCTGCTGGCAGACCAGTCAGGGAAACAGGCCGAGGGCGAGGGACGTAATGCTAAGTGCCACGGGAGCGCTGGCCGAGGGAGGTGGCTAGGGGATGAGGAAATTGGCCTAATTTGGGAACATGAGTCCAGCAGCATTTCTCAGATTCCTGGGGCAAGATTCTGGCTAACTTTGAGCTCTGTGTCCTCAGGAGGAACAGTGAAGGCTCGGTGGGGTGGGGGGAGGAGAAAAGGAACAGCTGTGACTCAACGTTGCTCTCCACAGCTAGACGAATAAGGGTGCCCAAAGGAGGACTCAAACCTTCTGCACAAGACTCCAGGACAATCTCCATGGCCTCTCTGCTCGCTCCCAGAGCCCCTTCTGCACACCCACCTGCAGGGCAGGCAGGAGAGGGCTCGGAGTGGCTGGCTACAGGCAGGGATGAGCTGGCGCCTCAGGGAGAGTGACCCAGCCTCTCAGGTCCTGAGTGAGGTGGTGACATCTACTTCAAGAGGCACCTGGAGGCTTTACAGGTTGCTGCATGGACTAGCAGACAGGAAGCAACTGTTTCAATAGAGGCTTTGATCTCTACGAAATAAAGCTCAGGCCAAAAGCCACCTTATAGAAGCAAGGGAGAGACACAGGTCCATGGCTAAACCAGCCTTGGAGCAGTTTGCCAAAGACTACTTCTGCCCAAACTCAGCGTGACATAACTGGATGGCCCAAGACTTTTTTTCAGAGTGATTATGTAAGAACCGTCTGAATCAGCAGAATGGCTCATGGGGTAGAGACAACCACTTTTAACTCTCACCGCTGCTTTTTCTCAGGCATACTGCAGAACTACCTTAAAGCAAGGCACTCTTTAAATTACTGACTTGATTTGCTAACTGAACTACATGCCTGATCCAAGCCTGATTTGTGACCAGACACACACAAACACACACAAAGGCTGTGAGCCTTTTCAGTGCTCCGCATCTCTTGGAGGTTCCATCGATAGATGCTACATTCCCACAATAGCCCTAAAAAAAAATCAGGCCTGAGTCCAGAAGGCTGGAGTAATGGCTAAGCGGTTGGTAAAATGCTTGCTACACGAACATGAGAGAACCTGTGCTCAATCTCCATCACGGCACCCATGTAAAAGCCAGGGGCAGTGGCTTGGCTCATGTCTGTAAATCTCAGGAGAGCAAGGAAGTCTTGGGGGATAGGCAGCTTCCTAGAGCTTACTGGCCAGCCAGCCTAGCTGACTTGATGAGTTCCTGGTTTAGGGACAGACTGTGTGCCAAAAAAATAAAGTGGAGACTGATCAAGGGAGACACCCAACATCAACCTCCAGTCTGCATATGCTTGTGTGAACAAGTCCATACATCGCATGGAGACGGACAGACAGGCACGGAGACTATGGAGCAACTCCAATCAACTCCGTGCCAAATGACAGAGGAGTTCAGCTTCCTGTTAATTCGGGAAAACCAGGCAGTTCTGCGTTCTTTGAAATCTAAAGAATGATTAAGCAAACCAAAAGAACTTTCCTCCTCTCTTCCTGTGGGCTTGGGTTGAGCTGCGTGCACTCCACAGGCAGAAAGCCCCTAAATGGTGACCAAAATGAAAGGGAGAAGACAAGGTGTAGAGTTCACTGGGCAACTCACTCAAGCACACAGGGACATAGGAAAATGATTTCAAGGTGCCCCACACAACTATAAGGAGTTGGATAAGAATGTGGGGAAGGGAGTTAGCCAAAAATAGATTCTTCCCTTCCTTACCCCAGTCTATTTAAAAAATTTTGAGAGAGAGAGAGGGTTTCTCTGTGCAGCCCTGGAACTCACTCTGTGGACAGGCTGGTCTCAAACTCAGAGATCTGCCTGCCTCTGCCTCCCCAGTGCTGGGATTAAAGGTGTGTGCCACCATGACCCCGCTATAAATTCTAATTATGATGTCAAGTAAGTGTCAGCATCTCGCCCTCTCCCCTCTTTGTCTGTGTGTCTATGTGTCTGTGTCTGTATCTGTGTGTCTCTATGTTCACAGAGACCAAATGTTGATGTCAGGTGTAGTTCCTGAATTGCTTCCCACCTTAGTGTTTGAGATAGGGTCTCTCACTGAACCGGGAGCTCACAGACTGGCTTACAAGAAAGCCCCAGGGATCCTCCTGTCTCTACTTCCCAGTGTTGGGGTTACAGGTAAGCACCACTGAGCCTGGCTTTTATGTGGGTGCAGGTGACCTAACACAGGTCTCCCCATGCCCTCAGGGTGATGGTTCGAGTAAGAATGACCACCACAGATTTATATGTTTGAATATCTGGTCCTCCGTGGGTGGAACTGTTTGGGAAGAATTAGCCCACTATGGGTAGGCTTTGACAATTCAACAGACGCAAGACAATGCTTTTCTGCTGTTGTGTTTCCTCCTCAAGATGTGAGTTCTTGGGGAGGGCACAGGGCATACATGGAAGGATTTGGAGAGAGGAAAGGAAAAGAGAGATGATGTAATTATAATCTAAAAAAAAAAAATTACTGTGAGCTCTCGGCTGCTGCTCTAACCCCATGCCTTCCTGTCTACTGCCTGGCTTCCCACCATGATGCTGATGAACCCACTTCCCTCTGGAACCATAAGCCCCAAATAAGCCCTTCCTCCATCAGTTACTTTGGACGTAGAGTTTTACCACAGCAGCAGTAAAGTAACTAACACTCTGGCAAGCATTTTGCTGGCTGAGTCAGCTCCCAGCTCACTGCCCCATCAGGCCAGCTCCAAACAGCCTATTCCACAGCCGTTCCTCCTCTCCCACCGAGAAACACCATTGTCCCAGCTGGAAACTGCCCTAAAACTCAGAGTGGTAACAATAAGACCCGATTCTGAGTGGACTAAAAGCTTTCTTGAGCCAGGAGATGGTGGCCCATGCCTTTAGTCCCAACACTCGGGAGGCAGAGGCAGGCAGATCTCTGTGAGTTCTCAGGACAGCCAGGTCTTCACAGAAAAATCCTGTCCCCTCAAAAAAAAAAAAAACACAAAAAATAAAAAACAAAACTTTCTTGAAAGCTAGGACAGTTGTAAATCTATGTGCTTACCGACAAAACGCAGCTAGCCATATACTTGCTGAGGTCTCTGGCTATTGTTTCCCAACTAAACATTGGGAACATTCAGAGGGTACGCCCTGAACTCCTTTCCTGCCTAGAATGCAGATCAACCCCTGGATGATCATCAGTCATCTTGAAACCATGAGAACTAAAGCCACATGCTTCCCACAACACAGCAGGAAACTACGATGACACAGGACAGCGCCCAGGGACCACATCCGTCCGTCCTCCACTGAACTCCTCGAAAGCTGATCCTGTTTCAGTCAGGCCAGAGGAAAGTGTCTGTTGAATGTAGCCAAAGTCAGCACTAAAGATGCAGAAGGATGCCTGAAAATCATCCCCAAATAGCAGAGTTTTGAGACTCAGGAGGAAATGGGCACCATGCAGACCGAGCAAGCCTTCCGGTGTGTTGAAGTGTGAAGTGGCCAGGCACAGAGGCACATGCCTGCAACCCCAGCACCCAAGAGGCTGAGCTAGAAAGACCCCTAAGTTCGAGGCCAACCTGGGCCACTAAACAAAACCGTCTCAGAAACAAAATGTAAAAAATGGCCAAGTGGCGGTGGCGTGTGCCATTAATCCCAACACTTGGGAGGCAGAGGCAGAGGCAGAGGCAGGCAGATCTCTGTGAGTTCCAGGCCAGCCTGGTCTACAGAGTGAGTTCCAGGACAGCCAGGGCTACACAGAGAAACCCTTGTCTCACAAACTGAAAGAAAGAAAAGAGGACAAAGAGAAAGCAGCAGCAGGCACAAGCTGGAAGCAGCAGCACAAGCCTGCAATTCCAGCTATTCAGAGGCTGGAGCGAGAGGATGGCAAGTTAAGGGTCATCCTGGACAACTCAGTGACATCATTTCATTTTATTCAAAGAGCGAGCTAGGGTCCAGCTCAGTGGCAGAGCACTTGCCTAGCACGCGCAAGGCCCTGGGTTCCATTACCAGCACGACAAATAGACAGACAAAAAGCAGCAAACTGGAGATGCCTAGTGACCCATAAGATGGTGGCACCAGTGCCCTGGTCAACTGCTGCCACACAGGAGTGCCATCCCACTGGGTTCCCTGGGAACAGCTGCTCATTTCCGGAGAAACCCCAGATCTGAGTTTTCACACCAGGTTTCTCAAATTTTACAAGTATTAACCAACTGTTTTAAAAAGTTTAACTGCATAAGTCAAACACAATGTGGCTGCAATCCCGGCAGGAGCCCTCCATGGCTAAAGTGCTTGCTGTGCAAGTCTGGTGACCTACGTTCAATCCCATGGTGGGGACCCATGGTGGATGGAGAAAACAAGGGCCCGGACCACAGCGCATGCCACCACATCCGGCCCTAACATCTCACTGCAGCCCTTCAATGGGGGCAGCGGAGAGCAAAGACTCATTCGCTCCCTGATGTGCTGACTGAACCAGAGCTTACACAGTGCTTTCTAGTTTGCCAAAGTGCTTAAATGCATAGCTCACTTGATCCCCACATTCATCTAATGGTACCCATGGTCACCATCTGACAAATGATGAAGTGGGGGATTCCAGAGATTAGCGGACTTAAGATCCAAGCAATCTGAGGAGCCGGCGGCAAGCCCCGCGTCTCTCCACTCCCTTCCTCCATGTCCCAACTCCACCACCTCACTTTAAAATAACTATTTATTCAAAACTAATTCCTACTCGACTCTGAAGTAACAGTAGCTTGACAGTTCCCAGGTAACCATGCTTACATTTTTAGGGATATCGCCACTGAATAAAGCCAGTGACGGGATAAAAATAAACATAACAAGTAGTATGCTCAAAACCGGGTGTAAATGGGCACAATTCCTGGATCTAATTTTAGAAGAAAAAAAAAACGGCCAAAAAGAGTCTCACACAATGCAGGGAGTATCTGGTCCTAAGGGAGGCTGCCCAGGCAGCTTCAGCCCTCATTCACACAGGAAGGGGAGGGAGGCATTCCGGAATCCCACAGGGCACCTTGCTTCCAGGGGCATAAGTGAGCTGAGGAGCACAATGACTTTTCTGTATCCTTCCAGTGTAAACCAGCTTTGATGAGGTACCAGTTAACCCTGTACAGTGGTCATATGACCTGCAGGTCCTAATACCCTCCGGAGGGTCTTCCTGCTGATGAAGGAAGGGTCAGCTGCCAGATTTTACGCACTGGCACCACAGGAACAATAATTCCTCAGGGTCACAGTTATGCCTCTACACCTAAGTGGGAACGCAGGAGACAGGCAGACATCACCACATAAAGAGCTTAAGAAAGCAGTGATGCTATTTCTGATGGAGGGAAAAGCATCCCCACTAATGTGGTCGATACGTGCAGCGTGTCTGTTTTATGTGTACCTGCGCGCCGGCCAGGTTTCTCAGCACTGGTGCCCTCAGCCACTGTGAACTGCTGAGTTAGACAAATCACTAAGAAGCCAGGCGTTCCACTGTCTAATGACTTGCTTTCTAGCAGAGAAGAGTGACATGGCAAACTACAATGAGCAAATAACCCAGCCTGCCCTAAGGCAGGTACTGCAAAATCAGGAGGCAGCACACCTAAAAAGACAGCATGCAGAGGTCGGGGAGACTCTAGAAACACAGAGACTGTTCAAACGAAGGGGGCTGAGTGAACCCCGATATTAAAGATTACTGCTCATGGATTCCCCACCTTTCACAAAGAAGCTGGATCATTCCCCCAAAGGTGGAGGGCTCTTGGAGAAGTTTACAGAGGGCAGAGGCTGGGAAATAGTGGTTCTTACCGGCAGCAAACATCTAGCTGTGTGAGCCAACCTTACAGAATCTGTGTGTATCTTCCCGGATGGCTTCCCAGTCCCTCACTTCAGACGGCATAAAAAGCTCTACGGAGCTGGGGGTGTGCTTAGGTGGTACAGTCACTGTCTAGCATGCAAGAAGCCCTAGGCTTAATCCTAAATCCCCTCAAACAACACGGCATGGCAGTTAGACGCAGGAGAATCAGTAATAATTCAAGGTCATCCTCAGTTACACAGTGAGTTCCACACCAGCCTGGGCTACTTGAGACCCTGTCTTTTGAAATTAGGTAATTAAAATTGTACACTATGAATATGAAAAAAAAATGTTCCCAGTAGGACAAATGTCCTTGAAGGGAAGTTCCAAATCGAGACCTGTGGAAAGGCTTTCATTCCAAACAAATACAGAGCACCACAGCCCTGATGGTTACTGGCTCGTTTATTCTCACAGAGCTTTTGATCCACACTGTCTTGTCTCGTTTCTGTCTCTGAGGCACTCACCTCTCCAGTCTGAGCCGAAGATGCATTCTTGTTGTTGAAGTAATTCTCAGCCTGGGTTGGCTCCGGTTGAGCTCGGCGGCCCATCTTAGCCCCCTGAAAGAAGAGACAGAGAGCACAGCTGACCCAATAGCATTTGAGGCCCTGTGGGTATGACAGATGGTAGGCCAGGACTACAGTTCTATGGCATGGCAGAGAACAGGATTTGAGTGACTTGGATATATTGGCAGAGAATTCTCTAAACCCTTACGAGAAAATACCCAAGTCAGTTGTATTAGGTAGAACAGGAAATAGACAGGGTTTTTGTTTTCTGTTTTGTTTGTTTGTTCCTTTGTTTTGTTTTGTGTTTTTTTTTTTTTTTGAGACAGGGTTCTCTGTGTAGCCACGGCTATCCTGGAACTCGATCTGTAGACCAAGGGGGCTTCCAGAGATCCGCCTGCCTCTACCTCCCCAGTGCTGAGATTAAAGGCACTTGCTACCACCTCCCAGCTAATATACAGGTTCTTAGTCATGAGGTTTCAACAGCCACAGGTATAGCAAAGGCAAAGTCATCATTCTGCCCATGACACATAGAAACGCAGCTAGCCTGGGCAGACACCTCAAGCCACAGCTCAGAGTGGGTGGAAAAGACTCCCACCTTCCACCTGAGAGAGCTACCAGACAGGCTTTCAGAAAGAATTCCTCAATTTCATGGCAACTGACACCAGAGGAATCCAGTGACCTCTTGCTTGGCTGGCTGTAGCATCTACAGGCATGGAGGGAGGCCTGCCACAGGAATGCTGAGACATCACCTGCGGAAACCACAGCCCTTTGCGATTCTGAGTCACCGTATGAAACATCTGCAGGTGTTCCCCAAGACCTCGTGGGCAAGGGCTCTGTCTCCAACATTCCCCAGAACAAAAACCAAGACTCTGAGGCACACTAATGGGTGCTGAAGAATGTCTGTCTGTGATCATTTACTTCAAAACAAAACAATCAAAAAGAGCATAGCACTCTCAGATCTCATTTACCAGGGCTGAGTCTCATAATGGTATGGACAAAGACTGAGATTGACCATGTTTCATAAAAGGGGAAACTGAGGCCCAGGGAAGTGATTAAGTAGCAAAGTCTTCTTGTGACTTCAAACCCCAGGTTTGTCCCACCACATCCCACTGAAAAGTCAGTGCTAAGTGTTTTAAGGAAAAGGATTATGTGTGTGTGTGTACGTCTATATGCTAAAGTAGGATCTGGGCATCATAGTGCAATTATCAACCCTTCAAGTTGTGATGTTGATCGTGTTAGGTTTAAGGATGATGGGAACAATCTTTCTGATAACAGCTCATTTCCTTCTCTAGGAAGGTACCCTCTTTTGTTTGTCCAAGTATTTGGTATCTGTTCCTACAGTAATTGCCCTAAAACAAAAATTAATGATTGTGTCTGTAAATGCTGTTGGCAATCAATTTCCCTAACAACTGTTAAAGTTTGAGACTATTTGAAGGCCCTGTAAATTGACAACATGGAAAACCACTTTACAAGCTAAAATCGTGAATTTTAAGGGTGGTCTGTTTACTGTCCCCACACACACACACCACCCCACTACGGCAAAAGTCAGTGACGTTCTGTTCTCTGCTATCTCTCCATTGCCTATAACAAAGACTGATACACGTAGGGCTCAATATGCATTTGTGAAAAAGATGAAAAAAAATCACTACATTCACATCCCAGGTGCTGAAAAGACCTGCTGACCTAATGTCCTTAGCTTTTTAAAAACCCTGCTCCGTTCTCAACGAATTGGCTCCTGCCCCTTAGCACCTTTGGAACAGAGGATGCTACCAGGGCCCTTCAAAACGCCTGAGGTTTTACAGCTGAAAACTAAGGACTTATCACCCAATCCTTCATGATCTCAACTAACTGTAAAGGTTATCAGGTTGTGGTGAAGGTAGGTCTTCAATCAAGTTCTATTATCTACTGACTGCATGATCGTCATGGCCCGGGAGGGATGAGCAGCGAAGATAGATGCTTTTTACGCATTATCCCATTTCACCTGCACAGCAACACCTCCATTCTGCCAGCAAGGGAGCCGAGGCTAGGTGTATTCTGGCCCATCAACAGTTTGGTTTTGTTTTACCAAGTTACTCCCAAATTGGAGTATTGGCTTCCAATCCTGGGGGAGTGGGGATTACAGGGAGGAAAAGAAAACGCCAGCCACTTCTCTTCCCAGCAGCTTTCAGGAGAGCTTCCGGGACTGGACTGCCCAGGAGAAAACCCCAGGGCGGGGCGGGCGGGGCTCGGGCGCAGACCCTCCATGGCCGGGGTCTGTCCCGACTCCGGGCCTCTCGGGGACCTGACCACTTGTCCCACCCGCCGAACCGGACCCCAGCCCCTAGCATCGCTCCTCACAGAGGTGGCCGTGCTGCGTCGTCTCTCCTCTCCCAGGTCCAGTAAATCGTCCATCTCCACGGCCGCTGATGTCACTTCCTGGAAACAGGCATCTCTCCCCCCCCCCCCCGCGTCCCTAACAACGACCCGCCCTTCCACCCCAGTATTTAAAGAGTCCGCCTCACAATTCCTAGGTGCTGTGTGCCACCCTCCAGTTTTAAACCAGATTTCTCCTAAGCCAGCTTTGCTTGACTTCGGGAAAACAAATCTCCAGATAGCAAAATCCGCTAAGGCTGCTCCCGTGAGGTTAGCCTTGGAGACTGGCCTACATTTGTAACTCTGATTAAACACGTTTATGAGTGAAAGCACTGCTGTTGATTATTGTGAGCCCTGGCATTCGAAATGTATGGAGACCTTCGTAGTTACTGCTTAAGTTACTGTGCCCGGAGGACTGCGTGGTATTATTTCCTTTTGACAGATAAGCACTAACCTAATAAATAGTCTACGAAGTTTACGATGACTTGCAAAATGTGGTGTATGTGATTTCTGCCTTCAAGAGGTTTATTGAAAGCAGGCACACACGGTGTGGCACGCCTGTAATTCCAGCAGTTGAGGGAAGCAGGAAAGTCAGGTGTTCGTTATCTTCATCAACTACATAGTGAGGCTGGGAGGTGGGACTGGGTGGCATGAAACTCTGTCTTTGAAAACAAGAGTTTATTTAGAGGCAAGATTAAACTACTCAATACTCGAGTACTAATTGCTTTCAAAAGTATAAATATAGGCAAGCACAGTGACAGGGGCCATAATCCTAGCCCTTACCCAGGAGAGTGAGGCCGGTGGATCATGTCTGCCTAGGAGTTGGAGTCCAGACTTTCCAATATGGTGAGATCCTTTTCAAACAAAAGAAGGGATAATAATCTTATTTAATCTGAACATTCAAAGTGTTAGCAATGGTTCCTCCCTCTAATCAGCCAGACAAATAGCGTGAAGAAAATAACCCCAGTACTAAGTGTTGGACCAGCCCTTGTGACACCATGTGTTACTCCAGTGTTTCTTCCCCATGTAGCGGCTGCCAGCCACCCTTCCAGGCCTGCAGAAGGAGATAGCCCACAGATTCCCCAGCCTAAGGGATAGTCAGGTTGAGTCTTCATTGAGTCATGTTCCATATAAGGTCCCTAAGCCAACATCTCTGACCAATTCTTGGCATTGGTCACTGGGACCCACAGAAATTAGAATGAAGATAGTCACAGTTAAAAACAAAACAAAACAAAAAACCAAGAACTTGAGCCAGTTGGAGGTAGTTCATGCCTTTAATCCCAGCACCCAGGAGGCAGAGGCAGGCGGATCTCTGTGAGTTCGAGGCCAGCCTGGTCTACAAAGTGAGTCCAGGACAGCCAGGGCTGTTACACAGAGAAACCCTGTCTCAGGAAAACAAAAACAACCCCCTCCAAAAAAAAAAAACAAGGACTTGGAAGTGGGACAACTGTCCCTAAAGTTGAATGACGAACGTTACTGAAGCAGCCAGCAAGTGACAGCTCAAGGATACATTCCCTGCGTTTACTGAGTAAGACCAAGCATTTTCATGCCCAGTGACCCTGACCTGCAAGTCATGGGAGTTGTTGACTTCTCATCCTAGCCTTGCTTGACCTCAGTTGTCTCCTCTCTTGGAATGACCTTCAGAGACTTCTGAGATCCTTACTGGCTTCACGGTGAGACTATTTTGTTAGATTTTAATCTGATGGAGCAATCATTGCCAAAAATCGAAGACAGCTTCGACCATGTAGGCATCAACCATTCCCTTGTTCCTTCTTCCTTGGCACTAGCCATGCAAGAAGGGATTAATGTTTGGATTTTTCAACTTCTTGTAAGCTCCCGCCCACTCCTTCCCCAACTCGGAGAAAACAAAGGGTGAATGGTACTCACCCTGGGCAAAGAGAATCCCCAGCAAGCAGGGGCTGGCAAATCCTACCCAGAGCTGGAATCATTTGAGAAGTGAGTTTAAAAACATAGCTCTTGCTGGAGTGAGAGAGGTAGGGAGTGTGAAACCCAGAAGAGAATGCCTTCATTAACTTTGCCTCCCATGTTGTAAAGAGTTAGCCCAAGAGCCTCAGCCTCTGGGGTCTCCCTTTTTAAAATTTCACACCCCAACTCCTTGCACTCCCATACATTTGCATATTTACTTAGTGCTTTACCACCCTCGCCTATTCTGAAATGCAAATTCCATAAAAGCAAGTTCTGCTTAGCACACTGACGCTGTTCAGTGCCTAGAACAGTGCAGGGCATGTAATAAACACCAGGACTATCCCTCAGGGCTATCCCTCAGGGGCCGGAGAAGTAGGTCGCAATCAGAGCACACTCACTACTCTTGCAGAAGACGGGCTGACTTCCCAGCAACCTATGCTGGCCAGCTCACAGCCTTCTGTAACTCCACCTCCAGAGGAATGGCTGCCCCTATCTGGCTTCCAAGGGTACCTGTACACAGGTGCAGGTTCTCTCTCTCTCTCTCTCTCTCTCTCTCTCTCTCTCTCTCTCTCTCTCTCTGTGTGTGTGTGTGTGTGTGTGTGTGTGTGTGTGTCTCACACACACCTCTCAAAATTTTTATTTTCCAAATTCCAGAAGCAAACATAGCAGAATGGCCACAGTGTACACTGGCAATGGATGGGCTGGATCTAAATGGTGGCGTTGACAACCTAAGAGCTATGGGACCAAGAAGTCACTTTTAAGGTCTATCTATGCCTAGGTTTCCTCAGTCATGCAAGTTAAAATAATGCCTTTTCAGATTAGATAGCCTGTGACAGACATCTCCATTACCCACATGCATCGTGACATTGAAAAAACTGTGCCACAGTTTCCTCAATTGTAAGATAACACATAAATATCTTATCAATTGAGACTTAGGAGCCAGGCATCTCAGAAAGGGTCAGAAAGGCTACAATGAGAATTGGGAAAGGGGCACTAACGGGAAGAAAGTGAGCAGCTAGCTCCACCTGGGTCTGGCCTCACTTAAGCTGCTCATGAGGACAAAAAAAGACCTAGAAACCTGGCTGGGAAATGAGCTGGGGCCAGGTACCGAGTTGGTCGCGAGAGGAACGGACCCCGCGCACCGCGACGGCGGTGTTCCAGGCGGCCCTGGCTGCCGAGGCTCCGTCACTGGCGGCCCGGCTTCGCCAGAGGGCACCCTCGGCCTTCCGGAAAGCGCCGTCGTTCACCAGAGCCGCCGCGACCGGACTCCGGGATGGTCAATGAAGAACCGCTGCCAGGATCGTGGCCGAGCCCAGTTCCACCCTCGGGCCTGGAGAGAGCGGCCCGGCCGCCCGGCCCTCTCCCCTAGTGGACCTCGCGCGATCGGGGACGCGGGGAGGCGAGAGAGCCGGGCGGAGAGCGTGGACAGCCGGCCCCTGCGCAGAGGGGCCGGGGTAGCAGGAGGGAGGGGGCTCGGGAGTAACTTTCCAGAAAAACAGCCAACGTGTAGCAGGAATGACTCCAAGAGGAGGGGAGGGAAGAAAAAAAAAAAGTTCAGTTACCACGTCGAACCAGAGGACTCGCAAAGTATTTTTCAAATGGGCTCGGCTTTTCCTGTGCCTGTTTAAAACATTAAAATCGTGCACGAAGAGAGGCCGTGTACGCTGGTCCCTCCCTCCCTCCCTCCCCCACCCCAGGCCGAGACGTCATGGGAGGGAGGTATAAAATTTCAGCAGAGAGAAATAGAGAAAGCAGTGTGTGTGCATGTGTGTGTGAGAGGGAGAGAGAGGGAGAAGAGGGAGAGAGAGAGAGAAGGGGAGAGAGAGAAAGGGAGGGCAGGAGAGGGCCGAGCGTAGGGGACTCAGCCACAGAGAGGCGAGACACGCGCACGGAAAGAGAGGCTTGCGGAGGAAGGGATAACGCTTTCCGGAGTCAGCTGCGGTGAATCGGCGTCTATTTTCTTTTCCTTTTGATTTTTTTTTCTTCCCCTGAAGAGAAGCAAGGGACAGAAGCCATGGCCGAGAGAGAAGACGAGCTGCGATGTTGACCGTGGGTCCGAGTGGATTATCGGAGCTGTCTCCAAGAGGCCTGTCCCCCCCCAGCTTGCCAGTGGCACACAACCTCTCATCCTAGCCAATGAAGAGGAGAGGCAGCGTGAACAGAGTCATTTAGAAAGCCCCCGAGGAAGTGTAAACAAAAGGGAAAGCATGAATGGAGCGCTCCAGAGACAAGTGTGTCCTGCGCTGCCCCCACCTTTAGTTGGGCCTGCCGCTGCTGCCCAGCCCTGCCTCTCCCCACATACCCACTGGTGATTTAAAAAAATTTTTTTTTCCTTTTCTTTTCCATTCTCTCTCTCTCTCTTTTTGTTCTCCTTCAGGGCAAGGCAGAGTTTCTGATTTTTTGGGACCCAGCCATGGCCCTTCTGCACTTTCTTTAAAATACCCACCTTCTCCCCATCGCCAAGCGGCGTTTGGCAATATCAGATATCCGCTCTATTTATTTTTACCTAAGGAAAAACTCCAGCTCTCTTCCCACTCCCAGCTGCCTTGCCACCCCTCCCAACCCTCGGCTTGCCCTCCACCTGGCCTGCTGGGAGTCAGAGCCCAGCAGAACCTGTTTAGACATATGGACAAGAAGCCCTGGGCTCCACGGCACGCCCTCTGTCCGCTACTTCTTCGTCCCGGGGTTGCCAGCGCTTCCTGGGAGTCCTGAAGCTCTCACAGTGCAGTGAGTTCATGCACCCTCTTGCCAAGCCTCAGTCTTTGGGATCTGGGGAGGACGCCTGGTTTTCCTCCCTCTTTCGACTGGGGTCTCCTCCTTGCCAGGCTTCCCCAGCACCCTGGCCTAGCTCCTGGACTCACACAAGAAGATGCACTTGCAAAAGGCTCTGGTGGTCCTGGCCCTACTGAACTTGGCCACAGTCAGCCTCTCCCTGTCCACTTGCACCACCTTGGACTTCGGCCACATCAAGAAGAAAAGGGTGGAAGCCATTAGGGGACAGATCTTGAGCAAGCTCAGGCTCACCAGCCCCCCTGAGCCGTCAGTGATGACCCACGTCCCCTATCAGGTCCTGGCACTTTACAACAGCACCCGGGAGTTGCTGGAAGAGATGCATGGGGAAAAGGAGGAAGGCTGCACTCAGGAAAACACTGAGTCGGAGTACTATGCCAAAGAGATCCATAAGTTCGACATGATCCAAGGGCTGGCCGAGCACAGTAAGTCCAAATGCTTGCTGGGTGTCTGCTCTGGAGTGGGTGAGCAGGAAAAGGGGGGTCCACAGAGGGGGGCCTGGCGGTGGTCACACAGCAGAGCGCCCCAGGGTTCACCACGGAGGTCAGGCATTGCAGCTGCGGCCGGATAGGTGGGTGGGAAAGGAGACAGAGACATTCTGGCGTGAGCCTAGTGCTTCAAGAGACCAGGAGCCCTGGAGCCAAGTGGACTCCCAGGACAGCCTTGATGAATATTAACTCCAATTTGTATTGTGCCACCCAGGGAAACATGTTCTCACACAAGTGTGCACAGAGGTTAGCTGTGAGCACATGGGTTCTATCAAGGGGTGGGCTGGCTGGCCCCCAAATCCTCATAGTCTTCTGAGTCCAGACACCTCCATATTCTCCCTGCTTTTCCCAGCTCCTTGTGTCGTAAGTCCCAGTCAGCGTCCTAGCTCCCCGGAAGCACAGTACCTGCCTCAAATCTGTGTTCATCACGTTTTGGGAAGCCCGGTCGAGGCCCCATAGTCTGACACACACACACCACATCACATGAGCTGGGAGGGGGAGGGTAATGCATTCATATTCCCACATACATGGACTTTTGGGCAATGTGAACACTTACATTACACAGTAGAAGGATTCGTATGTGCAAAGCGAGGCCTCCCACGGTAATGGACACAGAATAACCCAAAGCATCTGGCCCCGGCAAGGGGAGGTGTGAGTGGGCGGGATGGCCGTGGGGGTGATGGGGATGTGTGTCTGGGAGTGTTTCTTCCCAGGAGACTGCTGTCTGCAGAGGAGCTGGGAAGCTTCTGGGTGAGACGCCTGTGTGTGTTTGCACACGTGTGGAAGTCATGTGTGTTTACTGAACGGGGATTTAAAAAACCTCAATACAAGAGAGAGAAATTTGGCAGATGTTGAGAAACTGACAGCCCGGGGAAAGAGGAATGTGAGCCGCTCTGGGCCTGAGTCCTGGGGGCTGCTTGGTTCGCTTTCCCTGCCAGCAGGTGTCCTCCGAGCCCTGGTGACTTCAGCAGGGCCCACCTGAGAGGTGGGCAGTGCCCAAGAAGGGGTGAGAGGATGGGTCAGGGCCGGGGGCGGGAGCACAGTCAGAGCGGCCATGGGGCAAACAGCAGGCGGTTAAAGAAACCTGGCTGCAGGGAAGGAGGAGGAGTGAGTGCCAATGGGTGGAGTGGCTCTCAGGGAAGATGGAAGGAGGGAGCTGGCCCACCGGGCAGAGAGAAACCTGTGGTTTCGGGAGGTAGGGATGGGAGCGTGCTCAGTACAGTTTCCTGTGACTGTCTGCAGTTTCCTTTCTTCAGATCTGGCTACTTTGTGCAAAGTCGAGGCTGGAAACCAGGCAGATCTGGAACTCCCTGCCTGAGGTCTGCTTACTGAGCCAGGTGACTACAGTTTCTGGAGTCATTCAGGACTAGATGGGCTGAACCCTGGACTCCTTGGTCACCCACCAAAAGCCAGTCATAGTAGCCACAGGCATCAGAGATGCTTACAAGTCTGAGGAAAGTGGAGGACAAGACGGTAGTCCTGGAACCTTCAGAGCCTAGGTCAGGAGGAGAGTCTGAGGAAGGAGGGATTCTGGGTCATAAGGGATCACCTTGTCTGGAGTCCTGAGGTGAGAACGAGCCATCCACGTGGACACATGGCCACATAGGTATGTGTGGATGTAGATTTTGTGCAGAAATCCAGGGTGCAGAAGGCGTAGCCTCAGACAAACCCAGGAGTGCCCCCACAGTTGTGTAGCTGCCAGGCTGTAGCATCAAGAGTTGAGGTAGGGGAGAGAGGTGGGGGCCTATGGAGTGTGCCAACTTGGCACAATGAACAGGATCATCTTCCAGATGCTGAGGAGGAGCCAGTGTTGAGCGGGACACAGGCAACGCCAGGGAGGCTCACAGTACCATCAGGAAGCAGGTCCAGGCGCTCTGCAGTTAGCACAGGTGGTTGGATGGACACCAACCTGGGCCCACCCTGCAGCTGGTCAGGTGGTGGTTCACCCTGGCTGCCCGAGGCACACTAAGTGCAAAGGCTAGAACAGCTGCTGAGAAGCCCACCCTGAACTTTTTGTTTTGCTAAATGGGGCTGGGGGCTGGGGTTTCTCTGTGGTGCCCTGACTGTCCTGGAGCTCAGTAGAGCAGGCTAGCCTGGAACGCACAGAGATCTGCCTGCTTCTGCCTCAGGAGCGCTGGGATTAAAGGCCCATGCCACCACTGCCCACCCTGTCTTGAACTTCTGAGCGTAGACGGGACTGGTTCTGGCTTTGTACAAGAGATGAAGTTCACTTTCACACTGTTATCACTCCCAGAGGATGGGCATTTGGAAGGAAGCGGCAATAGGACCTGGAGCAAGGTGACGTAGACAGGAAAACCCAAAGAAGGAATAGTTTCCAGTGGGAGGCCAGGCACCAGAGTGAGGCCAGAGAGGACGGTCTTCTGGCTCTTCCCTGACATGGCGCATCTGTTAAGTGCTCGAACCTAGAACGGATGTGTGTGAAATGCATGCTAAGCAGCAGTGTCCATGTAAAACACACATTTAAAGGCCACCTCTAATCTTAAGGCTCTGGTAGGACCTTGGCCTGTGACACAGATGAATCCTATGTTAATCTCACCAGGAGAGGAGAGCAGTTACTTCGTCTGCAACCCAGGTACCCAGCCTCTTGGGAGTAAACTGGATTTGCTTCCGCTCTGACTGTTGGGGGTGGCCCAGGAGATTCATATGCCAGCCGGATTCCCCCAGGTTCAATGAATGGGTTTCCTTTTCCTTGACGGTCTCAAGAGCGTTAAGCAAATTCGGCCATATGGTCTTTCTTCCCAGAGCCTCAGTTTCCTCATGTGAGGTCGTCCCTCAGCTCCCTTTTACTTCGTATGAATTTCATCAGACAGAGGCAAGGCTTAGCAATCCCATAATTCTCTAAGACGTTGCCATGGGAAATGAGTAGGTGCATTCTCTGACTCGTGTAGTAGGGAAGGGCACCGTCTTTTCTGTATCATCCATACAACCATCAGCATAAGCATCATTTTCACCTTCGGCCTTGGATATGTCTGTGTCTTGTTGTGAGACTCGTGTTCTTACCAGCCAAGGGAAGTGCTAAGACCAAGTGCAGAATTTCCCCAGCAGGAAGACTACCTAGTGTTTTGGGCTTTCTTTTCACCTGTAGAATTTGTCAGTTATGAAATGTAAAAGACATTCCATGGGGGCTGGGCTGGGGAGATAGCTCGGCAGTTAAGAGCACTGGTTGCTCTTCCACAAGGATGTGGGTTCAATTCCCAGAACCCACAACTGACTGTAGCCTCAGCTCCTGGGGCTCCAATGCCCTCACCCAGACATATATGAGAGCAAAACACCAAGGCACATTAAAAAATTCATAAATCATTTTTTAAAAGATATTCCATGTTGAAAGAACTTATATAGCATAGCTATCAGTGTTAGACACACAGTAAGGTTCTGGCTACCCAAGGAGGGCCCAGAGAGAACACCCTGTGCCCATCTCTCCCTTACAGAATAGGGGAAGTATGGAGACATTAAGGGGAACTTTTGTTTTCAGTCAGCTTGAAGATGGGGTGGCTCAGGGGCAAAGAGTTTCCTAGCAGTGGCTATAAGTACAAATGCCTTCAGAGAGTAGGTCGGGGGTATAGATGGTGCTAGAAGAGCAGCTATGGCCCAGGCAAAGCACTTCAGGTCACGGAGAAAGTAGGCTTATGTGGCCGGGTTGGGGTAGGAGGAGCTGGAGCCCCAGTGACTGCTAAGGGAGGAAGCCACCATGTAGCTCTTACTGATTTTCACATTCAGGAATGTAGGTCCAGCTTGACTCTATCTTATCATCTCCCAGGATAGCAGAGAATCTGGAAATTTCTGTGAAATCTCCCAACTTGTAACACAGACTTAAAATGTTTATGGGCTTCTAAGGCAAAACTTTTAAACATTGGCTAAACAACACATCTAATTCATTTCCAGGTTAATCTGTTGTAAAGTTTGAGACCATCCAGGCAGGGCTTTCTCAGGCTCCTAGCACACTTGAAGCCGTGGTACCTTTCGCAGAAAATGATAAACTTTGCTTCTCCAAAGTTCTGGCTGCACACTGGAAACATCTGGAATGGCTGTGGACCCAGCCAGTGCAGTCAGTTGCTGAGTGGTGGGACCACCGTTCACTGCTTTAAACTGCGTTCACACTCTAGGTGGCCCTGTTGCTCATTTCACTCTGCCATTGGCTCCCACAGAAAGGAGGTGTTCAAGCTGACACACACCTGTCCGAAAGCATTTTAAGAGAGAGCTTCACACACAAGTTCCTGGGCTCTCCATGAATACTGTGTATGGGTTTTGTGGGTTGTTTGCTGTTCTTCCTAGAGCAAAAGAGATGAAAAAGCATCCATCACTATGCAATGTTCAGGGCATCGGAAACAGTTGGAAATAATTTGTGAAGGTGAAGCCTGTGCCCAGCTCTTGCCTGTTGTCAAGCACAAAAGGTCCTGGTCATTGACCCTTTAAGGCAATGTTGGGATGCCAGGGACATTTTGAGGAATTCTGTCATATTTGCTGCTGAAATTATTAATATCTTTCCACTGGGTAATCACCCAGGTCCACTCCGACTTTCAGGGTCTCAGATTCAATAAATGGGGTGTGGTCAAATCCCACCTCTGCCACCTGCTACTTGAGTGCCATGGGACAACCGTTCATTAGCTCTTCTGATGTTCTATTTTCTCATGGGTGGAATGATAAATTTTATCAATTCTCTTTATTTTTGCATATTTTTTGTTAGAGGAACTACATAAAATGTAAGGTGGTGTATTATATATTTTGCTTATTTGTTTATACAATCCTTTCCACTAATTCCACTAACTATATGAAGGTGTTTTTACTTATTTGTTTTGAGGCAGGGTCTTACTATGTTCAGCTTGGTTCTGAACTCTTAAAAGTCTCTTATTACATTTATGTGTGTGTGTGTGTGTGTCAGGACACTGACGCATGCTTGCACATGAGTTGTGGCCAGATGAAAACTTTCAGAAGTTTCTTATCATCCTCTTCTCCAATGTGGGTCCTGGAAGTCAAACTCAGGTCACCAGACTTGGCAACTTCTCAATTGAGACTCCCTCCTCTCTGATGACTCTAATCTGTGTCAAGCTGACATAAAACTAGCCAGGCCAAAGAATCTCTACCCTTGGTGGCCTGTGCTATGCCAGCCTGTGCCATCCCGCCATCAGCCAGAAGGCAGCAGATGCTCCCTGCAGCTCCTTTACTCATAAAGCCGTCTTGACAAATTTGAAAATTATTTTTAAAATTTTCTGTACATGGGTGTTTTGCCTGTATGTTTGTCTACAGCGTGTATGTGCCTGGTGTCTGCAGAGGCCAGAAGAGGGCGTCAAATGCCCTGGAACTGGAGTTACAGATAGTTGTGAGCCACCATGTGGGTGCTGGGAATTGAACCCAGGTCCTCTAGAAGAGCAACCAGTCATCTTCCCACTGAGCCATCTCTCTGGTTCTGATCTCAGAATTTTGATGCCTCAGCCTCTACCTCCCAAATGCTTCCCATTCCTTATTGAATTACCTCAGAATTTTCACTAAGAGGGGTCTGTTGAGGTACAGGTATGAGAGTGATGGAGTGGAAGTTATTGCAGAGGCCAGACTGGAGACATCTTCTCCCAGACCAGTTCTCGGTTATTGGGAGGGTCACTGGTCCAGGTGCTTGTCTACATCCAGAGATACAGGCCTGTTGACTTATACACGAAGTTGCTGCGGGTGTGACTCTGTTACACAATGTGTGCTACTCTTGCAGAGGACCATAGTTCAGTTCCCAGCACCCATAGCCGCCTCTTGCGCTAGCTCCAGGGAGTCCGATGCCCTCTTCTGGCTTCTTTGGGCACTGCACTCATGTATACAAACCCCCACACAAGGCACAGGTAAGTAGGCATGGTTAGAACTTGAGATTAAATGCTTTCTAAACGTGTGCTTTGTATGTGAGGGACTCTTGGTTCCACCTCTAGCAGCAATCTATACATGTGAGGATTGCCACCCCTCCCTGGTCCTATCTGGACTGGCTTAGAGAATAATTGGCAGTATTTGTTCCTCCAAGGCCAATTATTAATGAGGGCTTCATTAGCTGGCATTCACAACACTTCTTTCCTACATCTGTTCCATTCATTTTCCTTTGACCTCCAGCGTCAGGCCCATCAGATGGCAATTTCCAGAAACACCCACTCATCCTTGCCTAAAGAACCAGGAGTGTGCTGGCTGGTTTTAGGCTTCTTATCTGCCCCACCTGGGCCATGACTCCTCACCCATCCCTGGTGAATGCTTCTGCTCAGATCCCAGCCATGTCTATTATGTGTGGAATCTGGGTCTAGGAGCTTGAATTTCAAGTCCTGGCTGCTGTTACCCTTTGTGTAGAAAGGACTGCTCTGGTGTTAGTGCTCTCAGACCTTGAAGTTGTAAAGGACACGGGGGCAGAGAGAAGACGGAGGCTTCTGTTCTCCTTTGTCTGGCTTGGAACTGCAGGGAGCATCTGCTGCCTTCTGGCTGATGGCGGGATGGCACAGGCTGGCATAGCACAGGCCACCAAGGGTAGAGACTCTTTGGGCTGGCTAGTTTTATGTCAGCTTGATACAGATTAGAGTCATCAGAGAGGAGGGAATCTCAATTGAGAAAAAACCTCCATAAGATCCAACTGGAGGGCCTTTTCTTAACTAGTGATCAATGGGAGGGAGGGCCTTGCCTATGATGGGTGGTACAATCCCCAGGCTGGAGGTTCTTGCTTCTATAAGAAAGCAGGCTGGCTGGGCATGGTGGTGCACTTTAATTCCAGCACTTTAGAAGCAGAGGCAAGAAGATCTGCATGAGTTCAAGGCCATCCTGGTTTACAAAGAGTTCCAGGACAGCCAGGGCTACACAGAGATACCTTGCCCCCCCCCCCCAAACAAAACAAAGCAAAACAAAAGAATAAACAAAGAAAGAAAGCAGGCTAAGCAAGCCAGTAAGCAGCACCCCTCCTTGGCTTCTGCATCAGCCCCTGCCTCCAGGTTCCAGCCCCGCTTGAGTTCCTGTCCTGACTTCCTCCAGTGATGGACTATTTGATGTGGAAGCATAAACCAAACAAAACCTTTTCTCCCCACATTGCTTTTTGTCATAGTGGTTCATCACAACAATATCAGCCCTAACTAGGACATCCTTAAAGAGAAAGGAGTTGTTGACAGCCATATCTTTTTATTTGAAAAAAAAATTTTTTTTGCCAGACTCAAGCTATGGCCTCTTTATCATAGAAACTGCTCGTCGTTTAGGTCTAAGCCACTGCCTTGATTCAACCCCTTTCTGCAGCTCCCTGCTATGAACAGGATAAGGTTCAGCCTCTCAGTTTGACACCTGGGTGTCCCTACAACCCGATGCTTCAACCTTCTTTCTCTTCGCTTCAGCTTGCCGCTCTGGGTCTCTCTTCCTCTCCGGCCTATGTCACCGCCCCACTCTTGTGCTGGGGGCAGACTGTTGCTGCTCCTTCTGCTAGGTACTGAGCCTTTGGCCCCTTAAGGACTTGATTTTTCCTCATTCTTCCTGCCATTCCTCTGCATCACCCAAAGGGCCTGTGATTTGTCTCAGTGTCACCTGAAGGCAGGGGCTGTGGCTTCCTATCATCTTTCACATATGTTTAGATGTTTAAAAGGCTGGGAAGTAGTGGTGCACACCTTTGATCCCAGCATTATCGAAACAGAAGCAGGCTGATCTCTGACCCAAGGCCAGCTTGGTCTACAGAGTGAGTTCCAGGACAGCCAGGGATGTTACACAGAGAAATCCAATCTTGAAAAACCAAAACCAACCAAACAAATGGAAATTGTAAAGATTTAGTGTGTGTATGTGTATGTGTGTGTGTGGCTGTCTGTCTGTTTGTCTGTGTGCCTGAGGAAGCCAGTAGGGGGTGTCAGATCCCTTGAAGCTAGAGTTACAACAAAAGGCTACAAGCCACCTAATGTGGGTACTGGGAATTGAACTCAGGTCCTGTGGGAAAGCAGCAGATGTGTTTAACCACTGAGCCATCTCTCCAGCCCTTATACATGTTTAAAATTGGGTAAGTACCTAGTGAAAAAGAACATGAATAGATCCACTAGTTAAAAGACAACTAAGTGACTAGCTGCTATCTTTTCATAACCTGTTTTGTTGTTGTTTGTTTGTTTTGTTCTTAAAACTTAGCCTGGCTGGGAACTTGCTGCATAGACTGGGCTGGTCTTATATTCAAGATCCTCCTGCTTCAGTCTCCAAAGTGCTGACATTGCAGGCTTTGCCGCCAGGCCTGGCAGAGAATCTGTATTTTTGAAAGATAAAGAAAAACTAATCTGGAGAGTTTAACAGTTTGGGGATAGCAAGGCCGTGGGAGGAGGGCTGGAGAGCTGGCTCAGCTTCAGAGCACTGATGCTCTTCCTGAAGACCAGGGTTCGAGTCTAGCATCCATGTCAGGTAGCTCACAATTGCCTATAGCTCCAGTTACAGAGGATTCAATGCCCTCTTTTGCCCTCTGTGGGCACTGCACATGCATACATGTATACATACACACATGTATACATACATATACTTGGCTCCACACTCATACACACACACATTAAAAAGACAGTGGGTAAAGGGGCAATTACACTTGACTGTTCAGTCTCAGTTATATGTCCCAGGGTTCCCAGATCTCTCTGCTCCTTGCTCAGGACTCTATATGACTCTGGGGTCACCAAGAATCTTCCTTCATCTACACCTTCAGGTCTGAGGCTTCCAGCCTCTAAAGAGGTTATAGACAGGACTGTGGCCCCTTGGCATGTGTCTGCTGGCAGCACACTGTTTCTGGGGGCCCTGGCTCACTATGCCTCTCCTCTCTGCTTTTCCTTCTAGATGAGCTGGCTGTCTGCCCCAAAGGGATTACCTCTAAGATTTTTCGTTTCAACGTGTCCTCAGTGGAGAAAAATGGAACCAATCTGTTCCGGGCAGAGTTCCGGGTCCTGCGGGTGCCCAACCCCAGCTCCAAGCGCACTGAGCAGAGAATTGAGCTCTTCCAGGTACCTCTTCCAGCAGGAAACCACACCCTAGAAGCTGGTTCTGCCTCCATGGCTGGCCCACACTGAGCACAGGCTTTGATGGACCTGGTCAGACCCCTGGGAGCCTTTGTCATTAAGAGGGCTGAGTTACCCCAGGTGCGCAAGGGGCCCCGTGTTCAGAAGCCTTTGGTCACCCCTTGCTTGGCTCTCCAGTCCTGTGCATTGTAACCTATCCCTGGTGCTCTACCCTGGCCTTAGATACTTCCTCTTTCCTCTGCCCCACAGATACTGCGACCAGATGAGCACATCGCCAAGCAGCGCTACATTGGTGGCAAGAATCTGCCCACGAGGGGCACTGCTGAGTGGCTGTCTTTTGATGTCACTGACACTGTGCGTGAGTGGCTGTTGCGGAGAGGTGGGTGAACTCTTAGCAGGAACATTTCAGAAGGAACTCCAGGTCCCTTCTGTGTCATGAGAGGAAAGGACAAAGAACTGGGGGAGACTGTAGGGAGGAAGCCATATATCAAAATCTAGCTTTGCTACTAACTGTTCTCCACTCCATCATTAAATGCTGGCTCTAAGTCAGGCCCTGGGGATTCAGCATCGAATGAGACAGGTGAGAGCTCAGATCTCACGGGGCTTTCATTCTGGTGGCAGAGACATATAATAAGCCCGTGAACGTATTGATGACAATGCACTGAAAACTAAGGAATCAAGGTGGCGGCAGCTGGGGGCTTCAGTGCTGGCTGCTTAGGGGAGGTCTCTGTAAGGAAAGGGAGTCTGACATTGAGATCCAGGAGATGAGAAGGAGTGAGCCCTTTAAGGTCAGGAGGCTAGGCTAAAGGGTCACCTAAGCAAAAAGAAACCGTAAGACCCAGGCCCCTAGGCGGAACCCAGCTTGATTTGTTGCAGCAGTGAACAGACTGGAACACTGGAGGCTGAGGCCATCTTGTCAAGTATCTGTGAGACCACAGACATGATTGGGGACTTACTCCAAGTGTGCTGGATGCTATTAGCAGGGTAGGCATGTGGGTACAATGAGGCGGTCCTTAAACAAAAGCCTCTGGTTGCTGGCAAGGAAAGGAGAGAAGCAAGGAAAATGTTTAGGGAGCACAGTAGCAGTCTATTGTGAGCTTGGATGGGGACAGTGCAGTCGATACAGAAATATGGATTCATTCAGTAATTTGGAGGTTGAGCCAATAGGCTAGCATTAGGTATGGTGTTAAGAAACAAGAGTGATCTCCGATGATGTCTAGGGAGGACTAGAAGAGATTTGTGGCAGGTTCGTTGTGGGCCAATTGAGTTTTAGATGCCCAGGATCATTGAACTCTATATGTCCCATGTCACAAATATCATATGTACTCACTGTGTCTCCTCACCTGGAAATGAAGCAATGCTTCCACTCTGCAGGCCTCCCAGAGTTGTTTCAAGGGTGACATGTATCTGAGAGAATTCTGTGGATTCCAAAGTGCCTTGTCAGAGCAGGCTCTCATTACATCAGATGAGGAAGCCAAAGTCCAGCAGAATGGAGAAGCCTGAGCTGATCCAGCCTGGATTAGAACTTGCATCCCCTGAGTAATAACAGTCTGGTGTGTCTTGACACCACGTTGGTCCTTTCTGCTCTATTTAATGGTAGTATTGGTAGGGTTACAAATAGGGTCCCACCAATCACCTCTTCCTCTGCCTCACCAAGGGTTTTCCACCATTATCGGCTGTTATACAGCCAGTCCATCTATGTATTGATGGTCAGAGTCCCGGGGGAGGGGAAGCAAGAGAACCCTCCCAATCCTCAGTGTTTCAGGAAAGTGGGGTTTGAAGGCAGAGGTCATGACTCGTCTTTACATTTAACTCCTGGTCACGTGAGGTATTATTGTTTTAAAAGCTGGGAGATTTCATCTAAAACTGGGCTGGGTATAGTGGTGCATGCCTTTAATCCTAGTACTCTGGTGACAGAAGCAAACATATCTCTGTGAGTTCCAGGCCAACCTGGTCTACGTAGTGCATTCCAGGACAGCCACGGCTATGTACAGAGATGCTGTCTCAACAAACAAAAAACCCGACCAAAGATTCCTGATTTTTCTTGACTAATTATAAGACTGGCTCCCTGACAGTGTGCCAGAGATGAGCAGTCGCCACCCTGTGCTGACTTCCATGATCTACCGGACTCTGTAGGCATCCAAGTCTTCAAGCTCCCATCTGCGGGGCCTAGTGTGGTAACTGAGTTGACACACGGTAGGCTAGAGACCCTGTCCTGGTCCTCGTAGGAAGGTAATACAGCCTGTGAGAAAGAACAGGACCCAGACGGTGGCAATACCACACCTCTCCAGGCGGCTCTCTAGGCAGCCCTCAGCTTGGGCACAGAAAAAGGGGCTGGGCAAATTCATCTCTTAGTTTCCCTGTCTGATTTTAATCAGCTCCACCTGGATTTCTCTGAAGCCCTTGGCACCTGGAGCGCTTCTGTTCACAGCTGCAGAACTCAAGGAGAAGTTTGCATGGAACACGCTTTCCAGCCTCCTTGAGACATTTCATAATAAAACCTGGGGGTCCTCCACCCACCACCCCACCACTGCCAACTCCTGAGCTTTGTTTTTCATTGGAACCTTCATTTCACACTTAGGCAAATTCTGCCCACCCCTCCCTTCCCTCAGGGGAAGTAGCTGAGGCCTTTGTTCCTGAATCTCCTCAGAGTTCATGGCCGGAACCAGGCAGCGAACAGACTCGGAGTTGGAGCAGCTGGTGGTGTGGAGAGATGAGAACTGAGTCACACCTGTGGTTTGGGACTCAGGAAGCATCTGCAAGCCTGTGCGCTCCAGGTACCCAGGCTGCATTCTGGGGCCCAGAACTGCCTGGGCCTCTCTCCAGAATGGAGGACCCGGGACCTTCCACTACTGTGCGTTTACTTGTACAGCCCACAGCTTCTCTGTAAACAGAGCCAGGCTGGTAGGATGTACCCCAGTGTCATGGTGCAGGGCAGGTGGCTCGGTAAGAAAGCACGGGCATTCTGCATCTCGGTGAGGTGGGAGGGATGTGTCCCTGGCACCTTTTGTTGCCTGGTCCTTGTCCCTGACAACTAGTTGTGTAGTATCTCGGCTGGGAATGTGCCACACGCCTGCAATTCCAGCACTAAGCTGAGGCAGGAGGATCACGAGTTCCAGGCCAGTCTGGGGCTATACAGTGAGCCCTTATTTAAAGCAAACAAAACGCGAGTCCTTGTTTAAAACAAATATGTATAGTGTGGCCTCTCTTAGCAGAACCCATGGGCTCTCAGTCTGGATCTTGAAATAACTCCTTACCGTCTGGGTATCTTGCGTAAACAACTTAATAGCCCCAGTGATGTCCTCTGTAAAATGGGCCAGTGATGTTTTTAGTTTATAGGATCATTATAGAGACTAAATGAACTATCGCTGGGAAAATCTTACGACAGTTTGATAGACAGTAATGTCAACAAATGTTGGCAATTATCATCTCTGAGCCATAGGCCAAGTTAGGCCACCATCTCGTGCTGGCCACATGCACTCTGACCTTTCCTTTCTCCAACACATCTGTATGTGCCTTCACTTTCTAACACACAGAATCATAGAACTTGTTCAGTCCAGGTCTCCCACCCATCCTTGGACAGAAAGTGCTGTGTATTGCTCATTGCAGCTACATGGCTCCTTCTAGGTGCCTAACACCAAGGAAAGGGCAGACCTCATGCCTGGCCATGTCCTTTCTAGCTGGGCTCAGCTGCCTTGCTATATTGCCTTGTTTTCCCAATGAGCTACTATTCAGAAACAGAGATCTTCATGCTTAACAAGTTCTCCTTAGGACACAACAAATCTGGTTGGGTTTTGGGATTTATGAGGAACTCAGCTAGTCTTTAACTGTCTGGGTTCATGTCATCTGGACTCTTGGGATACCAGGCTCATATCATGATCACTGGAATCACCATGCCTGTACCATTCTGCCTTGGAGAAATGGGCTGAACCAAGTGGCTTTTGGAGTGTTCCTTGATGATGGTAGCTTTTTGGAAGACCCCAGGTTGTTGCAGAGGCCAGGTGATCAGCCACTAAGGTGACTTCAGAGAACAGTAAACCAATCAGCTCCCTGAGATGTTAACCTGAAAAAGGTCTGTCTCCTGGGACCTCTCCCTACACCAGCCATAGCTGGCTGCTACCCTGGGATTGACAGAACTCTGACCCAACAGGATTGGCATTACCCCAGACCCAACCTGGTTTTCTCTGCGAGTATTTGATTCAGTCAAACTTTTCAGTTAGTGTGCATGTATGTGTAACCTCCCCATCTGTGTGTGGTGTATATGTATGTGTGTGCATGTAGGCCTCCTTATCTTTATAGCATCTGTTGAAAATGGATGTTTACTTCCATTCTCCATGATGCCCACTGTTCGCACGCCCATCTAGTTGTTCATAACATGACAGAAATCTGTGGTGTGTGGTACCCTGTGAGGGAGGCTCCCAGCCTTAGAAGCCCTTTCTGTCATCTGTGCCTCTCAACGTAACTCACTTGTCACCCTTACTTGTACGGTGAGCACACTGCCCTGTCACCTGGCGTGATCCCCCCAACTCCACATCTTATCTTGCAGAGTCCAACTTGGGCCTGGAAATCAGCATTCACTGTCCATGCCACACCTTTCAGCCCAATGGAGATATACTGGAAAATGTTCACGAGGTGATGGAAATCAAATTCAAAGGTACTGATCCTGACTCGTGGTGACATGAGGGCATGGGTGACATAGCGGGTGACCCAGTCTCCTTCGTGGCGAGGCCTGGTTTGCACTTGGGTGATCCTGCTTTGTCCACAAAGCTCTAAGCATACCATACCATTCCACTTGGAGAGACTAGATTAGCGTCTGAGAGGCAGCAGGATTCTGGGGAGTGGTGAGGTCATGCAGGCCAGCTGTCCAGGGAACTAGGACGAGAGTGCCTCTTTCATAAGCTCGGTTCACAATTAAATGAGACAAGAAATGTGTAACAGTGAGCCAATGGATGCTCAATGACAGCTGTCCTTCCTCTCCTCAAGGAAATGAACTCCAGTAGGCCTGAAGGTGAGTGCCCTGCTACTGAGCTTTCAGGTGTTGCTGGACCTTCCTGCTCCCTGCCCAGGAACTGTGCAGGTTAGGATGGATGCTTCCTGGCCTGAGCGTTTGACCATGGGCATTTGAATAGAACTGGTGCTATAGTTGAGTCTTTTCTCAGTTTCTAATACAAGCACAATTTTCTGCGGTTCAGGGAAGCTCTCTTTTGCCTTTCTGTCTCTGTTTTGGGCGACTGAGAAGCACAGTGATCAGGAAGTCATCTGTAGAAAGGTGAAGGTTGCTCTTGACCTTGGGCCTGGGCCTCAGCCATCTCTTACCCTGCATGGACTCAACCTGAAACCTTTTATGTATTTATCTTTTTAACGCTAAGAGTTTGACATCTACCACAGTGCCTTCTGCATCCTCACAACCAGGTGAGGTCAAGGTGGTACCTTCCCATCACCACATTATTGTCCCTTGTGCATAAAGACTTCAAGAAAAGGGGTCCACACACCAAGGGCTCACGTCTATCTGATATACCCAAGGGCCCCTTCCTAAGATCCAAGTCCCTCTTGTAATTGTCAGATTCCCAGCATTCCTGTCCCGGTAAAGACAGACAGTGGCCAGCAGCAGTCCTTCACAAGCCCTTCTGAGTCAGGCTCTGGTCTTCTTTGCAGCTGAATTTGGGCTCTCTTCCTGAGCCTGTCTTATGCTCTATTACCTTATCTGAATCTCACAGTGAGAACACTTCTGAGCACCTGAGCCCAGCTTGAAGGGCCACAGTTCCCAAGTCTTGCCTGTTTGTCTCCAACCTGGGCTATCTCAAACTGTGACACCTTAAGTTGTCAGTAGGATTTCTGTGATAGCTCGACTCACTCAGATTCTAGCAGGAAACCCAAACCCCGAGGTTCTAAGTTTCATAATCCAAAGTGTGTGACAGGTACCCGCCTGGTGGTGGGACACTCCATGACTCCACCAGGGGACCCTGGATGCATCCACCCCAGGAAGGCGATACGCTTTGGGGCAGGAATTGTGAGGACATCTGACTTGTGTCTGGAGGGGTATCCATCGTAACCATTAAGTACTTTTGATACTGCTTGCTCCCCTCAGTCTGTACCATCTTACAGGAGGTCCTTGTCCTGTGATTCCTCCCTCACGGACTGTACCATCCCTCATCCCGACCTGGCAGTGATGGGCTAAGATGTGGTGTGGGTGCAACCCGTAGGGGCACTGCTTCTCTTAGACAGGTGGTTGTCACCTGGCTTCCTTTGCAGGAGTGGACAATGAAGATGACCACGGCCGTGGAGACCTGGGGCGTCTCAAGAAGCAGAAGGACCACCACAACCCTCACCTGATCCTCATGATGATCCCCCCACACCGACTCCACAGCCCGGGCCAGGGGGGTCAGAGGAAGAAGCGGGCACTGGACACCAATTACTGCTTCCGGTGAGCCCTGGCCCCATTCGGGGGTGAGGTCAAGCTGACATCCTGTGGCGCTGGCTTCAGATCCGAGCCCCACTCAACCAAGGGTCCCAGATGTTTGTCACAAACAGGTTTAGAGAAGATTACTAGAGAAGAAGATTAGAAGTCTTTTCCAACCTCTTCTTGTTTTTCTGGGAGCCCGATGATTTCTGTAGCTTGGCTCTGGTCAGGAGGAGAATCTGGGGTGCTGCCGTTGGGGGTACTTAGGCAAAGCTTCCTCATGGCCTTCCTGTTTAAAGTACTTGTAAGATGCTTTTGAGTACAGGGAGATTAATGCAGAGTCCACTGAAAAAGTGCTTGGTTCCCTACTGTCTTACTTTCTTTCCCATTGTTGTGATAAATACTCTGACACAAATTATTGTAATGGAGAAAGGACTTATTTTAGCTCACTGTTCTAGATTACATCCGTCACAAAGACTTCAGGGTATCAGGAGCTTGAGGTAGCTCCTCATATTATATTCACAGTCAGCAGAAAAACGAATGCACACTAGTGTTCAGCTCCTTTCCTCCAACTCACATTCTCCTGCCTAGGGAATGGGGCTACCCACCTGGGCAGGTCTTCCCATCTCAATTCTTGTAATAAAGATAATCCCCCATAGGCACACCCAGCAGCCCTCCTCACAGGAGACTGTGGATTCTTTGGAGTTGACAATTAACAGGATCCATCACATCTGTTCAAGCCTGGAGGATGAGACTGGGTGGGGAAGATGGGACAGTCCTCCATTCACAGCGGAGCTCTTGGGTTAAAGAAACCACCAAGGGCTTCAGAAGGAACCTGCCCTTTACAGAGTCTCCTTCGCTTCTTTATAAATAGCTGAACTGCTCCCAGATGTGGGAAGCATGAGAAAGCCTACATCCCCAGGGATAACAGGAAGACCATGGCACTGGGAAGGGGTCTGAAGGATGAAGTTCTTGCAGACCGGAAACTGGGAGCACATAAATGGACACAGGAAAGGCTGGGGTTTGAACAAAGCCTTCCTTCAAGGATGGGTGAAGTTTGGGCATGAAGGGATTAAAGAGGGGATGGCGGATGGGGCAGAGAGTACTTCCAGGGAAAGGAGGGGCACAACTGGCCGGAGAAGATGCCTGGATGGAGTTTGGATGGGACAGCTAAATACAGAAGGAATGGAAGAGGTGGTGTGGTGTTCCAAGGCTGTCGAGTAGGTCCACTTCATAGGGCTGTCAACTGGGGTGAACCAAGTGGCAAACAGCCCTCAGGGGTTTCTGTGACAAGCTTAAGGTTGGTCTAATGGCTTGATTTTGCCCTTGAAGAGATGGGTGTTCTGATCTCACCTGGACTGCTTACTGTGAGGGCTCTTCAGCTTCTTGCCTGAGGCCATGGGGGTTTCTAGAACTCCAGGTGACTTGTCCATGCTTAAGAAAAAAAGAGGGAAGAGCCGACAGCTTTCATCTTCCAGCTGCTGCTTTTCTAAACAATCAAGTGTCTTTGCCAGTGCCAACTTCTCTAGTTCTGACTGGCCATTAATCAAGTCACATGACTGCCCTGGCCTTCAAGGGTGGCCAGGAAAATGAGTATTCCTGGGATGGGAGGAGTCAAGGAAGAATGTGGTTAGGAATGGCTATTTAAAGGACAAACAATGGAGTCTATCATGGTTCGGTCTTAAAACCGACACCAGACTTTAGCCAAGCTAGGTGGTGCATGCCTGTAATCCCAGCACTTGAGGAGGCAGGGCAGGTGAACTGTATGAGTTCAAGGCCAGCCTTGTCTACAAAGCAAGTCCAGGACAGCCAAGGCTACACAGAGAAACCCTGTCTTGAAAAACCAAAAAAAAAAAAAAAAAGAGAGACTTTGCCTTTGGAAACAGTGAGTGTGTGTGTGTGTGTGTGTGAGAGAGAGAGAGAGAGAGAGAGAGAGAGAGAGAGACTTTGCCTTTGGAAACAGTGACTTCCTGGTGTGTTCAGATGGGAAAATGCGAGTGAAGCTTCTGATTTAATAGTCTCCCTTTCTCTTGATTTCCTGTGTGTGCTTTCACCATAGCAACCTGGAGGAGAACTGCTGTGTGCGCCCCCTCTACATTGACTTCCGGCAGGATCTGGGCTGGAAATGGGTCCATGAACCTAAGGGTTACTATGCCAACTTCTGCTCAGGCCCCTGTCCGTACCTCCGCAGTGCCGACACCACCCATAGCACGGTAGGGAACAGGGCGCATGCTCTCTGGGTACTGGGGCTCCGCTGACCAGGTGACTTGTCTGTGTGAGTGAATGAGAGGCTGAATGTTAAATGAGTGATAATCTTGGATGAGGAAATCCCGGTGATAACATTCTGATCACGGCAGGCTGGCCCGATTCTACTCAGCCGTACTCTGCAATGGGTAAAAAGTGTGCTTAGCCTGTGCAGTGCTCTAGCACACGCAAACATGTACAGACACACATGGACACGGACTCGGAGCTCCTACCATATAGTTTCAAGCATCCTTTTTGTTTACTTCAGCTGTCACATGCCACCCTATGGCACAGACATATACACCTGTTTGGCAAGATGTGTGGTCCAGAGATGTTTCTACCTTCATGTGAAGACAACATGAAGCATGTAGGAAACAGTAGCAAGAAAAAGAGTGACAGGCCGGCAAGCTCTGCAACCCGCCCGCCTTCCTCGAGGGGAGAGGGGCAGGGCAGTAATCTATGACGCTGTTTACCGGCGAGAACATCGCTGTTGTGTCCTGTCTGGGCCACACACTCTGGCAATTATTAAATGGATCAAGGTAGTGGTGAGCGAGAACGTTTTAAACCAGTGTGGAAACTTACAGTAAGGAAGACCTTCTGAAGGACTTTCTTAGCAGCCAAGAGTTTGTCAACTGCAAATCCCCACAATAGTCATGATCGTGGGTTCTGCCTTCTGCCACACTGCATGACTGCAACTGGTCTCTTATCCAAACTGTCCCGATTCCCACAGTCCCTCTCGAGCAGCCCCCGTGACCCACTCTGCCTACCGTTTGAGTCACAGGCTCTGGGCTTGGCTTTTCTCCCGGTAACTGTGTGACCCCACCCACAGGTGCTGGGACTGTACAACACCCTGAACCCGGAGGCCTCGGCCTCGCCATGCTGCGTGCCCCAGGACCTGGAGCCCCTGACCATCCTGTACTACGTCGGCAGGACCCCCAAGGTGGAGCAGCTGTCCAACATGGTGGTGAAGTCGTGCAAGTGCAGCTGAGGTTGGCCCGAGACACGGGAGGGAAAACCGCCACACCACCGACTGCTGCTCCTTGGGAAACCAAAGCGACAGACCTCACCCTAGAGGCCTGGAGCCCCCAAGCCCTGGCTCCCGGCGAACGGCCGAGACGGAGGCTTCCTTCTGGAACGTTTCTTTCTGCTAGCTCTGAGAATCACTGTGGTAAAGGAAGTGTGGGTTGGTTAGGGGAAGGCAAACTCTTGAGCACACGGAATTTCTGTGGGGCACGAGGAGGTGGTGGGGTAAAGGAGAAGGGATAGGAGGTCGACACGGTGTGTGGCAATGGGACCGGGGTGACCCCAGGGAGGAGGATGGGTGGAGTGGTCAGGTGAGGGCCAGGCCGGAGGGCACTTCAGCTCTGAGGTCAGCTTTGCTCATCGCGGCACATCTGCTCTAGGGGATCGGGATGTCGTTAAAGGAGGCAAGCGTTTTTTCTTCAGACAGTTTACCAAGACAAAGTCCTCACCCCCCTAGCCCCACCCCCAGAACCGTATCTCTGTACTGCCTGGGATTAAGGACAATCTGTTCTTTTCGCAAACTGCGCTCTCCCATCAGTCAGCATCATGAGTCATTACAGATAATGTAATTAGTTTCTGGGCCAGCAACTAGCTTCTCGGGTCCCTTGGAGATGCTGAACTCAAAAGCAAAGGTCAGAACTCATTCTCTCATGTCTTCCCTGGGGGGTTGGTCCTCCCTCTGCCTTCCTCCTTGGTCATATTTCCCCTTGGACATCTGGCTACACACCTTCCAGGTCAGGGTGCACTCTCTGGATGCTGGGCCCACGTAGCGTGGGGCGTCAGGCATTGTTTCCCTCTTACCCTCCTAGACCCCATGCTCTCCTGGGGTTCCTGGAAGCAGGTGCTGTGGGCAGACTATCCGGGGAGGCTGCGCGCATCCGACACGGTGACTCCGCCCCGGACGCACAGACTAAAGTATAAAGACAGATACGAATATTACTCTCAAAATCTTTGTATGAATAAATATTTTTGGGGAATCATGGATGATTCTATCTTCTGGAAGGTTGCTTCTAGAACAGTAAAAACCTCGTTCTAAGGTGTGTGTGTGTCGGACTCCATAAGAAGTCTTTTAATTGCTCACTGGCATCTACTTACCAGAGATGACTGGGACCCCAGCACAGCGTCGGTCAGTCACTGTCTATCGTGAGGACCCTGGGCCCGCCGCGCTGCCTCTAGCGTCTCAGAGAACCGCACCACTGTCTGGGCACACGTCCCTCCTGCAGGGAGCATTTTTCTCAGACACAGAGGCAGTGCCCGAGATGTGCAAATGTGTACACCAATCTCGAGGCTGGGGAGAGATGACTCAGCGGGTTCCGAGGCTGCTGTGTGCACAGGACCCAAGTTCGGTTCCCTGGCACCCGTATAAAGGTCAGGCACAGTAGTGGCCATCTGTAACCTCTGTCCTGGGGAGGGGCAAGAGGTGGAAACAGGTAAATCCTGGAGGCTCCCTGGCCAGCTAGTCCAGCTGAAATCACAAGCTCCAGGGTCAATGAGAGATCCTGTCTCAAGAAATAAGGTGAAGGCGGCACCCTAAGTTGATGTCTAGCCTCCATGTGTGTGTAGAGAAAACAGTCATGAAATTCCTGCACAACTGTAAGGTTTGCATGCTTGCATATAGACATGTGCCATTGTAGACTCTAAATGATACAAAAGCTGCCCGTTTTGGAAATCTCACCTCTGCCTCCAAATCACATTGAGTGTTAAAGCAGCCACCTGCAGCAAATGGCCCCTAATGAGGCAAATTCTGTTATCGGAGCCAGATGGTGGGCCTCCTTAGAGGCAAGGGATCTAGGGCAATGCAGAATTCCACAGTGGCTTGACATTGGTCTGCAGGGAGCCAGCAGAGCAAGGCAGCCTGTGCTTCTGAAAGCCACCAGCCTCCAGTGTGTCCACAGAGGCACAGGCAGACGTCTGAAGCTGAAGTCTGTAGGTTGAGGGACATATGTGCACACACCTCTGTGTGAGTGTGTGTGGACTGAAATCCTGGCTGCGGAAGTGCTCTGGTTGTGTTTGTGTTCACATGCGTGTGCTGTGGAGGGAGCAATATGCCAGCATGCCATCCATGGGGTAGCTGCTGCTATCTACCAGTCTATATTTTATTTTACTTTTTAGACAGGTTCTTACTCTGTAGCTCTGGTTGTCCTGGAACCCACTATGTAGACAAGGCTGGCTTTGAATGCTTCTGCCTCCTGAGTGCTGGAATTAAAGGGGAGAGCCACCACCCCTGGCCCAAGTACCATGGTCTTTTTTTTTCCCTTCCCTCCTTCCTTTTTTTCCTTTCCTCCTCCACCTCTTCCTCCTCCTCTTCTTCTGAGACAGGGTTTCTCTGTATAGCCCTGGCTGTCCTGGAACTCTCTTTGTAGAGCAGGCTGGCCTCGATCACACAGAGATTCGCCTGCCTCTCCAGTGCTGCTTTAAAGGCGTGTGCCGCCATGCCCAGCCAGTACCACAGTCCATTAACTGTGACAGTTGTCCTCAAACTTAAGCAGGGGTCCGGATTACCCCCTGCGTCCAGTACAAATGCACAAATTTGGGGCTTAGGAAATGGCTCAGAGAGAGAACTGGCTGCTCTTCTGGAAGATCACTGTTTGATTCCCAGTGCCCACCGTATGTAACTCATGTTCCAGAAGATCTGATGTCCTCTTCTGGCTTCCATGGGCACCAGGCAAACATGGCACTCAGAGGTACATGCAGTCAAAACACCCACACACAAAGTTAAAAGAACAAACAAAAATAGCATACGATTTTAGGCTGCAGCCTAGAAGTGTGTTTTCCACTGGGGCAGACCCAGGCTGCCTACATAAATTACTTTTGGGGAAGCAGTGTTCTGCATCACAGGTCCTTTCTAGCACCAAAACGGATGTGGGAAATACAATCTTTCTGTCCCTTTTACCCTGCCTCTCAGAGTCCTGCTACAAGTTTGAACCAAGGCAGCTAGATGTGTTTCTTGAAGCTATCTCGATGAACACATCATGATTGCAAAGGTTTTCATGTTAGACACTACACATGTCAAGTAGCAGGTGCTAACACATGTGAAGGCCTGGAGTCCGGCGGCTTTCCCTTTCCCCAGCCGCTCACAAGCGGTAGGGCCACGTGACCCATTGTCGCCAAAAGCACACACTTGTTTTGAGAAGGAAGCTAGAACAATCCCACCTGGTTTACAGAATAACTTGGAAACGCTGGGCAAGGCAAGACGGGAGGTTGGCCTTAGCCCCGGGTGGTCAGAGAGAATGGAGCTTGAGGATTCAGTCCAATTGGTTGCTTAGGGCTAGACCAATCGCTAGAGCTGTTCTCAAAGTTCTCGCCCTGCACCCATGCCCTCTTACTCCCTTTTTCCAAGATTGGCACGTGGAGAACTCCTGGAACCTTTCATCCAGCTCTCCATATCGGACGGGCACTGTGGAGGGATCAGAATTTGTCTCCTTAACCAACTCAAATCAAGTGGTCATTCTGATGGTCCCGGGACTACATGGAAAACCTATCGCTCACTGCTCTTGAGAGTCCTCATCCTCGGCTGTGCCTGAATCCGATCCAGGCACTGATAAAACAACAAAGTCTCCCCTTTCCACCTTCATCTTCCTCCCTCTTCTCTTCTTCAGCTTGCTGAGACAGGTCTCAGGGGCTCTGAGCACTCTCTACACAGAACAGCCCAGCCTGGTGTCTCACGCATGGCGGCTACCCTGCCACCCTCAATGCTGGGATGACAGTCATGAGCCACCACACAGGACCCCTGTCTGTCTTCTTGGGCATCATTTTTCTGTTCGGATTCCAATACTGGGACTGTCTTAAAAGCCCAACTCTCAGCAGACACTAAAGGGAAGACTTACTCTGTGCTGCAGTCACCCAGAGGAACTATGCGGGGAGGCGGGGTACATCTGGGCACATTCACATCCCTCCGCAGGACCACAATGAATAAGTCTGCTGGATGACAAGCAGGGGGTGGGGAGCACACACTATTCCTGTGTGGGAGTTGGCTGCTCTGGGAACTAGCCTGGCCCCACCATCTGCTCAAAGTTTCTTGATAGCTCCCATTCTAAAATAAAAAACTGTCCAACAAAGAAAGAAGAAACAAAATGAAAAGTTGGTTCCATTTTAGCCCTGATTGTGAATACTGGTTGTGGGGAAATTAGTGAATGGAAAAAAAAAAAAGGAAAGAAAAATTGAATTACTTTATTAATCTTAGAAGTCAGTAATTCCAAAAGGCGCCTGTATCATGGCAGTTGCCTGCTTGTCTCCCCACTCTGGGGAACCAGTGCTGTTGGCTCCCCTCCCCCACACTCTCAGAAAAGGGAAGTTCAAGCGGATAATGTTGGGATCTGAAGCTTGTACAAAATAAAACAAACGTAATATTTCAATCTGGAAAAGAAGCGAAAGCCAGATGCAAATAGCCAAAGAGCCTCTTTTATATCATCTGAGAGCAGCAGGAGGAGAGACAGGGGGACCTAGCAGGGTGAGGAGGGGAAGAGCAGGGAAAGGCACACTCTGACGGGGACACAACGCAATCGGGCGACAGTCCCCACTGCCAAGTTCCATCCAAACCCAGAGGATCTGTTTCCTTGTTGTACTAGTCAAAGTCTGGTTTGGCTGATGGCAATCATCTACTGTCACCTCTGCTGAAGGCCTTGGGGACTCTGAGGCAGCAAAAAAACACTATGGATCCCTCGCAGCACCGTGGAGGCCGGGCCTCCCTCAAGCTCCCAGGAGCGCACAGCAGGTTCTTCTTCCCGAGTCTCTGCTTCATCTGTCAGTGTGAGCAGGATCTGGAAAAGAGTGTCAAGCCATTAGTGACCAAAGGGCAGTTCCTGCTCTACAGCAGGAGCTGACAACAAAGAAGGACTGTCCCCAACAAAGGAAGCTCACCAGGAGCACACAGCTCTTTAAACTTAACCTCCGCTCAAAGCCACCCTAAAACATCTGTGTTCCGTCGCTGCTGCTTCTGGGTGACTTTGACTCTTTGCGGGGGGAGTCAAAACATTTCCTCGTTTACTTAACCACTCTTTAAAAGAGACTGGGCCTTACATGTCGCCCAGGCTGACCCTGCACTCTGAGGCTCGAGCAATCATGCCGTTGCAGTCTCCGGAGAAGCTGGAGCCACAGATGAAGCCGCCAAGCCCAGAAACAGGAACAGTTTCATTCCTCCTCACTCTGCTCAGTGATACTCTTTGGTAGTCCCAGCCACACAGGATGCTGAGGCAGGAGGATCACCTCAGCCCAGGAGTTCAAAGGCAGCCTTGGCAACAATGGAGTTAGACTCCTCCATCCAAAACAAACAAGCAAACACACCCGACTGGTTTATAAACGGAAGAGACTAAACTCGGTCACCTTTTCAGAGCTCAGGGTCTGAGAGGCATCAGCAGTTTTGAACTGGGAGGTAAAAGGCTTCACATGTGCCTTTGTGATCTGAGTCCGTGCCAGGTTGTTAGCTATGCCCCACCCCTGCCTCGGTCCCTGTTACATACTTCTCACCCAGAAAAAGTGCTCAGGTAATCAGTCAGACATTCCCACTTCTTTCCCACTTCACTGAGTTTATACTCTCCATGACTGCTTTTAATTTAAAATAGGTTTAGTAAATAGTTATCTTTTTAACAGATTCATAATTAATTATGTTCACGGGGGAGGGGTATGAGCACATGTCCAGAGACATCAGATTCCCCCTGGGGCTGGGATCACAGATGGTGGTAAGCTAACCAACATGACTGGTGGGAACCCGAGGTTGACCCCTGGCACTGTAAGAATGAATGACTGAATAAACTGATCTGCAGGAAGTTCCTCATGATCATCTTCCTTCTGTTGGCTTAATTTTCAAGGCATGTAGCATGTTGGTACTCATTCTTCTCAAGCGTACTTGTGTTCAGGTGCATGTGGTGAAGGCCATAGGTCCCTGTCAGCTGTCTTGCTCCTTGACTCCTCTTGACTCTCCGTCTTGTCTTTTGAGACAAGAATCCTGCTCTCTCTGGCAGCTTTGTCTTTAGTGTTTTTGAGGAGGATAGGGTCCGTGCCCCAGCACGCGTCAGGTCTGAGACATTCCAGCCATTATCTTCCCAGATGCTGGCCCTTCCCACTTTTTCTTTCCAGAACTCCACTTACGTATCCATTTGGTCTTCTCAGTTGCTCTTCCTTTTTTTTCTCTCTGTTTCTTTGGTCTCTAAGCACACTTCTGAGTTCATTAAGTCTCCGTCAGCGGGGTCTAATCTGCCATTAGGCCCATCCATTGATTGTTACACTCAGCTCTTGAAAATGTGCTTGTCACGATTCTAATCTACTGTTCTTACTCTTTTTTTAGTCCCTCTATTTTCTCTGACTATGCAAATATTCACTTTGCATGACTTGGTGATGGCAGTATCTTAGACTCTGCGGATCTAGCATTTGCTGTTTTGTTGGCTTTTGCTCATAGGGCTGGTTCCTGATCCGTTCTATTATTTTAAGCTGTGACGTCACGTTTCTTTGAATTTTGCCTGTGGGTACTACTTGAGAATTGGGGCCAGCAAGATGGCCCAGTGAGTGGCGGTGCTTGTGGCTATGCCTGACACCCAAGTTGGATCACTAGGACCCGCCAGGCGGAAGGAGAGGACGGACTCTTGTAGGTTGTCCTTTGAAGTTACTCACATGCTGCTCCAGTCCTAAGGACAACCCACGCAGACCTGTGGACTTGGTGCTGGTTGGCATGTGCAATTGCTTCCAAATGTGTTTGCCAGTCAACAAGCACACTTGGAATTGCCCCTCAGTGCACCCTCAATGCGCATGCAAACCACCTCCATAAACCCGGCTCTTCTTCAGACTGCTTTTCTGTTCACATCCGGCTTATGTTTATGGCCACACAGAATGGAGCACTCCTAAGACACCCTGACTTGCCACATGAGCGCGACAAGGCCTCCCCTGAAGAACAACACTGCCGAGGCGTGGGCAGCTCTGGTTCTTGTTCTCCAGGAGGCCCAGTGCCTAGACCGCAGCACTGGATGGCTCTGGAAACAATCCCAGTTGCATCCTGTTTCTGGCCTCGGCCTGGACTCCCCCATAGACTGCTGGGGCTTCTGCTGTGACCAGGCCCCCACCACCATTCTGTCAATTAAGTGTTTGCATGAGAGCTGCTTGGTAAATAGCTTACTGTTGGGAAACAGGGAAGATGGTCCACAGCAGTTTAACAGAAGACCCCCAGCTAATGCTGCAAAGCAGATTTGTGCAAACAGCAAAACGCTGGTGTGCCAAGAGGCAGGCCATACATCTAGACCTTAGCTCCCAAGGCCAGCTCAGCAGCCAGCTGGAGGAGAAAGATGACCGTTTACCATGAGCTCACGTGACTCACAGGCTTTGACACTCAGGAAAGGAAAAATTGTAACTCTATGCCATGAAGGAAGGCTGAAGCCTCAACCATGAACCTAATGCTGGATGAAATTTTCATTTATTTATTTTTTGTTTTATTTTTTGAGATAAGGTTTCTCTGTACAGCCCTGCCTGTCCTGGAACTTGCTATATAGACCAGGTTGGCCTCCAACTCACAGAGGTTCACCTGCCTCTGCTCCCAAGTGTTGGGATTAAAGGCTTGTACCATCATGCATGGCTTTAAAAAATGTATTTTGAGACAAAGTCTTATGTATCCTAGGCTAGCTTTGAACTTGTTATACCAAGCTGAGGATGACCTTACATTTCTGACCCTCCTGCTGTACCTCCCGAATGATGGGAATTCATAAGCACACATCACCATGCCCATTTTATGGGATGCGGATTTTTTTTTTTAATTTATCTAAATGCAAAGATCTTTCTCTCTTAGGTCAGTGCCTAAGGCCTTTCCAACTGGTCAAAGTGGCCCTGGTAGTTTCCTCTGGAATCATTGTAGTTTGATGAGAAGGGAAGTGAATTAATCCACCTATTTATATCCTGAGTGACACTTGCAGAAAGGGACAGCTGGAGTGAGGGCCGTGCTCTGCCCCTCACCTTCCCAGGCACCGTTCCAGCCCGTAGGAATGAACAACACAGGCACACAAGAATATCAGATCTGTTTCATGAAACCCTGCCCGGTGACACAGCTGCAAGAGTTTGCTCAGAGCTAAGTCAGCCCGGGGGAGCGGAGAGGCAGCCGTGGGCGTGGGCTGCCGCCCAGCGCTGGCTCTTAACCCCAAGCCCTCCCGGAACCCCTTTTAATTGTGAACGAACAATGAAGGTACTTGGTCTAAGCCATAGATGTCAACACCAACAGTAGCTCTAATATGTTCTATTTGCAAATGTGAGAATAATTTTTAGTATAAAGATATTTTAAGGAACTACTGTTATTGTTTTTAATACAATAAGCCTTTTTATTTGAGACAAAGTCTTTGCCCAGGCTGGCCTTGAACTCTTGATCCTGTTTCAACCTCCCTGAGTCAGTATTTTAGATATGTAGCACTGTACCAGGCTAATTATTCTTCTAGGAAAAACACATAATTTTTGAAAACATACTTGATATTTACTAATCTATAATTATAGTTTTAATATTGAGGCTCATTTTCTTAATAGGGCAAACACATAAATGTACTGATAAAATAATATCATAGTACAAAAACACGCCTCTGGATGACTTTCCAATGGGGCTCAGTAGAATACTACTTCCTGTCACTGAACGTAAGCAGTGATATCCAGAGGTAAGACCACTTTTTTAGGACAGGCATGAGGATATTTAATATCTACCCTTTTATGAAATTTTAAAAATTGCATTGCTGATCTAAATTAAACTTCAGTTCTAATTCTGTGATGGGACTATGGTGCCAGTTTTGAAGCACAATCTACTTAAGTATATCTGATTATTTCTGTCTATATATACAAATTTAGATGGGAAGCTGGGTGTGGTGGTGCATGGCTTTAATTTCAGCACTTGGGAGGCAGAGGCAGGTGGATTTCTGTGAGTTTCAGGCTGGCCAGGGCTGTACAATGAAACCCTATCTCAAAAAGAAATGGTAACATAATCATTGTGAGAATAATTACTTATGAAAGGCTTCTGACTCCCTTACCACCATTCTGTGATGGAAAGGGGTATTTCATTGGACTAAAACTTTTTCTTCATGCTCACTTTTGTGTGTATTCATATGTCACAGTCATGTGGAGGTCAGAGAGACTGAGGGGGTCAGCTCAGCGTCTAGCCTTCTACCCTGAGATCAGGCCACCAAGCTTGGTGGGCAAGTGCCTTTACCCATTGAGCCGTTTCAAAAGTGAGCCCATAATCTTATTTTTGCCATTTATGATTCTTTCAACTGGGCACAACTCTGTCCCTGAAGACCAGAAAAGCAGGGTTTCAACTGCCCGAGGAAGTTCAGAAAGAAACATAGAGACCTAGGTGGCCTTTAAACTGCTTTAGTACTGCAGTGTACAGTAAAAAAAAACAAAAACAAAAACAAACCTTAAATGGTCATGGAATACACGTTATGACTTCAACAGAAGCCTCAGTACTTCTTTTTTTTTTTTTCAGCAGGGTTTCTCTGCGTAGCCCTGGCTGTCCTGGACTGGCTTTGTAGACCACGCTGGCCTCACAGAGGACCTTGCAGAGATCCGCCTGCCTCTGCCTGCCAAATGCCGGGATTAAAGGCCTGCAACAGCAGAGCTGGCTCCTCAGTACTTTATTGGACAGGACTCCTGGAATTTGCTTGCTCGATTCCATTTTCTTCCACTAGGGTTGGGAGCAGTTGATGGTTGTGACCCTATGTGTACTATCAACGGTTAGGCCAGCTCTCCCTGGTAAAGCAAACAAAAATTCTAACTTTGTATTGGTGGCTGATTTATACCCCAACTGAATTCAAATAACCACTATGATGCTACTTGACTGGTTCTCATGAACGTAAAAGCGACCCACTAATTGACCCATCACTGCTGGGTCATGACTCATAGTTTAAAAGCCATTGCTGTGAACTCGGGCAGGGTGATCCATGCCTGTGATCCCTGGGCTTCGGGGCTAAAATGGGAGGCTCACCCTGAGCTCTACAACAGCCTGGGCTGCGTAATGAGTTCAAGGTGGGCCTTAACTACATAGTGAGACTGTTCTCAGACAACAAGACAGCAACCAAACAAACCAAAGCACACAGGAAAAACAAACCACTGTTCTCATGAGTTAATCATCGGACTCTTTAATAGTTTAGAGGAGGCTCAGTGGAGTGGTGGGTTCTATTCCAGAAGCTACTGAGGGAGAGGGCATGTGCTAAAGAGGCTAAGTTCCCAGGCACCAGAGGGCCAGAACCCAGGTTCTGAGTGTCTCTAAAGACGGCCTCCAGCAACCCCGAGCCATCAGCCTGAGCAGCCGGGCTGTACACGAATAAACGCTGACGAGCCACAGTCTGCGTGCTCACGCTCTTCCTCTGTAACGCAGAAGAAACTTGACAAACGTCAGTGTTACTACATAGTGTAGTAACACTGGACAGTGTTCTGTCCATTCAAAGGGGTTCTGTGGAGCATGAGTCACAAGGAAATAATCCAAACAAAAAACTGTTCCCAGACAATTTTTAAAAAGGCACCTGTCCCATCATCTGAACTCAGTAGTCCCTATGCCAGGCACTTCTGGGGTCTAAACTACTCAGATGTCTACAGGGGCCACCCGCTGGGCTCCTTCTCTGTCCTGCGTCCTGCGCACTGTGCTCTTCTTTCCCACAGTCTTTCCTTAGTTTACTCTTTGTAAAGAGGATGCTGAAGGATGCTCCAGGCTAGGCCTGTCTTATCATTCCCCAGGCAGATGCTGCCAGCGGCACAAGTAATAGCTCAGTTACCACAGCTGAATTCAAAAGCACTGAAAGGGAGGTCGCAGTCAAAGGAGGGTGCCTGGAAGCAACCCCTCATCCACGTTCCTGGTCTCCCTCCACAGAAAAGGACATGAAAGTAGAGTGGACACCAGTTGAGAAGGTCATCAGTGGAAACACCAGCAGTACTGTGTAGGAGCCCCATGGGGAGTGAATATGATGAAAATGCATTAAATGCACATACGAAAATGCTGTAAGGAAATCTAGTAGGGTGCATAAGGAGGCCTTTAGAAAACAACAAGTATTGGTGAAGACAGGAGAGAGAGGATTCTTGGGTACTGCTGGTGGAAATGTAAAAGGGTATAGTCTCTATGGACAACAACATAAATGTTCTTCTCAAAAACCTTAAAAATAGAATTACAACGTGATCCAGTAATTCCGCTCCTATGTATAGATGCAAAACAAACAAATGCAGAGAATGAAAAGTAACTGTGAGGCTATGCTCACAGCGACACTAAACACAGCAGCTAAAGGGTGACAGCAGCCCAAGTGTCCACTGCTGGATGAACAGACAACAGACAAATCCAGCAAGGTCACACAACGAAGTATTAGCCAGCCCTCAACAGGAGGGAGACTCCGACCTAAGTCATAATCCAGATGAACCTTACGAATATTATGTTAAGTGAACAGTCACAAAAGGTCAATACTGCATGTTCCCACTTGTGTGAGGCATCTACTGAAACCCACAGGGACAGAAAACACAATGGTAGACTCAGTGTAAAGGGAGTCATCCAAGAGGTACAGAGATGCAGCGCTGCAAGATGGAAGTCTGCAGATGGATGGTGGCGGCAGTTTCCTGACATGAATGTGCTTGAGCCCAGTGTACTGTGTACTGAACACAGGCAAAGTGGCAAATAAATATATTTGGCTCCAGGCCTAACAAGAAGCGCTTATTGCTTGTATTATCTTACTTAAAACCTACACCTGTATGGATTTAAGTCGGAAGTGGAGCCTAGAGGACTTTACTGGTTTAGTCTGCTCTGTGGCCCCTCCCACTTGCTTACAGTTTTAGCCGCTTTGGGAAAGTGCCCCATTCCCTTCCACTGATGTCAACTAGATTGTTCTGGCCAGACTGGAAACAGTAGTTCCATACTCCCTGGACCAGTGGCAAGCTGGCAAGTGACCCATACTTGGCCCAAGTCCACATCTCCTTGACCACAGCAACTGCTTCAAGAGGTGGCCTCGCCATGTGAACCAAGCCTCTGGTGCTGCCTTGAGAGACGCGTCCCCTTCAGTAGAATGATGAAAAATTCCCATTCTTTTTGGTTCCTGGCTGTGAAGAATAAAGGCTGGCCCTGTTCAAACCACACACTTCTCTGATGTTTCCACACAGATGAAGCCACAGAAAGGAAGGACCAGTGAGGTCAATGAGGCTGTGACAGGAATGAAAAAGGATGAAGTGTGTGTGTGTGTGTGTGTGTGTGTGTGTGTATGGGGGGGAGGGGAACAGGAAGCCTGAGGCAGACTATCCCAACACGCTTAGTTCTAGAATCCTATGATAATTTGGATGTGAAATGTCTCCCACAGGCTCACGTTTGAACACTTGGTCTGGAGCTGGTGGTATTGTTACGGGAGGTTCTGGAACCATCTGGAAGTGGAGCCTTGCTGAGGAAGTAGGTCACAGGGTGCTTTATAAGCTGGCCCAGGGAGATGTGACCGGCATGAGCCTCACCACACCTTCCCCACCATGAAGGACTGTGTCCTCTCAACCATGGACAAAACCAATCTTTGCTTTTGTCAGGTAATGTATCTCAGCAATGAGAAAAGGAACTAATATAGACAGCATAAGGACTCGCCATTAACACAAGCCAAACTCCTTTCATGGGTATTGCGAGTTAGGTCCAGCTACTTGCAACAAAATGTATTCTAGACAGCACTAGTGGAGACTCAGGCACCAGGACTGACTGAGGAAAGGGACAAGCTGAAATCTCGAGGAAGAATAAACTAGAAAGCACAAAGAAGGAAAACAGAGTAGGAGCTAGAAGAGTAACTGACCTGGAGTACCTCTTCAAGAGAAGGACCATTCTAATCTCTGCTACACAAAGCGCAAGTTGGTATCAGGTAGAAAATCAATCTTGGGATTCATATTTTAAAATTCTTTTGGGGCTGGAGAGATAGTTTTCTAACATTTGCTCTTGCTGAGGGTCTGACGTCTTCTGAATTCCACTGGCCCCAGGCATGTGTATGGTGCACACATATACAGACTGGCAAAAATAGTCAAATTAAAAAAAAAACATTTAAAACCGTGTGCATAAATTTAAGATTTTGTATATAACAGCCTTTGAATGTGTGTTCAACAACATGAGCTCAGGAACATGCTGAGTTCAAAGGCTGTTAACAATAACTTGAATTTCATTCTTCCAAGGCTTTTCCTTTTCTGTGCGTTGAGGTGTGTGTGGGGGGGAGTATCATGTATGTTCACATGTGTAGATATCAGAAGAGGGTGTTAGGCGTTGTCTTTGTTCACTTTTTGAGGCAGGTCTTGAAGCTGTTTTGGCAGGCTGGGATCTGCCTACCTAATGGGGCGGGGTCAGAGGCCTGTGTGGTCAGGCCTGGTTTGCATGTAAGTGCTGAGGGTCCAAACTCAGGTCCTTCTGCTTTCACAGCAAGTGCTCTTACCCACTGAGTCATATCCTTGGCCCCTAGACCTTTCCTTAAAAAAAAAAAAGTATTTAAAACCATTCCATGTATGCATTTGGACAAACTTAACAAACTAAGATAAAGCAGGGGCCTGAGATGGCTTAGCGGGTAAAGGAGCCTGCCTCCAAGCCTGATGACCTCAGTTTCATTTTTGGATTCTATGGTAGATGGAGAAAACTGACTCCCACAAACTGCATAGAAATACATATGTGCCTGTATACACACAAAATACATAAATGTGATTAAAAAACTAAATGGAAAAAAAATACCCAAAGTTCAGGTGTGTCTTCCACACTAGGCTCTGGTGCTTCCATCTCCCAGGCAGGCAGCTGCCTGGGTCTGACCTGTGGCCACACATACCTGTCTTTCTCAGGACAGTCAACACACGAACAGGAGCACGACCTATACTGTGTTTTGCTTTCTGCTCTTCTTCCATTTTTTATTTAACAGTGTATCTCGGAAATTGTTCCTTATCCACAGAAATATCTAAGTCAAGAACATTCCTTTGGTAATCCATATGCAAATCTCAAGACACCTCTGTAAGTGGGGTCTGGGAGCTCGCTCTTGGGTTCCACAGCTCTTTGTGAAGTAAAATGGGCCCCTAGGACCAGTTTGTCATCTTGTCATCCTGCAACCGGGAGATAACAGGAAACAGTCTCTTCCTCCCTGACAACCGAGGCTGACCCAGAAGAGCCCACAAGAGGCGCAGCTCAAAAAGGAAAGTGCTGTTTCTCAGGGACCCTCTGAAAGGGGAAAGGGAAAGAGAGGATGGCCTGGCCCCGTATTAGTGCCCCTCAAGATCATGGGAAAGAGAAGTTTAACCTCAGTTAGGAACAATGACAGCTCTGCCACATGGACACCGGTGCTTAGACGGGCACGAGGCAGCCAGGCTGACAATGGCTACAGTCACTGGGAACCTGGCGTCTTTGCTGGGTCATCAGATGTCCACTTGCTGTCACTCGGCAGATGTCCTCCAGATCCTCTGAATGAAAGCTGGGCTTCAGCAATTGCCAACCCTTCCCCTGCAAACCTCTTCCAGTAAGTCATAAAGGCTCTGGGATGTGTCTGTTGTTTTACGTTCGTCACCCAGCCTCTTAATCATTTTTATCACTCTTCACTGGCTATCCTAAGATGTCTCAGCTTGCTGGGGATTACGGCACATTGCAGGCCCATCTCTAATCTGCCCTCACTTATGGCCCTCCGTGTCCACAGACCAGACACTAAGCAGGGCAGTTCCCTGACCTATGCTGGCCTGAGCTCTAGCAGCCGAGAAGAGTCTATGCAGATCCACCGCCTGTACTGTCTTCTTGAAGCTATCCATTTCTTTCCACTCTCCATATGGGACATTCTGAGTTTGCCTGAGCTTTTCTAACATTGCTTCTCCTGTGGCTCTCCCCCACTCCCGTGCTGACCTGGACTCCTGGCTGAGGATCACCTTGTGAGACTTGGACTGAGGGGGCCATCCCATGGTTGACCCTCACCCTACCCTACAGGTGCTCTTTTCCACCCTCAGACCTTGTCCTGCCAGCCAGAGTTCTGGCTCTTCTCCAACATAATCTTCATTTCACAGGATGGTTTTGCCGCCTATAGATTAAGCCAGTCAGGGTCCCAACCAAGTGTTTGGTAAATAGAATCTGCGGTGTAAATTCATCTCCGAACTGACCATCTCTTTAATGTTCTTTAAGAAGCACACATGAGAACAAACCCACTGTGACCGGCAGCCTGCAGGAGGTCCTGTGGTGATCCTGCCTCCTGGTATTTGCCTCCAGCGTTGGACGGGACTGAATGGCTCACTCTAAGACAGACAATAGACAGTTAAGTTACAGGCTGCTGCTGCCAAGATTAAGTTATAAACAGCCTGCGGCTTCTGCCCTAGGGGTTTTCTCACCATACCACTGACCCACCAGCAGCTTTATTAGTTTGTCAGGGCCACCATATCAAAATACATGCCGGGAGGGACACAGATAACCTCACAGCTCTGGGGGTCCAAGATCAGGGTACTGATAGGTTTGGCTTCTCTCTAGTCCCTGCCCTCACACGGTCTTTCCTCAGTGAGCATGTGGGCCTCGGGTTTCCTCTTCTAGAGGGCAGAGGGGCCAAGTACCCAGGGGGATAACTTCATTTTAACTGAATCACGTATTTAAAGGTGTACCTCCAGGTGTGGTCACTCTCTGAGGGACTGTGGGGGAGGGGAGAGCTTCCATGGCTGCGATTTAGAAAGACACAGCCTGAGCAAAGCACACACCGACAGACAGACAGCTTTGGGAGAGGACTGCATGGAGAGGCTGGCCAGCAACCACGAGAGGGAGAGCTGGAAGCTGGTCTCCAGCTCATCTCACAAATGAGGTCAGAGGCTCTAGCTGCCAGCTTGACCACAACTGCATGAAAAGCCTTAACCAAAGATGGCTGGCTCAACCAGGAAGGCCAAGCCACAGAAATTGTGAGGGAATAAAGGCTTGTAAAGTTTTAAGTTTCCGAATGAAATTTGTTACACAATAGACAATATCTACTAACAAAGAAAAACTTGTGTTAACTGAATATTTACGCAAAGAAGGCTGGAGAGCTCTTCTGTGAAGTGGAGTGTGGGCCAAATACCTCTTTTGTTTCAAAATTTGCTACAAATAAAATCAATGTACATTTGGTAGCCGAGGGTATTTACCCTCGGAAGGGAAAAACTGTTGGAGGTATCACATGACAGTACAGAACAGAAACAGAAAGCCAGCAGATTCATTCATTTTCCTGTGCACTACCTCATCTGGCCTGCACAGCAGCCCTTTGAAAAAGACATGGCAGTTGTTTTCATTCAGGTGCACAGCCAAGTATCTGATACATGGCAGATATTAAAAATATTTCTAATTGAAGGTGTTTCCAATGTCCTATGGCAAAACTTTGCCCAGAAAGGCTGTTTGTGTAGGACAAACACAAGGCAATCCTCCTCCTGCCTCTGCTTATATGTGGCTTATAAAGGGACAGAATCCAAGTACAGGATTTTTTTTTTTTTTCCTACTGAACTGTCTCACACATTTTCTATTTTAAGTTATCTTCCCTGAAATTATAAATACAAATATTTGCTTTTAAAGTCAGGGTTTCTTCAGGTAGCCCAGGCTATCCTGGAACTTGCTCTGTAGACTGCCTCTACCTCCTGAGTGCTGGGCTTAAAAGCGTGCACCACCACACCCAGATCACATCTTCAGGTTATTAAAGATAGGTACTCCGACATGTATCTGGTACACTTTCACAGAAAGTTCTGGGTAATAAAATAGCATAGCCTTTAAATTTCAGTAAAAACATGATTACAAAAAAGAATGGCACATATGTTTTCTTTTAGGAGAAGACTCTTGTCTCATGTTTAATTGCTACGGATGCACTATACATATATGATAATGGGCGTAAAGGACGATTCCTAGATCCTTTAGAATCTTAGTGACAGAGGGCAACAAGTAAAATATAGGATTTTAGCAAATTTTATTAGAGGAAGGTCAAAGGTGATCGAAGAGTCGATGGGAAAGAGATGGGTTTTCGGAAAGAGACAGCTTTGTGCGTGGCAGCAGGGCAAGTAGTTGCGAATGGCTGGAATGTAGGGGATGCTGGGCCAGTGGTGAGCAACAGCAGGAAAAGCAACAGCAGGAAAAGCTAGTGTAGACTTGTCTGCTTAGTCCAGCAGTGCAGGGCATGGACCCCGGGGCCTTCTGTCTGTGAGGCTAATGCTTGGTCGTTTATCCACATGGCAAAGCTTAGGTTTAGAGACAGTGATTCACTGTGTAGTCCAGGCTGGCTCTGACCTGCTGAATGCTGGGAACACCACCAGGCAGGCACCAGAACCTTGTACTGGGTTGTTAGGTTTGTTTAAAATCAGGGTCTTATTATATTGCCCTGGCTGGCCTAGAATTCTCTATGAATATAGATCAGGATGGCCCCAAACTCAGACCTGCCAGCCTCTGACTCCCAAGTACAAGGATCAAAGACATCTGGCTTTAGAAATGGTTCATTTATTTGTGTTATTATTAATTTGTTATCTTAATTGATTAGTGAAATTGGTGTGTTAGGGGTATGGAAGTCACAAGACAAGTTATCAAAGTCAGTTCTCTTCTACCATGTGGGTCCCAGAGACTGCAAACAAGTTTCCAGGCTTGGAGGCCCGCACCTTTGTATGTGGGGTCAAGCATTTATCTCCACATTTAAGACAGGGTCTCACGGGGCTAGAGAAATTGTTCAGCAGTGAAGAGCACATGTCGCTCTTGCATCCAGCACCCACATGGCAGCTCATGCTTCCTCTAACTCCAGTTCTAGGGGACTGGACTCCTCCTCAGGACCTCTCCAGCTCCTAGGCATGCACAAGGGGCATATCCGTAGACAGACGAAACATTGAAGACATACGCAGACCTAACACAGTTTTAAACAGGGTTTTACTCTTTATCCCAGACTAGCCTGGACTAAAGCCATGTGGCCTTTAACTCAAGGCAATCCTCCTGCCTCTGCCTTCTGTGTGCTGGGATTACATGCGGCTTCTGAAGATTGCGTGCTCTCTCTCTCATTTTTCGAGACAAGGTTTCTCTGTGTAGCCTTGGCTGTCCTGAAATGTACTCTGTAGACCAGGCTGGCCTTGAACTCACACAGATCTGCCTGCCTCTGCCTCCTGTGTGCTGGGATTAAAGGTATGTGCCACGACCGCCCGGTAAAACAGTTGTTCTTAAAAGACCCTTTTTCATATATGTGAACACAAATTTATGTGCAAGGTCATGCCAGTGCTCCTACCTGTGGAGACCAGAGCTTAGGCTCAGTGTCTTCCACAGTCAGTTGTTCTCCTATGTGTGTGTGTGTGTTTCACATTATCAAACTCAAAACTCAACACTGAACATCAATGTCTTAAACATGTTCCTAACACCATTAATAGCTACCAAAAAAAGGCGTGTCCTTTCCCACAGCGGTTTAGGTACTGGTTACACCGTGCTCCGGGAGAAACACCTTCTCCCACTCATGCAAGCACCTCCGGCTATACTAGGAGGATCACAAACACACACAAAAGGGAGGGGAACTTGTTGGTGAGAAGGGGTTCAGCAGGAGTGGGAGGGGCCAGTGGGTAAGAGGGAGGAAGGACTGTGATTATGACCAAAACGCATGATATACACATGTAAGATTAGCAAAGAATAAAAATATTGCAGTTTCTCAAGGCAAGAGGACCTTTGCTAGTTTCTATTTTCCCATTCCGTCTCACACATTTCCCATGCAGTGCCTGATCCAGTTGCTCCTTAATTCCCAGTTATATATCTTTCAGTAGAAATTTAATTAAGAATCATACTAATTTAGGGAGAATTTATAACTATTCTTTGCCTTATAAAACTGGCAATTTAATTTTTCTTATATATGCCTGTAAATGAACTGTAGGTTAGGGACTTTTGATCTAGTCATTGTGTTATTTCTTATGTGTGTCAAATACTAGGGTAAACATGTGAATACTGGGCACTGACCTACTACACTGGTGCTCTGGGGTGGACACAATTAATTCACAGAATTAATAGAACCATACAACCCCAAACCACATGAGAATAAACACCTGAAAGGTGGAGGGAGAAAGTGCAAGTCCCAGATCCCAGAACTTTTGTCGCTGTTTGAAGCCCATTCTCAACACTGCAGCTTGGGTTGGCATATAACCCCTGTGTAAATCGGGTTGACCCTCACGCTCCGAGGTTTATCTCCTTTTGCTCCCTGAGTACTGGGGTTAAAGGTATGGCCACCACACCTGGCACCTTCTCCTAATTCTGCCTCTAACTCTGTGCTGCCTGTAACTCTTCTAAAGCACTAGAAGTCACCTTGTCATGTAGAAAAAACCTATTTGTCTTTTTTTTTTCCTTGAATGATATATAGAAGCCAGAAAGTTAAACTGAATATAGCAAATGTATCACACGATGGGTTATAGATTTGCAGCATTTGGAGAAATGTAACCTCATTTCTCAAAATGTCAAGATATTGCTCAGCATTGTAGGGCAAATGGCTCCAGGCCACACAGATTTGAGACACTTCTTTATAGCCTCTTGAAGGACAGGCTCTTCAGAGTCTTTAAAATGGGCCTTTCAGGACTGGCATTCAAAGGCCGCCTTCCTCAGAGCAGTTGGAGGTGGAGGCCTGTACATTTTGGATACACTTTGGGAAACATGGTCCTGATTTTACCAGCAGAGAGAGGGTGAGTGAGCTTCCCAAGCTCACACAAACCAAGCTGAGGTGAGAAGCAGCCCTCCCCTTCTAAATCTAGCCTTCTTTTTGGCACACCACGCTGTTGGTATGCACCTCACATTCTACAGAAACTCACACTGACCCCACAGACGTTCTGAGTTCTAAGACCCCGAGATTCTCTCTTTTGGTCGCAATGACAGAGATCAACAGGATGATCTCTCTGGGAGCCCTTCAGCTGTCCTAGCAGGGTGGGGGTGGGGGAGTCAACAGGGAGAGAGCAGCTCCTGGGATGCTTAAAAGAAAAGTGGATTTATGCGAGGCTAATTCCTGGAACAGATGTGAAACCGAATACTTCACAGCCCATTCCTGCCTTGCTCTTTCAGGAAGGGAAATGAAAGAGCAGGGTTAACCTGCTCTTCATCACACCAGGCTTCGGCTGCTTTCAAAACTCCCATGACCAGGGCACAGGCCTTTTCCTGCTACACCCTCCCCTTCCCACACAACTAAGGGGAGAGCCGGGACTGGTCAGAAAAGAGGCTGTCTGCCCTTTCCTGCACCTGACAACAGCAGAGGTGGGGGCGTGTGGCAGGCTCCTTCACCCAGGGACACAGCTGCATTCCTTCCCTGGGGCCACGAGGAAGCAGTTGCTTGGAAATGTGATTTAGAATCCTGATAACTCGATCATGGATACAGAGAAATCAGAATTAGCTTAGTTCCAAGCGCCCTCTATGACAGGCTGACAACAGAAAATGGGAGACTATTAATCATTGGGGATTTTGTCTTTCTATGAACCAAGGTTTGTGAAAGAGAGACAGATGAATTAAGAAAACATACATGTGCACACACATACAGAGTGCACGTGTAAGCACCTATGTACGTGTATACTTTTCCTCATCCATCACAGCTACTTGTGCCTCAAGTGTCAGAACAGAAGCTCACTGGTATGCACCAGGTTGACTGAACCTCATGGCTCCTTTGGTTAACACGGAAGTGCAGGGTTTCCTAATGACACAGGCAGTAAGGCTAGGATCCCTGGGGGAGTCATTAGCAGGCCCCACTTTTTCAGCCCAGGCGTGACTGTAGAAGGCTAGCCAGGAAAATGTCTGCTGTCCACAGAGAGTACCGGGATCAGCCTGGCCAGCCCCAGGTCACTTAAGGTATCTATGGGAGTCACCTTTCAAAGACCAACCACTTGCTCAGCCACACTGTCTAGTGAACACTTGTTCAGCCACAATGATCGGGGACAGGGCTGTGTGGAGGGAGGGATTACCAAGGGCAGGGAAGCAAGTGGGGGCCAGCCAGCCATTTCTCAGCTGCTCCCTCATGGATTTGGAGCACAAGGTGAAACTTAAGGCCCTGAAGCCATAGTAGAGGTCCCATGAGCCATGGACCCCAGCCGTGAAGTCCCCTGGAGCTGATACCTTTCCCAACAGGGACATGCAAGTGAGGCCAGGCCCAGGAACAGCTGCCACACACCAAACGCATGTGGCTTGCTTGGCGGTGTGAGGCACTGTGGGCAATCTGGGCCCCAAGCCTTTCTTCTTAACACCTTAAAGCACACTTAAAATAAAATGGACAAATACTGTTGGATAAACCAATATTGTGTTTCATGAACAGGACACAATAAATAAGCATTTTCAAACCAACCCTTAAATTTCTATGAGAAATTGTTTATTAAATTTATTTCTAAAGATGTGTTTAATTACTTTTAATTATGTATAAGTGGGTACATTTATGTGCTGGTGCCCAAGTTGGCCAGAGGCATCAGATGCCCTGGAAGCAGAAGTAACAGTTGTGAGCTCTCTGGGGGGTAGAGAGAACTAGGGTCCTCCGGGAGAGCCGCACACTCTCTTAACCGCCAAGCGACAGCTCCAGCCCTTTATGTGCTTTTGTTATAAAGTGAGAGTATAGGTTTAAAAATAAAGTAAAAAATTTACTGGTGACACTGAAGGCCTTTTGTTCTGTTTGGAAAAAGCCTGTTAGGTCAGGCTGGTTTCAAACTCATGGCAAGCCTCCTGTCTTCTACTCCTAAGTACAGAGATGAGCCACCATCTTTTCTTTTTTTCTGAAGATCTTAGGCTCCCTCAGGTTGCCTAAGATGATTTTGAATTCAGACTATGTAGTGGAGGGTGACCCTGAATTACAGGGCTTCCCTGTTGGAGTTACAAAGTGTGTGTTACTATCTCTGGCTATATTTCACATCTGACTAAAACCCTCCCACTTAAAGAGTATATAATCCAACAGTTTTTTTAATTTGCATTTTCCTAATGGCTATGTTGAACATTTCTTTTTAAATTTTTTCATTTATTACAATCTATTCACTCTGTATCCCCCTTGTAACTCACTCCCTCATCCCCTCCCAATCCCACTTGCCCTCCCTCTTTTCTTCTTGTGCCCACTGATAGGGGAGGCCCTCTTCCCCTTCCCTCCGATCCTAGCCTATCAGGTCTCATCAGGACTGGCTGCATTGTCTTCCTCTGTGGCCTGGTAAGACAGCTCCCCCCTCAGTGGGGAGGTGATCAAAGAGTTCATGTCAGACAGCCCCTGTTCCCCTTACTAGGAAGCTCATTTGGAGACTGAGCTGCCATGGGCTACATCTGTGCAGGGGTTCTAGGCTATCTCCACGAATGGTCCTTGGTTGGAGTATCAGTCTGGGCCCAGATTTTTTGGTTCTGTTGCTCTCCTTGTAGAGCTCCAGTCCCCTCCAGATCTTTATATCTCTCCCTTCTTTCCTAAGATTCTCTGCATTCTGCTTTAATACCCTGCTGGGTAGAGTCTTTCAGAGGCCCTCTGTGGTAGGCTCCTGTTTTGTTTCTTGTTTTCACCCTCTTCCCATGTCTATCCCATTTGCCTTTCTGAATGAGGATTGAGCATCTTACCCAGGGTCTTCCTCCTTGATTAGTTTCTTTAGGTGTACAGATTTTAGTACGTTTATCCTATATTATATGTCTAATATCCACTTATAAGTGTGTATATACCATGTGTGTCTTTCTGTTTCTGGGATACGTCATTCAGGATGATCTTTTCTAGATCACACCATTTGCCTGCAAATGTCATGATTTCCTTGTTTTTAATTGCTGAGTATTATTCCATTGTGTAAATGTACCACAATTTCTGTATCCATTCCTCAATTGAGGGACATCTGGGTTGATTCGAGATTCTGGCTACTATGAATAAAGCTGCTATGAACACAGCTGAGCAAACGTCCTTGTTGTATACTTGAGCATATTTTGTATATATGCCTAGGAGTAGTATAGTTGGATCTTGAAGTAGCACTATTCCTAATTGTCTGAGAAAGCGCCAGACTGATTTCCAAAGTGGATATACAAGTTTACATTCCCACCAGCAATGGAGGAATTTCCCTCTTTCTCCACATCCTCTCCAGCATGTGTTGTCACTTGAGTTTTTGGTCTTAGCCATTCTGATGGGTGTAAGGTGAAATCTCAGGGTCGTTGTGATTTGCATTTCACTGATGACTAAAGACATTGAGGATTTCTTTAGTGTTTCTCTGTCATTTGATATTTCTCAATTGAGAATTTTCTGTTTAGCTCTGTGCCCCATGTTTAAGTTGGATTACTTGATTTGTTGCTGTTTAACTTCTTGAGTTCTTTATATATTCTGGATATTGGCAGGATTAACATAATTAAAATAGCCATCTTACCAAAAGCAATCTACAGATTCAATGCAATTCCCATCAAATTAACAGCAGAATTCTTTACAGATCTTTAAAGAAAAATTTCCAGCTTCATATGGAATAACAAGAAACCTAGAATTGCTAAAACAATTCTCTACAATGAAAGATCTTCTGGAGGTATCTTCGTCCCTGATCTCAAGCTATACTATAGAGCAACAGTAATAAAAGCTGCATGGTACTGGCATAGAAACAGAATGGTGGAGCAATGGAATCAAATAGAAGACCCAGAAATAAACCTTCATACTTATGGACACCTGATTTTTGACAAAGATGCCAAAACCATACAATGGAAAAAGGACAGCATCTTCAACAAATGGTCTAACTGGATGTCTACATGTAGAAAAATGCAAACAGATCCATACTTATCACTCTGCACAAAACTAAAGTCCAAGTGGGTCAAAGACCTCAACATAAAACCAGACACACTAAACCTGCTAGAAGAAAAAGTGGGGAAGAGCCTTGAACTCGTTGGCACAGGAGACAACTTCCTGACCAGAACACCAACAGCACAGGCGATCAACAACCAATAAATGGGACCTCATGAAGCTGAAAAGCAAAGGACACTGTCGCCAGAACAAAATGACAGTCTACAGACTGGGAAAGGATCTCCGCCAATCCTCTATCTGACAGAGGGCTAATAACCAGAATCTAAGAGTTTTTTATCATAGAGTTGTGAGATAACCACAAGAAAATCGAATCTTAGGAAGTTCTCATTATTCCAGAAAGTCACCCCCATTTTCTCTCCCCCACCCAGCCCAGGACAACCACTATACTTTTAGTCTCTATGGAATCATCTATTCTGTACATTTTGTTTGTTTTAGGTCTTGGTAGCCTAGGCTGTCTTCAAACTCAGAATCCTCTTACTTTAGCCCTTGAGTGTTAAGATAGCAGGCATGTGTCATCACATTCAACCTGTATATTTCACATTAATAGGACTGTGACGTGTAGTGCTCTGTGGCTGGCTTTACTCCATGTTTTCAAACCATGCCCAGATTGCAATGTATCAGTATTTCATTCTTTTTATAGCCATGTGTATACTATATTTCACTTTTTATTATCGGGTAGACATCAGGCTGCTTCCACATAATGGCTCTTAAGAGTAATGCTGCCACATATTCACACACTCGAATATACCATCACCTGCGGGGTGGCTAGGTTAATTGGTAACTGCGTATTTAACTCTGGGGGACTGCCAACTTTTTCCAAAGCAGCAACACCATTTTACAGTTCATCAGCAGTGTGTAAAGATTCCAATTTCTCTCCATCTTTACCCACACTTGTCATTACCTAGCTCTGATTATAGCTCCCCCCTGGGTGTGAAGTGGTTTTGATCTGCATTCTCATAATGATACATCTTTTCTAGGTGGCTATTGGCCATTTGCACATGTTCTTTAAAGGGATGTCTTTGAAATCCTTAGATCATTTTTAAAATTGCCTGTCCTTTTATTGCTGAGTTGTAAGAATGCTGAATATATTCCGAATAAAGTCTCCTGCCATATATATGATTCGGAATTATTTTCTTCCACATTGTTCTTTTGTGTGTGCTTTGGTGTGGTATATGCATGCATGCATGCAAGTTCGTGTGGCCCATGTGTGCAGGGGCCAGAGGAAGACATGACACATTCTGTTTTATTACTCTCTATCTTGTTCCCTTGAGACAGGATCTCTCACTGAACCTGGAACTAGAGTGGTGTGCAGTAAGCCCCAAGGATCTGTCTCTGTCCACTCCCCTCACAGTGCTGAATTTGAACTCAACTCAACTCAAGTCCTCATGCTTGTGCAGCAAATGCTCTAACACACTGACCCATTTCCCCAGACCCCCCCCCCGCCCTTTTAGCCTGTGCCTTTCTTGATGGTGCCTTCTGAAGCACCCCATGTAAACTGTTTGATGGGATCCACTCTAATTGCATTATGGGGCAGTATTTTAAAGAAACTGCTGGGGGGCTGGAGAGATGGCTCAGCGGTTAAGAGCACTGATTGCTTTTCCAGAGGACCCAGGTTCAACTCCCAGGACCCACATAGCAGCTCACAACTGTCTGTAATTCCAAGAGCTGACATCCTCACACAGACGTACATGTTGGCTAAATACCAATGCATATAAAATAAAAATAAATAAATCATTAAAAAAGAAACTGCTGCTTAGTCAAAGTCATAAAATGTACTTATATATTCTAGGGAAGTTAGCTTTAATACTTGTATTCTGACAACTTGGGGTTAATTTTTATGTACAGCATGAACTAGGATCCAACTTTATTCTTTTGCAGGTGGACAGCCCATTGTCCTGGGCTATTTGTTGATAAGACTGTTCTTTTTCCACTGTAGAGTTCTGGGTGTCTGCCTGGCAGCCAGTGGCATCATGCATAGATTCATTTCTGGACTTTTATTTCTATTCTACTAGTTTACCCTATGTCACACTTACTATTGGACAGCATCTGTAGTCATGACTTTTAACTTCTCTTTAACATTCCAGTGCAGTACTGTTGAGAAACGTTTGCTTTGAGTTATCATTAGTTAGGAGGCTCTGCTACTTCTCTTTTTGGGGAATCTCAGTGAAGACTTGAGCACAAGAAAGCTTTTCTTCAAATGAAGCAGGGATCGTTAGGGGCCTCTTACAGTCCTTACAGCAGCCATACTGTGAGCAAACCTGGTAACATCTGCAAACAGAATCTCTACAGTGGCAAAATAAGCTCATAATGCAGGTCTGGGTAGTTCAGCAGCCTAGCTACTCCTTTGCTGCAGGACAGCCAGGAGTGACCTGCACTCAACTCAGGAAATGGACATGGCATATCTCTCTAACAGTGTACCACGAAAATGATGTTATTTAAAACTAACAAACATCTACAGTTGGGTTTTTCCATCTCTGGCTCATTTTCCCTTCTATCTCTGCCAGGAAGATGGAGATTCTCATGTGTTTCTGAAAACCCCAGGTAAAGGACCGAATGCCATGTGCTGGCCAGGATGTGAGCAAAGAAGGGTCAAGAACTGGGGCTCAGCATTAGGGACACTGACTGCTCATGCAGAGGACTGGGGCTCAACTCCTAGCACCCACAGATCGGCTCACAACCATCTGTGACTCCAGGCCCAGGGGATCCTGTAGAGAAAATTGAATTCACAGACCTTCTAGGTCTCTGTGATCTGGCTAGAATGCAGACATGCCACACGCCTTTAACCACTCTGGCTGGAATCTGGACATGCCCTTAGTACCTTTAATCTCAAAACAATGAAGGTAAAGGTAGTTTGTAGAAGGAAGCACCCATGTAAGAATATGACCTCTAATTGAGGGGCAGACTAAGTGACAGATCAGAGAAAGACTTGACAGAGTGAGTCAGAGGTAGGATATACCCAACTCTCACAAGGACAGGAAAGAGAAGCTGCTGAAGAGCAGTACAGTAGAGTTCAGACAGTAGAGTATGGTACAGTAGAGAGTACAATAGAGAGCTCCGTAGAGAAGACAGCACAGGTGAGTTGAGGTTGGGAGTTCAGCTGAATGAGTGCAGTGCAGTGAGTTGAGTTCGTTCATGAGTTCATGCAGAGGCAGTTAAAGTCAGAGAATAAGGAGCCAGAAGATTAGAAAGAATAGCCACAGTTAGTTAGCAAAGCAGAGCAATACAGTGAGGAGTGAAAGAAGCCAAATTGAATCAGTCAGCTTGAAGAGGAGTTTGAGCCAGAACAGCTGAGTTGAACCAGCCAGCCAGAACTCAGAAAGAAGGGGTGAGCTTATTCAGCAGTAAGCCTCTGAGATGACAATTACATCTGGCAAATAAAAGTTACTTTCATAGGATCCAATGCCCTTTTCTGATCCCTGTGACAAAATACTTATACGCCTATTTTTTTTTTTAAAGTTAGCTTATAGCAAGATGGCCTGACCCACACACATTTACATACTGCCAGAAATACTGGAGCCTTTTGTGATGATAGCCAGACTTTGCAGGGAGACTCAGGCCAGACTGACCAGCAGCTCCACTAGAAAAGGAAGCTGATACAACTAAGACAGTTGAGGGGCCCAGTGCTCAGAGGCAGGGTCTGGATTACAGCTGCTTGTGTCTGAATCTCAGCCCCACCACTGTCTACATAGCTTAGGCAAGCTACCTAACTTCTTTTTCTCCCCATGTTTTTCTCAGCTATGAAAGTGAGAGAGTAACACTCCCTTTTCTGTAGCACCAGGAACATTACACACAGTCTGTGCTCACTTTGGGAATGTTAACAGATTATACGGAACATACAACTTACCATGTTGACAAGCTAAAAATAGTTCAGCTCCATGAAGCTATGATAAAGCTGAAATGTAGGCATCCCTACTCCATTTTGTAAATCTGTGTTCATTAAACACTAATTCTCACTCTCTTCTCTGGTCCTCGGTGGACTGATTTGTGTAATGGCGACTACCCTGATGGGTATGAGGTGCTGTCACTGGGGTCTGACCTGCACTCCCCTTGTGATCAGTAGGGGAGTCTTTTCACATGTACTGGCCTTTGGTAGTCTCTCCTTGGAGAAATATCTATCCAAGCTCTCTGAGCATTTTAAAACTGGGTGGATCTATTCTGAAGATGAGCATTTTAACGTTTATCATATAGAGGAGGAAATCGAGGCTCAAAGAAGTTAATGGATGTACAAAGTTGCTGACTGGGAAGCAACGGACACCATACTGGTTGGCCTACCTTCAGAATCATGCGATTTCCACTTTGTAGTCTGAATGACTTGAGAGCTTAGACATGGTTACTGACAGTGACAGTAACAATGAAGTTAAGTACAAGAGGAAGAGCTAAAAGCTAAAAGAGCTAAGAGTTTCGGTTCTGTTCTGAGACCACTACATACAGAAATGTAAAGTGCATTGCTCTAGAACGTGCCGACATCTCACATGATGCTCAGCACTAGTCACAGCCAAGCAGTCTCCAGCATGGCAGACACCTGACAAATACATGGAGAGTTCAAAATTTAAATACATGTATGTATATATGTGTGTTCAGAGGAAAATCTCATCTCAGTGATAAAACCATGAAAGTACTCTAAGGGGTGTAGAAGAGATGCCCAAACAACCAAGTACCATGCATGGAGAACTCCTGCTCAGATGTAGCCCATGGCAGCCCAGTCTCCAAGTGGGTTCCCTAAGTAAGGGGAACAGGGACTGTCTCTGACATGAACTCAGTGGCTGGCATTTTTATCACCTCCCCCTCAGGGGGGAGCAGCCTTACCAGGCCACAGAGGAAGACAATGCTGCCAGTCCTGACGAGACCTGATAGGCTAGGGTCAGATGAAGGGGGAGAAAAACATCTCCTCTCAGTGGACTTGAGGAAGGGCATAGGAGAAGAAGAGGGAGAGAGGGTGGGATTGAGAAGGAATGAGAGAGTGGGCTACAGCTGGGATACAAAGTGAATAAACTGTCATTAATATAAAAAAAAAATAAAAAAGATGCCAGAATATAAAAACTGTTAAACTTGATGATATAAACAGTTAAGTCTCAGGGGACTGAAAACTGACAAGATAAATAAAATTTTACATGTAAGGCTGGAGGAAGAAAAGTTTAACTGAGTCCCTCAGGATGGGAAGAGTTTGCAAATGTACACAGGCATCCAAATATTAGCAGAATAAACAAAGGAAGAAGTGTGGCATTCACCCACTTACGTCCTCAGCAGAACTTCTTAAATGCCTGCTGTATTCTGGATACTATGCTGGGATTTCAGACTAGACCCGATTTCTGCCTTTTAGAGACCAGCAAGACAGTCAAGTGATCCATGAGGGCTGAGTGTGAGAACAACCATCAGCTCTGCCAGAGCAAACTTAAAGACACTAAGTCACATCAGAGTGGGAACAGGAGAGGGTTGGGCAGGAGGGAAGATGCTCAGGCCAGACAAGTAGAGATGAAGAGGCAGAGAGAGGGAGGGGGAGAGGCAGGGAGAGGCATGGTCTTCTGACAGCAGAACCTATTTATGTAAATATAGGACCAGAACACAAAGGCCGTATGATGTGGAGACAGCTCTTCTGTCCCCTGCTTCCCAACCATGTGGGTGCCTCATTATCATGCAGAGAGAGGAGAGACTTGGAGAAGGGTATCTGAGAGCTCGCCTAAGTGTACAGCCAGCCCCGAGAGAAGCTATATTTAGGATGGCCTAAGACACATGTAATCCATAAGGTCCTCTGGGCAGTCATTATCTTACCCCTGGATTATGTGACTACTGGCTTTGTCCTGTCCTGGTGCCATCTTTACTGACATGCACCATAATATTTTTCCTGTACGTATATCATGTCAGAAAGTTGCCAAATGAAACACATTTCTGGGCTAGCTGGCTAAAAGTAGTATTACTTCATTCGGTGAACTCTACATAAAGAATCCTAAATAGTTACTTTGGAATAAGAGCTAGGAAAAAGCTTGATTTTTTTACCCTCCTGTAGGTTTTTTAATTTTTATTTTTTGTAGTGCTGGGAAAGCAAACCCCGAGCCTAGTACATGCTAGGCAAGTACTCTACTACTGAGTACCCCCCTTTCAGGTAATGAGAGCTCAGATTTACATCATGTTTCCTTTCGTTCTGATTAACACAACACTCAGGACCAAGTTTTACCTCAACTGTAGTTTATATGACCACTGATTTTTTTTAAAAATTGAATCTTTTCATTTCTTGATTTAGTTTCCCTTCACATTTCATCTGTTTTATTAATATTCTATATTGTATTTTGAGACTTTATGCTAGAGGTCTCATGCCTAGTTATGATCTCATCTGAAAGAAGCTGTCAGCAATGTAAAAACTGGTGTCTTTGACTCCTAACTAACTACACTAGCACCAGTCTGACACGTGGCTGGAAGGCAGCTGCCGCTAAGGAGAGAGAGCTCTGGCCACCAGCGGCCCTCTGCTAACAAATGCTCGGGAGAGTTCTGATCACATCTTCTGAAGGCTGGACACAAACAGCAGTGCCAGGTGGGGTCCAGTGCTGATACCCTGCAAACTGTACTAGTAATAACATTTGTTGTTCCAAATCAGACATTATAATATAGAACCTTTAGAAAGAAGACTCTCCTCAACCTTTATTATCTACCTGCTCACCCCTCTTACTGCTATGTATATGTTCACATATTTACCCTCGTTATGCAGAGGATCTGACACAAATCAGACGCCTGTGTCTGAAGAGTTCAAAGATGACCTGGCCAGAGGGATGGGCTGACAGAGCCCTGCTGTACCGCTCGGCCGTGTGGCCAGTGTTTATGAGCCTGGCTCCTAAGGAGACTGTCTCTTCTGCACGTTTATAATCAGTAGCTTCCCTTCACAGAGGCACGCGGGGGGCTTCTCTCCTTTCGTATATGTGGTATGTGTTTGTAGGGTGTGTGTGTGTTCATGTGTGTGACTACAAGCGTTCCATCTTGTTTGAGATTCTATTTGATGTGCACTAAAACACACACCATGCTTGCTAGCTCCCGGAGCTTCTGGAGATTTCCCCGTTTCCACCTCCTTCCCCGCTGTAGAAGCATGTGATGACAGCCATGCACTACCATGCCTGGCTCTATGCTGGCTCTGCACTGGAACTCAGGCACCATGCTGCACAGAGTGCTTTACCTGCTGAGCCAGCTCCCTCGGTCTTGGGGTGTCCCCCTTCTTAATGATCAAAAGCCTACTACAGGCAACTCAGATCCTCTGCCAAAAGAAGGTATAGGTATTTGCACACACATATATCTGAAAGAAGGATGAACAGATACAAACAAAAGCCCAGAGGGGAATCTTCTTGAAAATTTCATATTATGATATCTGGTTAAAAACTATGAATGGCTCATTATCCAATACAGTTCAGTTCAACTAAAAAAAAAAAAAAAAAGATCAAACTTTAAAATATCTACATTTGGGCTTGTCACCTATCTGAATTTCCACGGCAAATTACAAATAACTAGGAATTGGGGAGGGGGACAAAACACTCAAATATTTCAGTACAGAAATTTAAAAAAAAGCAAACTTTCTATTTAATACCAAGAAACTAATAAATCAAAGCATTACAATGACTTACCGCCAGCTGACTTTTCTCATCACCTGAGAACAAGGCTGGATTTCCTACTTATATCCCCATTTTGTGCTGGGGTCAGAGGTCATGTTTTATTGACGTAGCTAAAGGAACACTTTACCCATTCAAGACCCTCTGGCATCAGGCACCTGCATTACCTGGCTTAGGTTAAGAGCAGACTGCCCTTGCTATGCAGCCGACTGGAATACCCACGCTCAGAAGGGGGGAAAAGAAGACTAAGTGATGACTGTCGTAGTTTAACTAGGGCTGCTTTTTACTCTGAGTACCGGAGGGGACCTGAGTCTTTTCTTTATAACCTAATTTGAAAGAACAGACAATATCAACATCAATCATATCAACAGGGCAATCAACGCCATCATTCTCCAAGCCCTGCAGTTAAACACCTACACTCCCTGGAACCCAGTTCCAACTCTGCAGATCAGGGAAGCACAGTTGTAAATATTCCATTGAGTAAAGCTTGCTTTTTCCAAAGACAGGCATGGCATAACATGCCATCTTCTTTCTGCAGAACTTTTAGGAACAATTATGTCCCAAGGACACACGGTTGGTAAAGCAGGGGTATGCGGCTGTAACAAGCATCCCGTTAAGACTGGTAGCCAGGTGTGTGGGTTCACTGGCTGTGTGAATGGAGGCCGGCTTGCTAGCAGGAAGTGACCTGCAGAGAGACTGGCAGGGAAGGCAGCTTTATCTTGGTTACCTGCCCAGTTCAGGGATGCAAGAATCAACTGGATCTTTTTCCACCCAAACTGAATGGAGGTTACATGGGAACACACAACTTTGCTACAAAATACAACTGTAGATTCAAGTCTAAGGATTCAGGGTGCTAGGCATTTTTCCAAGAGCAGGGTGTGCTTCAGTGATATAGCCTGAAAAGGAGGCCACCGAACCTCCCTGTCTCTATAACAAGGTAGTAATTGTTAACAGTTGAAGAAGCATCACTCTTCTCTTGGGATTTGGCCAGCTCTGCAAGAGACAGTATCAATTTTCAGATGTTATCTTTCCCAGTAGCTTATTTCTTAATCCATTTCAGAAAAAGAGTTCCTTGGCTTTCTTTCAAGCAAGCCAACCCCCTTTGGGCGGGCTCTTATATGTACCCTCCCATCTTCCCTAAATTGAAAGCCAGGCTGGCCTCCTCTCTAACCCCTAACCAGGGGGTTCAGTGATACTTGAGTTTTGTTTCTCAATGCAGAAAGAATTACTAACTGCCAACGAGAGGTCTCCGGACAGGGAATGCATGGAGTTCCTCTGGCTGGCAGCCAGGCCATGCACAGGCTCCATCTTTTTGTGTGGCTGCAGGCAGATCAGGCTAGCAGAATGCACTACTTAAGTACCGATGTGGGATGAGGCTTAGGAGTACTAAGGCAGTGGCTTGGAGCCGGGAGAGATGAGCTGAGTTAATAATTTCTGTTGATTCCCGGTGCTGCAAATTAATGAAATTCTTCCTATTACTGTTTGTTCTAAGAATGTGCATGCTGGCCATGGAATGGAGAAGTCAGTGCGGCCACAGAAGGAAGAGGGAAAGGCTTGGGAGGAGGAAGCAGGCTGTACTTATAGCTCCTAGAGAGGGGCATAACCGTGTACATCACAATCACTGGTCAGAAAAACAAGCAAACAAACAGTGCTGCTCAGTGTGCACACAGGAGTGAGAAGAAAGTCTAGGCAAGCACCTTCACTGGCATCCTGGGCAAAGAGAAGGCTTATCAAGGACATGGTTTATCTGTTCAGAATAATTTCCAGGGGGCTTTGGAAATCGGAGGTACTCACTAGATGTTGGGATCTGGTTCTGGAGTGACTGGGCAGGGGAGACACTTGGGACTGGTGGGGATAGTTTGATGAAGAGAGTTGTTGGGGATATGAACCTTGGACGGGTTTGCAGGGACCCCAAATACTAGCAATCTAAGAACACAGAAAATACAGTTAACAAAATGTATATGTTTACATTGATAACACAGACAGGCAGGAGTGAAAAAGAAGAACGGCTATGTTTGTCTGAATGTAAATGTGCCTAGGGCAGCACAAAAGGGTCTTAGATGAGCTTTTGTTCCTGATACCCTCTGCATAGTCCCCTTGAAGTGGACAGCTGGCATTTTTTCAGCATTATATAATGCATACTGCATCTTCTTCAGTCTATTGCGTGTTTCTCTAACCTGCATCCCGAAGGCTTCTGGGCCCGTCATAGCTGGTGACGCTGCTCATCAGTAACTGTGATTGCAGAGACCTCTGCTTGCCACAGTTTCACAAGACTGCTGCTGGAATGAGTTGTGGCCTCCTTACCAAGTAACCTACTTCTCTGTTAAAGGAAGGAGCCCACTGCAGAGGGCTGACAGGAACTGAACTGATAGTTTCTGCAGACACCAGGCTGGTGAGCCTGCTTGGCACTGTACTGCTCACGGATGGCTGGTTTCTGAGACTGGGACTGACTCTAGGCCCATGTCCATGCCCCTTTGGTATGCCATCTCCCCGCCTCAGCTGTCCCAGAGGATGGTGAGCTCAAGTTCAGCAGGGCCGTGTTTTCACAGAATTCCAGGTGAAGAGATGAGCTTTCTGAAGGCTGTGTTGCTGACAAGCCTATACTGCCAAGGACTGATTCAGAGAGGCCTGCAGGGGATACCAGGAGAGAGGCTGGAAGAAAGTGATACTACTCTGAAGGTCCAAGTCTCACAGACCTGGAACCGGAGAGACGCCAGCACTCCTTGGCAGGCCGGCAGTTTGGTTTGGAGCTGGCTGTCACATTCATCCTTCTGGATGCCAGTATACTAAAGGACATCTTGACCTCCTCACTCAGTTTTCTATACTTTACAAGTTGTTCATCACCACTCAGCATGCTTAGTGTCAGCATTAAAAAGCCATTGGCTGAGTGGCACCAGAATTCCGGGTGTTTTCGGTTTCTCTGGTACATTTTGGTAGATGACCAAGCCATGGATTTGGTGTTCCTGTCTCTCTTCTCATTCCTTTCTGGAGAGAGTTGAAATGGGCTGGGGAAAGATATTTGAAGGTTTCTGATCCAATGTAAATGAACCCTGTGGTGGGTAAATAACTTTCCTTTCTCCTTTGCACTCCCGGGGTATTTTAATGAATAATGCTTCTCAAGGAAGTTTATAAATATTCCCCCAGAGGCAAGAAGAATATTAAGCTCATAGGAGGTGTGCCATTAGTGCTGAGTATGTGGGACTGAGCAAAAAAGAAAGGAATAATTACTGTCTTGAGGTTTCAAAGAAATTTCTGGTAAGTTTTGAAGGCTATAGCTGGAACTAACACTGAGGGCAGCATTAGCGAAGTGAGGACCTCGCTTCACGAGACCAAGACTGGCAACCCTTAATTGCATGGGCTACCACGGGTGGTCAGGAGGGGGCAGAGCTTGTGTTGCTGCCAATGAATGGGTGTGTGCCTATTAAAAACTTGTAACAACTACTATTATCAATGTCACCAAAGCCTTTACAAAATATTTTTGTTCCCTTTTCACCTCAGCATCTCAAAGTCCACAAACTACCTATCCCTTTCCTGATGATAAAAACCCGCTCTCCTTTGAGACAACTGCAATTGGGCCATAACAGCATCACCCTTTCTCACACAGTCTGTTATCCTTTCCCTGGAAACCTTGGTTATGGCCTCAATGGTTTGGATCTGTCTTACAGGCCCCGCATGTTTAAACAAAAGCCTCCACTAATGGCAGAGAAAGTTCTCTGCCACAGCGCCACCTTCTGGGAGGCCAGTACAGTAGAGACGTTGGCTGAGATAGGCACAGCCCAACTTTGACTCAGGCAGCTTTCAAGTAGTCCTTGTGTGCTTTGTTTTTATGAAGTTTCAACCTGGTTGCCTTTTTTCCTTGTTGGTGCTTGGGATATGACCCAGGGCTTCGTGCAAGCTGAGCATATGTTATAGCACAGTGCTATGTCCCCAGACCCTTGCGCGGCCTTGCTTTTCTTCATAGCTACTACATCCCTTGCGGTGGCACAAGGTCAGAAAGTGAGAACAACAAAACATGCTTTTCTTATTCTTACTATTACCTTAAATTGTCCCTGACTTCATCGACTTTGATTTTCTCTGTCCTATAACTGTAGCAAGGGCTCCAGACTGTGTGGGTAAGGGTTTAGATCTGGCGAAAATAACTTGGGGAGCTTCCAAAGATCCTAAAAATGAAGGGAAAAAAAACCCACTTAACACTGTATTTGATCTTGGCCCAAAGGACAAGAGGTAAAATCCCAAACTGAGCCAAGGGAGTCCTCGTTCTCAGCTGTTGCCACCCCGCTTCCTACCAACACCAACTCCATTGTCTTCTGCTCCGGAGGGGCCAGCACCTCACAAGCTTACCCTCTGGCCCTGCACAGAGGAATGTTTGGGGGAGCTTTGGCAATGGGTGTAGAAGTTAAAGCCCCAGGCAAGGAGGAAATGGAAGGAAAAAAAAAGGAAAGGAGGGCATCAGACGTTAGGTCTGTGGACTCAGGAACGTTGCTTATTTTATTCTTAACTTCTTAATTTCCCACCCAGGAGCTCCAAGAACTACATAACGTATGATAAAATAATAATCCAGTAATGAAATTACTGGAGGTTATTCCAGGCAAATAGGCAAATAAGCCACGTGGAAGTTAGAGTGACTTTAGGTCCTCAGGGGAAGCCCTGCTGGATTTACTTTATACAAGAGGAAGCTCATTTCTCTTGTCTCAAGACTCAAGGAGTGGGATGGGCACAGCCACACTAAGGGGCTTTTGTGCTGTCCCCATGCAAAGAGCACATTTCAACAGGGCTAGAGACAATAAGCATTTAACAGGACGTGGCTTCTTACTTCCTGCAAATGACATCAATCACTGAGGGTGTGGCTGCAGATCCCTACAGGAATGGTAGCTGACCTCAGTTACCTAATTTGCCTTCTCTGCTGTTTTAGTTCACTATTAGCACTTCAGGGCTCACGATGGAATACCATGGTTATAAAGAAGGCGAGCCAATGAGTTTGGCTTCGGGACAAGGGCCCTGACTCCAGCTTCCTTCTCAAGTTTCCAAATCTGCTGACTCTCTCCCTTCCTTTCATTGCAAACTTGGAATTAAGGCCGGAGGTAGGGAAGTCAAGGAAGATAACATTCAGGCAGCATTCCTCCCAGGCACTCTGCTAGAAAAGTTGGTATCGTACCTAATGCACATTATACAAAAGATGTAATTAGCCCACCAGCAGCAGTAAAAGGCCCCACTGATTTACAACTCAGAGTGGGATGAGGCACTACCTTGTTACCTGCAAAGCCACACATCTTAAACCTATGGGGTTAGGCAGATGAAAAAGAAGGGTTAAGGGCTAGGAAACAGCCATGAGCTATATTTATGGACCTGTTACTGTACAAGACAGGGGCTAAAGGTATTTGGAAGACAGCTGAGGAAGAGTAATATGGCATTGTTGTAGTTTCTTTCTCTCTCTCTCCTCCCCCTGTTTCTGGGCTTAATGAAAAATGCTGTCAGTGGTAGCCCCGTCTCCTTCAAACAGAGCAACCTTTTGAAACCCTAAAATAGCTTTTAAATCTTACTGCTGCAGAAATCTCAAGCTGCATTGCTGAAACACTGCCATGCAGGGCAGTTCCTCACTGGCAGTTGCCAATGCCACGTGTGCTGGGAACTCACAAAGTGTCAGCTCTTACTAGTTCCTGCCCTTCAGCATTTCTTTAGCATCCGGAATACCAGGAAAGTCACAGACAACAAATCCAACAACATGTAAAGCTAGAGCCACAGGGTGACTGGTGAGTAAACAAGGCTGTTACCTTAAGGTGGAAGCAGGGAAAATGGCTGATGGAGAGAACAACTGCTTCCTCTGACGTTTGCACGGACACCAAACACAAAATAACTTTGACAAGATCTACACAAGGTCACCAAGGGCCATCAGGCTGCTGCAATCATGACCCAGTTGATCCTTCACAGTTCCAAGTCCCTCAACCAGAGAGGACACAGTTCAATTCCACACTGTTCAATTAGCCGCGCACAGGAGGTAGTCAGGGTTCCCGAGCCTTGCAAACTTCTCCAGGATAGGCATGTGGGGAGGGTAGAGGCTCTAGGTGCTGTGACTCAGAGCGACTTCAAACCTGCCCGTGATTCTCAGTCATCACGTCTCTCCAGCACAGTTCCAAGTGCCAAGTTTGACCTCCTTAAAAACAGCTGCCATGCTCTAAGGGGCTCGTGGTGTTCCCAGTGGCAGAGCTCCTAGCACATTCGAGGGGCCTTCAATGCCCAGCATGAAAGAGCAAACACCATGATGCTCCATTATTCATAGGGAGGGTCACAAGCGCAGAGCCATCAAATATCTTCTGAATTTAGGCTCTAAAACTGTGAAGGAGAACTAATTTTTAATGCTCTTATTAGTATGCTAATATGGCCCACAACGCTGCGTGTAGGAAGAGTCCTTCCATATACTGCTCATTTAATCCTCAAAATAAAGCAGTAAGATATATCTAGGCATTCTCATGCTACAGCCAAGCTTCTCAGGGAGTTTGCTACCACTTTCAGGAGCACTGCCTCGCCTTATCACACTCCCTGCACTCTGTCTGAACTCCTCCTGGACTTCTTGCAGCTGTCAAAATGACAAATTCCCTCCATGGCTCATGATTGGCCCAGATACTTCACCACTTTTTTCTCACATTCTCTTGCTCATACCCTCTCCCCAGCCATACTAACAAATAGGGTTTGCAGAACAATTACACATTCTAGGAACTCCTTTCATCCCAGATGTCCCTGCTCCTGGTAGGCTACCTATCTTCAAGTGCTGGCTTAAAAGTTTTTCTCTAGGAAGTACTCCTACCACTCAAAGAATGTGGATTCACTCCCTCGGTGTAAAACTGCCTTGCCATTTAGTAGCTGTGATTCCTCTACACATAAGTAAGACAGGGGGTTCTCAGTTCTTAAAGCTGTACACTTGACATGAGATTACTGCCGTAGGTACTCAGTAGTGCACGTTTGCTGACTTGAGTCAATGTGATTTTCAGTTTTTTCACTGGTGTTATGTCTAAGAATTATTATGCAAAGGGAATCTCTGGCTTACTGGCTATATCACTTGGCATATGTGCACCTGTGGCGAGAGGCTACGGGCTCTGTCAACTGACCTTTAGCATCAACACAAAACACATCAAAGGCCAGACATCTAACTCTGGATGCACACACAACTAAAATGCTGAGTCTTACTTTCCACACGTGAGAGGAGGTAGGAGATGGATCTCATAAAGCTGCTGTGAGGGTGAGAGATCAAGAAACGCTCTGGGAACAGTGAAAGCAGTCAAACACAGGGAGTGTGTGCTCAGCATTATAACTCAGAGTGTTCTAGCACACAAGGATGCTACATTTACCAGATCTGTTCCCAAAAAATGCCTACCCCAGGATGTCATTAGCATTCTAAAGAAGAAATATAATCAAAATACCTATCTGCCAATGCTTTCAAAGCCTGGACATCTGTTCTTTGAGCTGAAGCTCTCAACAGGGGCAAGGGAGAGAACTGACAGATGCTACCTTCCTTGCTGCCCCACCCAGAGAAGAGCTGGTACGGCCCACTGACCTGTGGAGCTGGCGATGGGCATAAAGGCTGCAGGGTTAAGGCTGTTCTGGAGTCCATTCAGCTGCCCTTCTGCGGAGGACCCTCTGAAACACAAAGGAGCCTGGTGAGACCTGTAGGCAGAAAGGTGCTGATGGAAAGGCAAGGTTAAGGACAGGCCCTCTAACGGCCTTCTCTCTTGATCTTGGTGTTTCTTCTCTTGGAACACATCCCCTGCTTCTGTCAAGACTTTGTTAAAATGTCATATTCCCAAAGATGACTTCTTTCACCAACAGACATCCACCTCCCAGAATATTATGTATTTCAAACCTGACCTTCTGCCTATTCCCAACTTTATGGGTCTTTTCTCACTGCAGTGTCTCTCAGCAAGTAGTTATTCAACAAATGAATACATTTGGTCTGACTTAGCTAAAGCACTGTTTTTAAAGGCCACATTTCAGCTCTTATGGCTTCTTAGTTGGGAAGGGAGAAGGGGCACATTTGGTCACCACCACCTTCCCCTGGCTCTGCACATCTATGATTGTCATGTATTGGGTTGCCTAGTAGTAGATCAGGAATGCCACTAAGCACTCATTCTGTAGTACACAGTCATTCAGGCTGAGACACCACTACTGACACCTCCCCTCAGGCCGACTCTGGAAGAGGCAGAACATGATGGGTTCTTATATACAAGTTTCCCAGCATGTCCGTTCTGGCATGATGGCTTCAAATCATTATGTCAACCTCTCTGTTAAAGGCTCTTACAGCTCTCTGTAATTTTTCATTGCACTCATCAAAATTATAAGCTTCAAAGTTATAATTATCAATTTATGTAGATGGATGTATTCTATTTGTCATTTTGACTAGAACATAAGCTCTATGAAGAGAGACTATTAACAGCCTTGTTCACTTGATGCATTTTGCTTACAACAGATATTTAATAGATTTTTTTTAGAAGAAATTTGACCCACTATGTCTATAAGCACATTTATTTTCTGGGGCCATCTACCTTGATTTTAGTTGATATATAAAAGTTCTGGCTGGAAGATTACAGCTACTGTTTGCTCATTCCTTTGGTCTTGTACTGCTGAGGAATTATTCAATCCCATCTTTGGAACTCTTCCCCAATGCTGCTTTCCTACTTACTAGTTCACATAAAATATTTAATTTATATCTCATATTTATAAAATCCCTGTATTTCTGATGGGGGTACAGAGACATTAAAACAAATGCATAAGATGTGAATGTGTAGTGGGTGTTAAGGAGCAAGACAGAACCGAGAGGAGGGAGCCTGTGTTCACTGGTGAAGGGCAGAGTCAAGGGTGGCCTTTCTGAGGAGATCCCACTTTAGCCGAGTCATAACATTATGAGAAATAGGTGCTGGTGCAGAATGGGAAAAGGGAAAACATTTTTATAAAAGAAATAGATTTGCTTAATGATTCTGAGCCAGGAGCACTTTAGGGAGAGTGTGAATATTTAGTTCAGTTTAAAAAAGCCCCCTGGAGTGGGGGCTAGCATGGCCTTTTCCTTGATAGAAGTAAACAAACAAACAAACAAACAAACAAACAAACAGTAAGTATAGTGCTATCATTTTAAGATCAGCTGCGTAGGGAGCGGCCTGGCCTTCAACTCAGCCTTTTTAAAAAGCCTATGTGTGAACAGTAAAAACGGAGGCAAACTCTTTGGTCTGTAGAAGAAAAAGGAAGGTGCCAGACAAAGAGAGGAGACCACAGAGGCTTAGACCCAGTGAGTTCTGCATCCCCAAAGTCTCTTAAACTTCGTTTTGCCTCTCTGGAGCTCCCAACTCACTTTCTCCCTTAACAGGCTTCATTCTGTTCTTCTTCCAAGATCTCTAGGCCCCTGTGTCCAATTCCACTTACTTTTCCATCCTTCTTCCACCAGCAAGCACAAGCTTGGAGTTGGAAACTTATGATTCTACAGTTTCTTCCATGGGCCCCTACTCCTCTTTGATGGAGAAATGTGTCCACAGCAATTCGAGGGGAAAAAGCTGAGTGAAATTTTCCATGGAAACACTAGTATCCAAAATGGTTTAGGTCTGTTATGACTGTTTTGGCACACTACGGGTAAACACGCTTTTGTTGTGCTAACATCATTTCCTTGGGAAAATACAACTTCTGAGCAACCCACTCTGAAACATGGCTAGTCAGGGATGGGTGTAGTCAGGGGTGGGTGTGTTCTTTTGCACTTGGGCTCGAAATGATTCTTTGCTGCTTTCCAAGGAGTAAGTGTATTTCAGGCATATTTACCTAAGAAGGTAGGGATGATGTGTTCTAGCTAGCTTTACCAACACGATGCAGCCTAGAATCATCTGAGAGCCTCAACTGAGGAACTTCGTAGATCAGACTGGCCTGTGTAGGGGTGGGAGTGGGGGCTGGGGGCAGTGATTGTTAACTGATGTGGGAGAGCCAACCTACCATAGGTGGTACCATGCCTAGGCAGGTGGTCTGTCAAGCGTGTGACAAAGCTGGTATAAGCTAGGCTGCAAGCCAGCTAGCTTCCACTGTCCCTGCCATACCTCTGTGGCTGTGAGATGATGACCTTGGTAGAAGGTAATGAATGGCAGTATGGAATAGCAAGCAGGCCTGCCTTCAAGGTCCTGCCTTGATCTCCCTCAGTGATGGTGGAACCTGCAGTAACCCTTTCAGTCCCCCACCAAAGTTGCTTTGGGTCAGTGTTTTTAATCACAGCAACAGAAAGGGAACCAGGACAGCAGTTCTTTGTCCTTCCCCTCCCTGTTCCCCCAGTACATGGGATGGAATCAATGGTCTCATGCATCCTATCAGGTCCTCTACTCCTGAGCTCTTCCCAGGCTTCTCTGGCTGTCTTCAAGGTGGATGCTACTCTTGGGCAACAGTATAACAGGATCACAGCATGTTGAGAGTGAAGACAGTGAAGGTAAAGGACGTGAGAGCCCAGGTGTCACACTAAACAGACACCCATAATATCACCACTGTCATACAAAAAGTTCTGCTAAGGATAGCTTGCTCTTCTCATTTCGGCGGTGTGTTCTCTAGACTTTCCCATAGTTACCATCCACAGGGGTTCCTGAAAGATTAAATGCACTCTGCAGCCAGAGTTGGGAATCACTTGGCCCCTGTCTGTCCACTCTTCCTTTTCTACCTTTTCTGAAGTCTAAAACAGAGCCTGAAATGTTCATTCTTCTTCTAAAGGAACAGGTTGTAGAGGAATTTTAATTCAGAATACGGCTGCTTTGGCAAGAGATCACATGCAAAGACCCTCTAGGTCTGTGTGATCCAGCTGGAATACAACCATACCTTTAACACAGGAGACAGAGCCAAGCAGATCTGAGTTCAAGATCAGCCTGGTATAGAGCAAGTGGTAAAGAAAAGCTTATGTCCAGGCATGGTGGTATACGCCTTTAATCCCAAACAATGAAGGTAAAGATGGTTTGCAGAAGCACCCATGTTTGAAAGTGGTGTTTGATTGAGTGGCAGAAAACCTGACAAATCAGAGAGAGAGAGAGATTTGACAGAATAGGATATGACCAACTCTCACAAGAAGAGAGAGGAAAGAGAAGCTACTTAATGGGCAATGCAGAGTGAGAGAGAGGAGGCATTTTTACCAGAACTATAATAGAGAGGTTGCAGAGAGAGAACTTAGGTTTAGACTGAAGGAGCCAGAGAACGAGAAGGAGCTAGGAGATCAGAGCAGATTGCTGGAGTTTGAGGCCAAGAAGAACCATTCAGGGGCCAAGAGAAAAGACAGATTGAATAAGTCAGCTTGGAGAGGAGTTTGGGCCAGAACAATTGAGTTGAATCAACTATGAGCTTTGAAAAAACAAGAAAGGGTGAGCTTAAAGAGTAATTCTCCGAAGCTGAAAAGATTCTGGGCCTAGGTTAGATTGTCTAGAGGCTAGAAGCTTCTGGGCCTAGGCCTAGGTTAGCAGACAGAGACAGTAATCCTCAGAGACAACAACTGAAGCAGGTGAATAAAAGTTCCTTTTACAACAGGTCATTAAAGAAGCATTTCAACAATGAATTACAAATAATATCTGTAAGATAAAATACTGTCTGTGTCCTCCCTTTGAAAGACTTCTGGTAGGACTAGAAGAAAGCCTCTACTTGGAGAATCTGAACTAACCAAAGGGTTGTCCAGGACATCTGCTGGCAGCATGGCCACTCCAGGCAGGCAGCCTCTACACTCTCTGGCACAGGTCTTGGAGACTATGGTAATGGCCCTGTTATTCATTTGGCCAGTGAGGCATCCGGTGTCCTTTTTGGTGCATCTTTATTCCTTCTTTTTGTGATTTCCTCTGCTCTTGCTTCTGCCCATTATTTCATTTGCTGAAGTGTTAGGTTTTCCTTCGGGGTCTCTTTTGTTGATTACCTCACCAGTTGATTACAGTTCAGTGCCAGACTTCAGGCTCTTTCCAAGGCTTTTCCCATCTCTAACTCATGGATGCTGGTATTCTAGTCCAATGCTTTAGAGCGAAACAGTTTACTTGGATTATAGTGTCACATCAGAAATGACTTTTCTTAGAAGTGTCTTAGGGCTTCTTTATTTGCTGGGATATAACACCATAACCAAAAACAAAAGGATTTATTTCAATGTACAGTTCCACATCACAGTCCATCATGAGGGGAAGTCAGAGCAGGAACCCAAGGCAGGAACCTAGAGGTAAGAGCTGAAGCAGAGGTCAGGGAGGAGGAGTGCTTGTTCCTCTTCGCTTGCTCAGCTTGTTTTCTTCTACACCCCAGGACCACCTGCCCAGCGGCAGCATCACTGATAATGGGCTGAGCAAACCACATTAATCAGTAACTAAGAAAACAGACTACAGGTTTGTTTACAGGCAAATCTTAAAGAGGCATTTTCTCAATTCAGAGTCCCTCTTCCCAAATAAATGTTAACTTATGTCAAGGTGACAGTAAGCTGGCCAGGGTAAGAAGGAAGGATCCACTGAAGGAAAATGCTCAGACTGTAAACAAGCTAGAGCTTGGGATGCTGACCATCTCAGGACTGCCTGACAGAGGCCTGGGTTCATTTGGGAAGGTCCTGGAAACACCCCCAATTCAATCGTTTTCATAAAGTGTTGATGGTGGGGCTGGAGAGATGGCTCAGTAATTAAGAGCACTTACTCCTTTTGCAGAGGACCAGAGTTCCATTCCCGGCACTCATGGTGGATGACTCACAACTAATTATAACTCTTAGCTCCAGAAGATCTGATGCCCTCTTTTGCCCTTCACCGGTACCTATACATATATGCACATAATACACATTTTTCATTTGTTTGTTCTTTTGAAACAGGGTTTCTTCTATAGCCTTGGCTGACCTGCAACTTGCCCTGTAGACCTGACTACCCTCAAACTCATAGAGATACTTCTGCCTCTGCCTCCCAAGTGCTAGGATTAAAGTCATGAGCTACCACCACCACACTCATAATACATAATTTTAAAATTATTAAAACTCCACTCACTCACCAAACACTCCTAAGGGTGAGAATAACTCTTTAGAAGACAGGGTAGACTAAAGAAATGAATGTCCCCAAATGAAACATGTGCTTTGATTTTTCTTAGTAAGTACTCACTCACAGACTACCTATCTTCCAACTGTTTCCCAACACTTCTATAGGTGATTCCTGTTTTTTCTTAAAATTAGTTTCCTTAACTGTCTTTTTATATCTTTTCAGATTATAATTATAATAAACTAATTCATTTATTTTCTATCACTTGCCTTTAAAAAGGATTTGTGTGCATGTGTATATGTGTGTGCATGTGCGTGTGCGTGAGTACACATGCACAGAATGCCTGTGGGAGCCAGAGGTGGCACCAGATGCCATGAAGGTGGAACTGCAGGTGGCTGTGAGTCTTCTGATATAGCTGCTGGAAATTGGACTTGTGTTTCCTATAAGAACAGCAAGCTCTTAACCATGAGCCATCTCTCTAGCCTTCTTTTTCTTGTGGTAATAAACATATTTACAGAAGAGTTAGGTGTAAGAGTATGGTGCAGTGCTAGAGTACTTGCCCAGCACGCTTGAGGTGCTGAGTTCCTACTCCAACACTTACCATGCTAAAACCCATTTGGAAGCGGACTTGCCACAGCCCACAGATAGTCTGAAGGATTTCACAATTTCATTGTTACCTCTAAATTATGAGTAATAGGCACATTTCTAAAAAGTTACTACCAAATAGACTTTAAAAATGCAAAAGCTAGCTTTTAAATTATTTGTAACAAATTCATTATGGTTAAAGAATATAAACTGTTTTGAGGTTAATACTTTGTGGCACAGTATGTGTTGGACTTTTGTGAACATACAATTTTATTTAAAAATGTATATTCTGTTAGAAGCAGTCATCTATGTGTAACTAATTCTCTCTCTTTTGAAAGAGGCTGAATAGTAACTTGTGAATTGTAAAAGCATTTTGGGGGTTCACATTAAAATAATAAATGATGGGGCTGGAAAAATGGGTAGTCATTATGAGTGTGTGGTTTTCACAGAGGACTTGAATTTAGTTCCCAGAGCCCGTGTTGGGTGACTCACAACCATCTACAACTTCAGCTCCAAGGGATTCAATACTCTCTTCTGGCTTCTATGAGCACACACACAGACTCAGAAATAAGAATAAACCCAAATAGATAGATAGATAGATAGATAGATAGATAGATAGATAGGTAGGTAGATAGGTAGATAGGTAGATAGATAAATGAAAGAAAAAAGAAAAAGATTAAGAAGAGAAAATGCTTCTGACATTTTATTTCACAAATGCACGGCGCTATTTTCTTAGATTGTATACTAGAAGTAGTTTTTATTATATGTGGTGGCCATAAGGATTAAAAACTACCCATTAAAACAAACTTCTAATTCTGCACTTCATCCAAACCTCTAGTAGTTATTTTGTTTGAGTTATTAATAGCGGTGTATTTCAATAAAGAAGAGCTTCAAGGAGTGGGAGAAATGGGCGTGTGTGAAAAACAACAGAACCATCAAAGAAAATAGGTCAAATGTACAATTAAAAAGATACATATAAACCAGATGAGGTGACATACACCTTTTGTTTTTTCATTACAATTTATTCACTTTGTATCCCAGCTGTAGGTCCCTCCCTCATCCTCTCCCAATCCTGCCCTCCCTCCCTCTTCTCATCCCATGCCCCTTCCCCAGTCCATTGATAGGGGAAGTCCTCCTCCCCTTCTATCTGATCCTAGTCTATCAGGTCTCATCAGGACTGGCTGCATTATCTTCCTCTGTGCCCTGGTAAGGCTGTACCCCCTTCCAAGGAGGAGGTGATCAAAGAGCTATCCACTGAGTTCATGTCAGAGACAGCCCCTGTTCCCCTTACTAGGGAACCCTCTTGGACCCTAAGCTGCCATGGGCTACATCAATGCAGGGGTTCTAGGTTATCTCCATGCATGGTCCATGGTTGGAGTATCAGTCTTACAAACCCTGGGACCAGATTTTTTGGTTCTGTTGCTCTCCTTGTGGAACTCCTGTCCCTTCCAAGTCTTTCATCTCCCCCTGCTTACATAAGATTCTCTTGTACTCTGCCCTGAAGTTTGTCTATGAGTCTCAGCATCTGCTTCAATACCTTGCTGGGCAGTCTTTCAGAGGCCCTCTGTGGTAGGCAACTGTCCTATTCCCTGTTTTCTCCCTCTTCCGATGTCTATCCTGTTTGCCTTAATGAATGAGGATTGAGCATCTTACCCAGGCTGCTCCTTCTTGCTTAGCTTCTTTAGGTGTACAGATTTTAGTATGTTTATCCTATATTATATGTCTAATATCCACTTATATGTGAGCATATACCATGTGTGTCTTTCTGCTTCTGAGATACCTCACTCAGGATGACCTTTAATCTCAGCACTTGGGAGGCAGAGGCAGGTAGATCTCTGTAAATTCAAGGCCAGCCTGTTCTACAAAGTGAGTTCCAGGACAGGCAGGGCTACACAGAGAAACCCTGTCTCAAAAACCCAAACTCAACCCCTTCTCACCAAAAAAGACATGTATGTTTAAATAAACCACCCATTATGATTGACAGTTTGGCAATTTCTCTCTGTAAACTATGAGCTTTGACTTACATATTTTGAATTTATAATACTAAGTACACACACATGCTTTTCAGAAACCTGATCAGTGTCGCATAAGCCTATCCACCTGAGTTTGATCCAGTTTGTTCCCTGGAACCCACGTAAAAAGTTGGATGTGATGGCACACATCTGTAAGTCCAACACTCACTCCCATAGCAATGACAGTGGAGACAGGTCCCCCCCCAACCCCACAAACGAAATATGAGTAGTTTTGAAGAAAAGGAGAAAATAAACAGGGAGGGACTGGGTAGATTCAGCTGAGAAGTTGAGGACAGGACAGATGATAAAGACCCACCACAAAGGCAAGAGATTAAACCACACCAACAAGGCAGGCTCTGACTCGGGGTGGGGGTGGGGGGCGTCTCAGGGCACGCAGTAGAGCTGGTACAGGTGCCCAGAACATGCGGAAAAGCCTACATTTTGGCTCATTTCTTTTAAATCTTTCTGTACCTTAAAAAGAAAATGATGTAGATTATGAATCTATCTTGGAGTACATCTCTGGCCATATTTCAACTATAACTTTTGATGTGTACAATTCTTATTTTCATATAGTCTTCAATAAGACTTTGATACAAGTTACTTAAAATAATGCTTAAAATTTTCCAAATTATTTGGGCATTTTGTCATTTTATTGTAAAGTGGTCAGATAACAATTTTTGTCTTTTTGAGAACTGAAATGCTCCAGCCTTAAAAATGATTCCGTTGGAGACAAAGCGATCTCTAGTGATTGTTAAACTGCACTGCTCACAGCCCCGTGTGCTCTTGTAAAATCCAACGTGCCTTCAACAGTGACAATTCTCTTTCTGGAAGGCATTTTTTAGGAGGAGTTTCTCTTTCTTCTAATATTGTTTTTTAACCTTTGTACACATACTTTCTACTACAATTTTCTGATGACTGTCGTTGCTTCAGGGATTCGCTGCCCCCGTGCCTGGGCTCTAGTTCCTGGCATTCTCCTGGTTTGTCACAGGTACCTCTGGTGCCTGTGCAGCTGGTCAATGCTTGCTCTGACACCTTTAACATGCTCCACATTTAAAGTCGTAAGAATACAACTAAAGTGTTTGCTAAAATGCTGTTCTCTCTCATACTTTAGCTTATTTTAGGAGTTGGAAAAGCCTCTGGCTCCTTACCACAAATCCTTTTAATCTGTTCTCAGACCCAGGAACTCTCAATATTTGCTCATCTTTAAAGAAGAAAGTCTTAGGAGATGTAGAGTGAGGGAGGGAAATCTCCATCAATCATATTACCATTTCACCCAAAGCAGGCAGGGAAGAAAGGTAATGTTTTTTAATCCAATGACCTATGTATGGACCACTAAAAGACGATCCATCATTCTGTGACTCTCACTTTCCTTATCCATGCACAACTATTGTGACTTTTGATGACGAAGATGCTGGGCTGTTTCTCTGATGTCACTGTTCACAAAAAAATGCAAGCCTGAAGACTACTACTCAGGCCCAAATGAGGAGGGCAACAAAGGGAAAACAAGAGAATCTAACCTCCTGACTGCTTCCTTCCTACGTCCAGGCTCTGTCCCAGGGTGAGAGGGGATTGTGTGGGGTATTCCAAGTTCCCGCTCATTTTCCAGACTGCACTCTCATAGGAAGCCATCTAAAAGCCTTCAATGTTGTTCTTCAACCCAGTCCTTCCTGGGTAGCTCCTAGCAGGAATTCCCCGCCAGGTCTGCATCAGAGTGGCACTAATCCTTCCTCCTTTGAGTGCTTCACTAGTCATAAGTGGTAAAACTGGCCTGGAAAGGAAAGGGGTGAGTTCCTCAGTGCTTACTTTGAATTTTCCAAAAGCAGTATTTGGGGATGATTAATCTGCATTTGCTGTACACATGCAATTTAAGAGGTCTGGTGGGGACTTCTGAAGTCAATGGTCTGCTGGGAAGTGTGGGGTTAGCATTCTGGGTGCTAAGAATGCCAGCTCTGGCTCAGTTACCTGTGGACCCTCCTATACTTGAGGCTCCTATTAGAGCCCCATTCCTTTACCTTCTGGCATGAAAATTTTACAATTACTAATTATAATGACCACTCACAGAAGTACACTGAGAACTCCCTATGTAAGGATGGATACACAACATACTCAACCGTGTTTCTTCAAACCTCATAATAAAAGATTAAAAGATCAACAGATAATGGTTAATCTGCAATATAACCATGACTAAAACCAAAACAAGGAGGTTTGGACCACTACAATTCCTGTCCTAGAGTCTTGCATCGACTCCCGTAAGAAAAAGACTACACCACACACACATATATACATGTGTTAGTGGATATGTCTTTTTTTATTATCCTGTCATCTCTGAGCATGTTTCATTATACTGCTGACCTCAGAAAATGCTCAGGCAACATTGCTGTTAACTAATTTGACAGGGCTGCTCAGCTGTTGATATTTTCTCCTCTTAATCCCAAAGTCTTTAACAAATACCACCGTCCTAGGTGCTGGCACAGTACAGCATTTAGTTACCTTTAAAAATTCCCACCACGGTTGCCTGAGGCAGAGTGACGTAAGTACTGTACTTCAGTCTCTGTCTTCTTCCTTTTCCCTCTCCTCCATCCCTCCTCTTTTCCTGCCTTTCCCCTCCTCCTCTCTCCTTTCCTCTCCTCTAGGATTCTATGCCCACCCTGGTAATGCTTGCTTTCTTAGGAGAAGTTTCCCAAGTTACAACCACTTTGTGCTAGTTCATTCAAACCCATCATGAGCCTGTCGGTTTGCCTGGCAATCTTTAAGCTCCTTGGTTCTGTTTTTCTGTATTTTTTGGGAAATATGTGTGATTCTGGCTCTGAAAACAAAGGTCACAAGGAAAAGCAGTTCAGATGCATTTAGTTGTTCACAGCTGCCACCCTTTTAATTCAGTTATTTCTTAGGAAAAAAATGCCACAAATACTTTTGAAAGGAGGAGGTGAGATTGGCACTAAATTATAGTGTTTCAAGCTTTAGAGGAAAATTAAGAAAGGTGATTGGCCCTATGTAAACATCTAAAAACAAACAAAGGGGAAGAGAGAGAAGGAAGAATGTCCACTCTCTTTACCGAAATGACAAGTTATACCTAAGTAGAGTGGGGGGATATATGAATTTGTAAATGATAACAAGAACTGTAGTACCAAGGGAGGACCAGAGAAAGGTCTGTGAAGCAAGACTAGAACACAAATGCACCCCTAATGAAGCTTTCAACTGTATCAACAGACCACAAGCTATTTTGGCTAATTATTCAGGAGGGCAGTGGTTTTTATTTTGTAGATGGGAATGTGACTTAAATATTATCATAACAAAACAGGACTCCAATGTTTTGATTTTCATCTCCTTTTGCACCCAAATCCAAATGACATTCCATCTTTGATGTCCTATTGTTCTTCAGACTCAGCCTCTAGGATGTGGAAATTGTGATGATGCTTTTGGATAGTGCTTCTGTCTGCCCCATGCCAACCTCGGTGCTAAGAGAAGCTTCAAGTTCAACCCAAAAGCACAGGGCTTGGCTCATTACAACTTCTCCTAGTGTGTCTCTTGGGGCAACAGTGGCTTTCTTGAGTGTGACTCAGTCGCGCCAGCCAGAACGAATGGCTCGTGGTTAATCTGAGCTGAGCTAGAATAAAGGCTCCAACACAATGGGAGCAGAAGAAGCAACACACTTTGCAGAACACAGTAAAAACACTGCATGGAATTTTCTAGACTTTCCCCTCACTCTCAAATGTCCTGCCACGTAATACTGAGCTTACGGGGTGGAGCACACAGTGTATTTGTGCTCTGAATTCACTTCTCTAAGCTCCCGTTAGCCAGGTAACTCTTGTCATTTTTCTGTGTAAAGTAGGAAACTGAATCACAGAGATATGAGAAAGTTGATAGGTTGGCCAGGAACAAGAATCCCTCCAGAAGAGCAAGAACAGACCGAGCGGTGCTCAAGATTCTCATTCCAGGAACCATGAAAAATTTTTGTGGATTAAAAATGACTGTACTGATCCAAATAAAATATAATGTTTAGCTGACAGTACTGTATTGGGGGCAGTTTCACAGTCTGGTGTAGCCTTCAAATGCAGAATGACCTAAGCCTATATAAAGTAATGATGGTAACAATCAGCAAAGCTGTCTGTTCTGTCCCTATAACTTCTTTGTTAAGTGTAAAATTAATGTAATTAATTGAATCAGTCCATAAAAACAACAACAAAAGCTCACTCTTTTGTTTTAAGTGAGAAGAGGGTTCAACTCATAAAACCACTTGCGGTGCAAACCTGGCGACCTGAGTTAGGAAGGTCCCTGGGATTCTCCATGGCCAAAGAGCAACCGGCTACCCCAGAGCTGGCCTCTGACCTCCACAAGTGTACCATGGTATGTGTTGGCCCGTTCTCCCTCCCTACCACACAAAAACAATAATGGAGAAAATCTATTTGGTCTCTGTGAGGCTGGGCATTTCATGTGTGAGAGAACGCTAAGATCTCCACTAACACTAACTTAGATCCACAGACTTAGGCTAGTTTTAAAGGCAAATTGGAAACTATTTGCTGGAACAACGCCTCCCAGCATGCCTTCTGATGCTTGGATTATATTTCTTAAATTCTGAAGAAATCTTTGCTTCCCCCCTTCTGTGCATTTTTGACGCTGAGCTGTTTCCGGTTTTCCCACACTGCTGCCTGTCACAAAAAAGAAACCACAAAAATTCAGCAAAGTCGAATTTGCCCAAAGAGCTGCAATTCCATCCTGGGAGTCTGCAGGGCTTCCCTGCCAGCAATGAGTTCAGGGTAGCAAGCTGTACTTTCAAAATCCCAGCCCTGCCACCCAAGTCCAGCTCTTCACTAGCACCACACAGACCCCCAGGCCCACACTGGAGAGTTCACAAGGAACATTTCGGCAGATTCAACACGTGCTTTCAAACGGTTAGCTGTGCGCCTTTCAGACTGCAAGTGTCTAAACATCCATCAGAGGATGATTAAAGCTCCCTTAGTTCCTGTTTATCCACTTCCCTGTGAAGTAGGTGATTACAGCCCCATTATTACAAATGAAGAAACCAAGACCAAGAGATTAAGTAATATGCTCAATCAATAAATGTATAATGAGGTAGGAGTTCAGTAGGCTGGGTACAGGGGCTACACTCGTCAGAATTCCCCTTTATTTTCTGGTGCAGGGCAGGAGGGGTACACAGTTTCTTTTCTGTCTTTCCACTGGCATTCACCTGGAGCCTTCCCACTGTCCTCCCCTCAGGCTCCAGAGTCCTCCACGACTACAATGCATAGCAGGTGCTGAGCAAATATTTGCTGGGTAAATGAATAATGGCAGCAATATAGTGAAGAGAGCCACAGGGAATAATTTCCATTCAAATCTACAATTTGATTCGACCCCCAAAGGGGAAAAAGCAGTAGGTACACTTTCTGAGTTTCTGACAACTAAAATTGAGCTTGTGAAGGACAAATGAGGAGGAGTCTTAATGAGTATGAACAATAACTAAAAAACCCTAGGTATCCATCCACAGGCAGAAAATGCCTGTATCTCTCAGACTTTGGTTGGGGACCTGGTTTCAAAATGGAGAAAACTGCTAGAGCAAACAACCTGTCAATCTATTTCTAGTTAACTGACTAAAGGGCTAGAGGTAGAGGAAGGACAGTGCATGCCAGGCATGGGGCTGTTGTTTTTAGTATAAAACAGATGGCTTACAAAGGGCATCAGGAATACCATTGCTGCATAGTTCTTTGATTAATGCTGACGAAATTAACCACCTAAACACCAATGTGCAAACAAAGGGAAAAGAGGGCCGAATCAGACATGAAATTGAAAGGATCTGATTTTTGCAAAGTGAGCAAGCAGAGACACACTTGAGGGAAACGTTTTTACCTCCCTTCTCTAAGCAGACAGTCCTGGACAGTTACCTGGTACACTGTCTGTAGCCCTGTCAGAGGCCAGCACAGTTGGTTAGCCATTGCTGGGGAACCTTGGAGCACAGTGGCTGTCCCTCCCACAGGAGAGAGAGCCCATACACTTCACGGGTCATTCCTCCCCAAGTCATTCCAATCTGAAACTACGGCAGTGTTTCTTGTCAGGTGTCCTGAAAGCTTTCTAGTGAGTGCTGTTAGGATTGGTATGACATTGGAAACTGCACAAACCACCACAAATAACTTACTTGGAAGCCCTCTGGGATGCTGCCTTTCTGAGCACTTGTTTGTGATTGGAGGTGGGCTTGGAGACCAAGGTGGAGGAACCTGGAGGTGGTACCACTTTTTGTGGCAGGGTGTTTGGCTTCTGGCCACCAGCTGTGGCACTTGAAATTCTGCAGCCTGCATTGTTATTCATTGTCCATAAACTGGAGTTAGGCAGTGTCTGGCTGCCAAAGATTGCCTATAAGAAAAAGAAGAAAATGATCCATGGAGAGTTCCTTCATCACTCCTGGCTGAAGTGATTTGTAATGGGGTGGGGCTGGGTAGGGTGGTCAAAGAAAGAGGGAGTTTAAGAAGAAGTTTCCTTAAGGTTGTCAGGACAGATCATGATACAAAGAAGAGGGGTCTCTTAAAGAAGAGTGCCAGGGGCTTCTGAAAGCACACTGACTCAGAAATTAGGGCGCTATGTGTTAGTCAACACAGATGCATATAGTCTCAGCTTAGTTCCCTTCACTGCACATTCAACTCAGGAAGTGTTTAACGAGTGTCCTTATGGATCAGAGAAAAACAGCCTGGAAACCTGAATCACTGTCTCAAAAGGTTGGAGGAAGGTGACCTGGGCACTGTGACAAAACAGTTGGGGAAATGAGGCAGGAACAGAAACTAGGAGCCACCAAGTCATGCATGACCCTTAAGGCTAGTTTTAGAATCCCAAAACAGTAACACTTCACTGATCTAAAATTTAACCTAAGATGTAACATTTGACAACACACAAAATAAGCCTACTATATGAACACATCATATGATGAATACAAGACTGACACTGGGTACCTTCTGCAGGAGGAAGGCTTACAAAGACCCAACGCACCAACAAAACATGGCAAGTGCCACACAGTCTGTGGGAAGTGAAGGTGCTTTTCTTCTACGTATGTGTTTGTGTTTCTGTGCATGTGCAGACCTAAGGTTGATCCTGGAAATCAGCCTTGATGGTTCTTCTCTCTTATTCATCGAGGCAGGGCCTCTTAATCAAACTCAGAGTGCCACTAGCCAGCTTGCTCTGTGACCTTTTTGTCTCTGCCTCCTGAGGCTGAATGACAAGCTAGCTACCACTCTCCTACCTGGCATTATGTTGGTTCTGGGAATCTGAACTCAAGCTCTCACATTTGTAAGGCAAATGCTAATGCTGAACCATCTTTTCCTAGTACCATGTAACAAAATTTTTATTTATTTATTTTAACTCCGTAGAATTAGTTTTTGCTATTGGTCCTCAATAGGATAAACACTGCTTTCAATAGGCATTCACTGTGAGAACTTTAATTGTAAAGTCATATTAAGTGAAAATAATGACTGAGAAAATAGAGTACTTTTTAAATAAAAGGATATCCTGAGATTGACTTCCACCACTAGATAAAACAGATGGGATAATGCCGTCTCCACATGAATGGACCTGACATGAAGGGAATGAATGAATGAAGGGAAATGCTCTAAGGAAACAGCAACTTTCTACCGCTTATACCAGAATTATTTTGTCTTTTATAAATTATATATAGAAAAAGTTTAAAAGATGACCTGAAAGGCTGTGCGCATGACTTTGGGGGATTCTGTCTTGGGAACTGAGTCCCAAAGTCTGGCTAGGGGGACGTGACAGGACTGAGCTGAGGAGTCTTGTTTGGAGTGACTCTGTTGACTGAGATGCCTGACCAGGAACAGAGGTTTATAAGGCAGAGAACCTGAGCAATTCAAGCTGGCCTGTCTGCTGTGGCTCAGACTGGCCACAGTAAAAGACAGAGGGACCCACAGACTGCGGGAAGGGTAGCCTTTCCTTCATTTGGGCCAGGGCTCAATTGTGGGTCTGATGCTCACTAACTGGCCTCAATTACTTAACCTCTCTGAGCCTTAAGTCTCTTGTAGGTACGTGTAACTGCATTGCTGGACTGTTGGAGGTTGAGTGAAGACTATAAGCTAGGCGTTCAACAAAGGTGTCTGGACATTAACCAAAGCATCACATGTACACGAACACACACACACACACATTCACACACACACACAAATGGACACTCAACACACATTCATTCCTTCCCAAAACTCTTTCTTGGTTTATGGAGGAACTGAAGAGCACACAAGCCCACCTATCTGTAATCCTGTGCGAATGGTAGTTGGTTATGCATTTTTCTAACATATTTTTCTGGTCTTATGATGATGCTCACTAGCTGGGAACGCAAACTCTTAAAGTGAAAACATCTGTTTAGGTTCTCAGGTCATAGTTACTCGATTCTTTCCGGCAGAAACAATCTTTTCCTCTTCCGAACGTTTATAAATGTGTATTTGTGTGGTTCTTATCAGTCAGGCCACTCTGCCATGTATTGTAGCCATTTACAGACAGAGCTTTCTTGTCTTCTAGACACTACACAATGAAAATGGTTTCATTTGTTTGATCATTTTTCTTCTTATTTGTTTGTTTTTCAAGACAGGCTTTCTCTGTGTAGCCCTGGCTGTCCTGGACTCTCTTTGAGATCAGGCTGGCCTCAGATTCACAGAGATCCACCTGCCTCTACCTCCTTGAGTACTGGGATCAAAGGCATGTGCCACTATGCCTGGTTTTTTTTTTTTTTTAATTGCTTGTGTTTAAAAGTTTTTTAGAAGGAGTGCGTGAGTGTGTGCTTGTGCGTATGAATGCACATGTAGTGGCTGAGGGCAACTTTGGTGCTAGCTAGCCCTTAGGTAGGTACTAGGGGAATGTGAGCTTCTCATGCCTGGGCAGCAAATACTTGACTCACTGAACTGCCTCCCAAGTCCCTGTGATTATTTTCTGTTGTGTCCAGAGTGCCTTGTAGAGTGCCTGATGCTTAATAACATTTATACCACAAACAGAACGAATACACACAAACACACACAGTGATATAGCAGCTTTTTGTTTGTTTGACACAGGGTTTTTCTGCGTAGGGTTTGGATGTCCTGGAACTTGTTCTGTAGACCAGGCTGGCCTCAAACTCAGAGATCCACCTCCCGAATGCTGGGATTAAAGGCATGAACCACCACTGCCTAGCTCCTATCTATCTATCTATCTATCTATCTATCTATCTATCTATCTATCTATCTATCTATCTATCTATCTACAACTCAGGGCTGGAGAGATGGCTCAGTGATTAAGAGTACTGACTGCTCTTCCAGAGGCCCAGGGTTCAATTCCCAGGACCCAAATAGGGGATTACAATCATCTCCAGTTCCAGGGAACTAGATACCCTCAGACATATGTACAGGCAAAACACCAATGCACATAAAAACTATATAAATTTTAAAGTAACAACTTGATTTTCTAGTAACAGGCATGTAGACTGGCATATGGATGTAACGTTGGGGTAGGGCCTTTTTCTAGATTTTAGTAGCTAGAGTGTAGGGTAGATATTATATCCATTTCACAGTATATATATATAAACAAGTTTTCTGCAGATCCAAATGAAGGACAGTTTACTTTTCCTAAATGCAAATTGTCTGCAAGGTTCTTCCATACTGATGTCTTTGAAGAGCAAAATGAAGTAAGTATGGAGAAATTCTTACTTAGGTTAGGCTGGCCTAGACATTACCACATCTCCCTTTCTTTCTAGTAACACCGTTCTGATTCTGTCTGAATAATGCATGCGTACCTTAAAAAATTAAAAATTATACTTCCTATTTCTCTTCTACCTAAACATAAGAACATGGCACAGTTCTGGACACTGAGACTAGGCAGAAGTGCAGGGTGTGGTTTTAGGGCTGTTCTTTCAGACCCGACAGACCATGGATTATAGCCTCTGCTGGCACTGTTCTGCTTCCCCCTAGATAACCTGGGAAGAGGGGGATGGACAGCCTGCCAAAGGGGGATAGAATAGGATGAACAACATCAGTAGGTTTGCTGAAGACAGAGCAGAAGGAACATGGGCTTCTGATGGCACCATGGTGTCTGGAGAGGCCGATTTCCACAGATTTCTAATTATATGGGGAAACCCCTCTAACGTGCCTAACTCAGTTATTGGGTAGGGAGAGGTTAGCTGTTACATGCAGTTAATTGTAATCCTGATTTAACTGATTCTCAGTCTACACAGACTCAAGCTTGCTTAACCTTTAAAACAACAGGCATAGAGTGTACTTCAGGAAGCAATTTCTCCAGTAAGAAAGCTGTGGCTTGTGGTTTGATGACCACACTCTTATACACTCAATGGACGATGAAATGATCACCATTGTGTATGGCGACATATACTAGCTGGACATAACCTGAAACAAGTCCTAGGCAGCTCACTGAAGCTGAGGCTAATCGGGACGAGGTTAAAGCAATCACATCTGCTAAGAAACAGCCCAGGAAACACTGGGGCTCCTTAAAAGCAGAACTGTGAGTGAGTGTGTTTAGACCAGTGGCAGAAATCAGCTTCCCTAGGCTTCCTCTCTCTTCTCTGCATCTTGGCTTTAATTCTGCCACTCCACCAATCACAGATTGTGGGGATTCTCTCTCCTGATAACCATGTGTAAAAGGACAGAAGTAGTAGATGAAGCTCCTTCTCGAGACACAAGAGGTTCAGATACACAATTATCAGCAACAAAGGGATGATGGGTGACTGTCATGCAGAGCATGCTTCCATCTGAGAGTTAGAAGTGATTCTGTTGACCTGCTCAACATATCCATGTCTCCTGCTGGGTGCAGGAAACAGCCATACTACAGCAAGGAGACTCAGAAAGCTATAGTGTGAGGCTTGGCATAGCCCCAGGCAAAAGGCTGGAAAGATCCTCCTCCTTTTCCCACAACACAGAGTGCTCCTGGGTGGGAAGGAGGGGTTTCTGATAGACGCACACAGGCTGCCACTGGAAAGGTCACAGAAGGTCATGGGGGAAGCAGAATCTGGTCTCTTACTAGAAGGATAATGCTGTTCAGAGATTGAGTTCTAGGAGGCTTTAATTTTTTTCTTCCAGAAAAAAACACTTCTTTTGGCCTTCACTTAGGCTGGCCTATGATAGAGCAGGGATCTCTGCAGCAGAAACTCTCAATTTACTCCTGGAGCAACAAGGGAGGGAAGCAGCAACTTGCCTGTCTGAGCAGAGCAGCACTGGCTTTCATTTCAGAGGAGGAAAGATCTGCAGGTAGCATTTTCTTCATATCATCTTTTGACCCAACTAGGATAACATGCCCACTAGTGAGCATAGAAAGCTACTTCCAAAAGGCTCCTCCATGGCCGCTCACAGGCAGGGATGGAACACTTCCTTGCACGACAAACAGGATGGTACACCTTCTTGCACAATAGACAGGGATGGTTTACTTTCTTATACACTCAAACCACTATTTACACACTTGTCTACCACCAGGCTGAGAGCTGCTTGGTGAAGAAAACACTTTACAACTTTCGAGAGAGCTTATGATGCTGTAACAAGCCTTGCAGCCAAGGTGAGGGGAAGGAAGCTGTTTATATTTTGGCAAAAGCAAGCTTCTAAAAGGCCTTTGTTTTACAGCGTATGCAGTTTTTGGCTGTCTTCCACTCACAATGTTTGTCAGCTGGGACAAGACTCAGGACTGAGGGAAAGAAAGTGCAGCTCTCGGTGTTGCTGTGCTCTGAGCAGGGCCATGGCTTGGGCAAGGACAGAGCGGAGCGGAAGCCCAGAAATGCTACTGCTAATGTATGGAGAGAGACCAACCACATGAAAGTCAGAGACAGGGTACTGAGCTACCCAAGGTACAAGAGCACATCCTTCCATTTCTAAAAGCAATGAACAAGGAAGAAAGCCTCAATGCTTCTGATGACTTACTGTACAGGAGGCAGATGCAAGTGCCTACCTGAACAGAACAACTTTGAAATTCATATTGTCAACCAGCTGAAACAAGTATGCTTCAATAGACAGTCCCTAAATTAACTGTATTAACTAATATCTGAGGTGCAATGAAAATAATCAAAACCAGATAACTGAATGCACTTGTAAGCCCCAGACTCCTCACAGCTAACCAAACTGGAGATGCTATTTGTCTTGGAGTTAGAAGCAACTGGCTTAGGCCAGGGCCTCTGTGCATGACTATAAGGAAGGTAATTTGCCCTAAAATATCTCATGGCTTGCCTAGCTTCATCAGCAGCCCCACTCCAAACCTAACAATGGAGGCAGTCGCTCAGACACAGGAGGAGGGTGGTGTTCGGGTGGTTACTCTAGACTCAGATGACCAGTGGTTCTGCTTTGCCTCCACTTCCTTCCTTGCCCCCTCTGTGCCCAGCACTATGTGAATACAATGACACATGCACACAAAAGTTTGGCAGGCAGACGGCTCATCTTTCTCAAAACACTTGAGTTTCTTTAACACATGTTCATTTGAAAAAGGAAAACTCTGTTAAAAGTCAGCTCCATTTCTACTCAAGGATATACCTGCTAACTTCTCACCATATGAAGACATTCTCTATGTATACATATACATTTCTAGGCACTTACAGAAATGGGAACACATGACATCTCATGTTTTGAGACCGGCTTTTTCATTCAAAGATCTTGTCATATCTCTAAAGGTAGACCTAACATTGCTTTTAATGAATATATATTTTCTTTTAAAAATTATTTACCTTTATTTTATGTGCATTGGTGCTTTAACTGCATATATGTCTATGTGAGAGTGTCAAGTCTTGGAGCTGCAGACAACTTTGAGCTGCCATGTTGGTGCTGGGATTTGAACCCAGATCCTCTGGAAGAGCAGTCAATGCCTCAACCACTGAGCCATCTCTCCAGCCCCATGATTATATATTTTCTATATGGTTACCTATAGATGGTCTTTATTACTTTAAGGGTCCTTCTTTTTCCTACCTTTTCTTTTTCTGCCAACCCCGTTTCACCCCCCTATCACTAGATAGGAGAGAAAGGAGGATAGAGGGGGAGAAAGATAGAGATCTCTGAATCAAAGCAACAAGCAAAGAAAAAAACAAAAGGACAGAAGAACCCACAAAGTAAAAAAGATCTGACACACCTCTGCTAAAGCAAGAGGCAAATCACAGCTACTGCGGACAGTCCGAAGCATCCCCAAATCTGTGTGCACACCTTGGATTAAAATGAAAACATATTCTTATAATATTTCTGTGTTTTTAAAAGAAACCAAAGTTCCAGAATTGTCACTACAGTTATCAAACCTGACTTAAGACCAACAGTAAAATATTACACAGCAACATGGACTAGGTTTATAATTGCTAGTCATACGAGTAAGGCTGTAACATATGTTTAAGTAGAATGAAATAAACAGTATTCCAAATTTTCAGTATCCACTTTGAAAACACACACACACACACATTCACACACTCACACACACACACTCACACACACACACTCACACACACACACACACACACACATGCACGCACGCCACACTGGCTGAGATTATGGTGTGTTTAACTCAGGCCTTCATGTTTGCTTGCCTGACAGACTGGGCTATCTCCACTCCCTTCATATTCATTTGCTCCAAAGCTTCAGAGGATTAATTTCCTTGACTTTCCTTTGACCATGATGTAGAAATGGCGTGTACTCCATGAAAGGTCCACCATAATGTGATGCTGATGCTGCTTTTCCTTCTACAATTTATAAGGCAGCCCTGTCTTTGGACAAATGTGTTAACAATTCACAGATACTATTCTAAAGAATATTCATTTTATCCTGGTAGTAATCCATTTTAACTTACTCTCATATTTCTCTCTCTAGCAACTGCAAATAAATTAATTATATACCCCCTTTTACTTGTCCAAATAAATAGCTAATTAATATTTTATGAGCCTGGACCTTCTCCCAAGACACATCTAATTTCATCTTAACCAAGTTCTACTTCTAGGAGAAGCACAGAAAGTTTAACTAAATCTTCCAAGTTGAAATTACAATACTATGTGCATTTAAGGTCTGGTGAAACATATTGATATAGCCAAAATAAAGAGGCAACTTAATATTTACTGATGAATAAATGGAAAAAGAAATGTGATACACACAGATAACAGCATATTCTTATCTACTTAGATCATTCTACTTTGGAAATGGACACTTCACGTGTGGGAACATTTTCTCCACATGCTACAGTTTTGGGTGCCGGGCAGAAGGAACAACAAAACAGCTTTTGAACTCACAGAATGTGGCCCACTGGTTAGCACAACCATGATGAGTGTGCCTCAGGGTGTGCCCCCGGGGACGATGCGTCCTGAGGACGTCATGCTGTTATGGAGCATAGTTCTGCTTGATGCCCTGTGGTCACCACTTCCCTCTAACATATGAGTTGTATGGAAACTCTAAGGGGCGCCCAGCCCCTCACTGGCCAGTAGCACTGGCACTCACAGTAATAATACCTGATATCTTTCAGGCATTGCTGCTGGAGCAGATGAATGACTCAACCATCAACCTTGAATAGAACCTAGAGATGCAGAGTGTTGGCACCACCCTTAGAAAGAACTTGGGAAAACAGATTGTTTAGCAAGGTTAGGTGAAGATGGTTTTGTCAATGGCTCTGATAGAGAAAATCTTAGGGAACAATTTGAAGTTCAGAAAACTTCCCTCCTAATAGCTGAGCTAGGGACTTTTTGAAGTTGGTGAGCGAGAACAACACCCCATTTAATACTAGCTGATGTGACTCACTGAAGCTGGGCTTCAAGGTGATGAATTTCTTGTACGCATTTTTGCCCTCAGCTTCCTGATGTGATTTAATAATTGCTAATGAGTAGATGTACAGTTTGAAGATTTAAAGTAGAAATGGCTGATTGTTTTGTTTCAGTTTTTTGAGATAGGGTTTCTCTGTGTAGCCTTGGCTGTCCTGGAAGTCGCTCCGTAGACCAGGCTGGCCTTGAACTGAGATCTGCCTGCCTCTGCCTCCAGCGTGCTGAGATTAATGTCATGCGCCACCACCACCCAGCTTATTGGTTTTTATACAAAAGTTTAGGTTTGTGATTCTTTTAAGTTTTTATAAGATTACTTTTTAAGATACTTGATTCTTCCTTTGTAACCTCAAATTACAGCCTGCCGGTAAAGAAAATCTGGCTGAGAAATTACCTTGCTTGCTCCCACTTTGTAAATGTATAACAAGTTTCTTAGTTACAAATGTATACGGGTTCTAGGGAATACTTTTTTATATTTGTTTTTCACCCATAATACATAAAACATCTGATCATGTGAGGGTACGGGGGCACATGTTTTTCTTACGTATACTCATTGGAATAGTTTAAAGAAAAATAGAATGTAATCACACTGTAATGTCTGTACTGCTTGAAAGATTTTGCTGGGATATATAAGCTGTGGGAGAAAAAAATTAAGTTGTTGGAACTCAATCTTAACAGTTTGCTCCCTCTACCCAGTGTGTGAATGTGTGTGTATGTGTGCGCACACATGCAGGTCTTTTTTCCTCCTCCTTTCCTTTTCTTAGATGCTAGCTGCCTTCAGTAGCAGGCCCTACCAGAAGCACAGCCTGCGCTTGCCACCATCAGTGGAAACCTCCATTGGTAACTATCTAGTCTGGCTTGGAGAATCAAGCTTTTTACCCTCAGAGAAAGTCTGCTGGGTAATCGACCAGCCCCCTATCTATGCCCTGCCCCAGTTTACCCTGTGCTGTCAAAGCTGGTTTTTGACACTACAGTATGGATAAAACTTAAGAATGTGATGCTAGGCAAAATAAAACAGTCACAGAAAGGCAAATCCTATAATAGCCTATGTATATGAAAAACATGAAGTAACCAAATCCTTGGTAACAGAAAGTAAAATGGCAGTGCTGTTTTTGATGGGAGGAAGTGGAGGAAACATTGTTTGGTGAGACTTGAGTTCCCATCCCGCATCAGGCATGTGCTGTAGAGATCTGCTGTACAGCGAACATGCACAGTTAACAACACTGTACTGGACTGCCAAAATTGCTAAGAGGGTGTATTTATTTTATGTGCTTTTTACCACAATTAAAAGCTATGCTAAGAGCAGCTGAACTTTTGTTATTTTTTTTTTGTTTTGTTTTTTGTTTTTTGTTTTTTTTGAGACAAGATCTCATTCTGAGGCCAGGCTTGCTTCAAACTCCAACATCTACCTCTCTGATATGCCCAAGTATTGGGATTGCCCAGTTTTAAAGCAATTAATTTTTAGGGAATTCTTTATCATGGGTCAGCATTGCTCTAAATGCTTTACATGTTAAACTCAGCTAACCTTCCACCAATAATCTGCAGTGGACTGTACCATTGTCTCTGTTTACAGAAGGCACATTGTAGAGGAATTTTAATATGGAACATGGCTGCTCTGCCAAGAAATCACATCCAAAGACCTTCTAGGTCTGTGTGATTTTGCTGTAATACAGACATGCCTTTAATCCCAGGAGGCAGAGAAAAGCAGATCTCTGAGTTCAAGGCCAGCCTGGTACAGAGCAAGTTTCAGGAAAAGAAAAGCTTAGGTCCAAGTGGTACATGCCTTTAATCCCAGCACAAAGGAGACAGAGTCATGCAGATCTCTGAATTGTGGTCAGTGCTGTTCAGGCAGTTTGGTTGAGAGAGAGAGAAAGAGAGAGAGAAGAAAAAGAGACAGAGACACAGAGAGACAGACAAACAGATAGACAGAAAGGAGGCAGTTTTACTGACAGAGCTTTACAGAGATAGCTTGAAGAGGTAATATGCTAGACACAGGTGAAGGCAGAAGAAGCCAGCGAATGAGAAGGAGCCAGAAGATTACAACAGATTGCTGGAGTTAGTTTTGAGGCCAAGCAGAGCAATTCAGTCAGAAGCTGAGAGAAGCCAGCTTGGAGAGGAGTTTGAGCCGGAACAGCTGAGTTAAACCAGCCAGCCAGAGTTCAGAAATCTAGAAAGGGCAAGCTTATTCAGCAAGTAAGTCTAAGAGACTAAAAACATTCTAGGCCTAGATCAGATTGGAGGCTAGAAGCTTCCAGGACTAGGCCTTGTTAGCAGACGGAGGTAAGCCTACGAGACAACATCAAATTACACAAATAAAAGTTACATTTATAGCACACAATGAACCTAGCACTACCCAGTTGACTGGACTGGTTAGCAGGAAAGCTCCAGGTCCTCCTGTCTCAGTCTCTCAGCCTGGGATTACAGGCATGCATCACCACACTCAGTCTTTACATGGGGGATGGAATCTGAACTCAGGTCCTTACACTTACTCAGCAAGCAATTTGTCTACCCTGAGCCATCTTCCCAGATCCAAATTTGCTTTCTACAAAGTCATTAAAAAAAAAGGGAAATAAAATCACCTATAAGCAAATCCTTGCTAATTATTATTTTAAAAGTCAGCATGCATGAGTATACATGTATACTTGTAAATACACAAATATGCACAGATGCATGAGTGAGAGTACACACACACACACACAAGTTGAATATCCTTTACCCAAAATTCTTGGGTACTATTTCAGATTATAGACTTCACCCATTTATATAATGAGTCATCTTGAACGAGGGGTCCAAGTCCAAACATGCAATTTGCTGAAGTATGCCTTATACATGGGAGCCTGAAGGTCATTTTAATAGATTTTTAGTAATATTGTATATGAAACTGTTTATGGCATGGAATTTTCCATTTGTGGTATCATGTCAGGTCTCAAAAAGTTCTGGATAACGAAACTTTTGGATTTTCAAGTAACTGAGGTTCGGTCTGTAAGAAGTCAATTAAAGGTAAAGCAAGGAACTCAGACTGAAAGCTCAACTCATTAACAAAAGAGAGTTTCAGAGTTCTGTGTTCAATGACCTATTGTATATTTTATTTGCTAGCAGCTGTAGATAATTAATTGTATATTAGAGCCCCTGATTTCCTAATAACAGGTTGGAATCTTATACCTTTTGATTAGTGAAATGAAATAGTAAAAAGTACTAAATTCCATCATAACTGTAAATTCTCTATTTATAGATATCTAACTTGTCTCTTTCCTGAAATGAATGGTTTGTTTTAGTTGGCCCAGAATCATGTGCAGTTGGCCTACTGTGCATGTCTTAAACAGACCTTGCTGTCATGTACTCATTAAGCAATTTTCCTGTGCCTGCATCCATCTCAGATGGATGGAGTTTGTCCTGTTAAAGATGTCTTTCATCATTTCACACAAAACTACTGCTTTGAATTCCTCCCCATGTGTGCAAAGACAGAAACCACAAGGCCGGGTGCAGAAACGAAGGTCCTACAGCAAACCCCAACTTAACCCACTAGAGCAGTGAGTGGTTCTCTACTTTCCCAGTTGTGCTAACTCCCAACCATAAAATTATTTTGCTGCTACTTCATAGTTTTATAGTTACTACTTCATAGTAAGTTCCTACTCTTATGAACCATAATGTAAATATCTGTTTTCTGATGGGTCATTTGAACCTAAATGGGTTGTGACCCACAGGTTGATAACCACTGCTCTTGTTGAGCAAGTACACTCCGTAGCACTGGTGCGTTAACACCTACAACCAAGCTGGGGTTTGCTAAAGGGTGGCACTGTCTCTGGGTGACTGTGAGGCTGGGCAGCAGCAGGGCTGAATACCCCAGTTCATTGGTGACACGTATGTAAACAAGGGAGCTGAGGAGGAGAGAGTGAGAAAAGTACTCCAAAGTCCTCTGGAATAGCTATGTGACTAGCGCGGTGCTCTGAAGGGGTGGTGGGATGGGGTACAGTGGGATGGAGGGTTGTTTCCCCACGGGATTAGAGACAACATTCACCTGGCACACAGAAAGCACTTCCCATATGCCGTGTCTGCCCAAATCACTGAAGGGCATTATCACAGCCGCTGCTCTACAAAGCAACCTGAAGGTAACCAGGGGACTTCTTTCACTACCAGCAATGAATTAACACAACAAAATATAGTCTATAGTGTGACCATAGGGCCTTGAAAACATAAACCTATGCCAGGTGTGGTGGCATAAGCCTGTAATACCAGCGCTCAGGGAGGCAGAGGCAGGCAGATCGTGAGTTCGAGGCCAGCCTGGTCTACAAAGTGAGTCCAGAATAGCCAAGGCTACACAAAAAAACCCTGTCTTGGTGAAAAAAAAAAGAGAGAAAAATGTAAACTAATATGAATTATGCAAGAATGTCGGTAATATTCACATTTGTAGACATGTGCTATGTTCCCTAGCAGTTTTCTCATAATACCTAACAGAAATAAAAATAAAACAGTATCATTAGTAACAGAGGTAAAAGAAAAGCTACAGCTGAGGAGACAGTAGTGTACATAAGCTCTGAATCTGGAAGCCCTGGAACATGTTTCCAGGCTCTTGCATGGCTCATTAGCTTCTAACCTTCTTACTTAATAATGAAGTGCAAGGGAGGGCAGAGCATGTGCATTTTGCACCCATGAACTCCTTAAGATACTTATTCAGTAAGCATTTGAGGTGGTGGGGAGAGTGTCTAGGCCTTAAACAGGTTTAATAAATTTTCTTTTGAGACTGTGCATATGAAATAGCTGGAGGTTAAGACAGCTGAATATAACTTTTCTCTATATGTGAGTCAGTAATAACTTACTATTATTTATGTAAACACACACACACACACACACACACACACACACTTTACTGTGTGCCTTAGGGGCAGCACCCAGCATTGTAACCACAGTTTTGACGTCGATGCTGGCAGCCCTGGGGTAAAAACTCACTGTTTACATTTTGTACTTATATGACTCTGAGAAAGTTATATAATCTTTTTTTCTCATTTTGAAAAATGTAGCTGATCAGCTAGGTATAACGGTACATACTTGTAATCCCAGCACTCAGGGAGGCAGAGGTAGGTGGACCTCTTGAGTTTAAGGCCAGCCTGTTCTACAAAGTGAGCCCGGAACAGCCAAAGCCACACAGAGAAACCCTGTCTTGAAAAAACAAAAACAAAAACATAACAACAACAGAAATGCAGCTAATCAAACACAGTTAGTTATAGGGAATCAGTGAATCAATACAAATATAATACTTGGTTTGGTAACATTTGGTTAATTGTTCACTTGAGAATTACAATCCTAGTGGTTTCCGTACAAATCTCTCATCACTTCCCAATTAAAGAGAAAGAAAATGACATTCGAAGAAGTTTCAATAACCTGTTCTAGGTCATGCCCTGGACAGAGAAGACTTAAATCAAAGCGTTTCTCATGTGACCATTTCCAAGGCCAGTAAGGGCAGTTTTCACACACGTTATTAATGTATTTTCACTAAGAAAGAAGAAGAGAGTTTAGCTTGGCAAAATCTAATACGTTAGAGTAACCTAGAAAAAATAAATAATGAAAAGCTAGAAATGCAAGTGTTAGATGAGTTCCAGATAAAGGTCAAGAGAAAAGTATTGTGTGTGTGTGTGTGCACAAATACTAGAAGAAACATGAGCAATAAGTATGCAGCATGTCAGAACATTTGAGTCCACGTATTTCAGCACACGTACATGAACTCCTCCCCTGCATGCCCTCAGGCAACTCTCCCCCCCACCCCCCCTCACGAACACATACAGGATTTAAGGACACCTTCTGTGGGGCTAGCCTGCACCTCCTGCTGGGCTGGCCTGCTAGCAGCTCCCTGCTATTGCTTACTGCTTAAAAACTAGAAGGATTTCTGCTCAGTCCCCTGACAACTCCCAAATACACAGCAGCCGAAGCTTGAGGGGAACAGTGCTCCTCCCCGTAAAGGGCTGAGCTTTTCTAGACAGATGCAATAGACTTTTAGGAGCAACATAACAAGCCTAGAATGTTTCTATGGGAACCTCCCATACCTGTACAGTGCCACATACACACACATCAGTGGCAATATGGTCCCCCCTCCCAGGGCCTCCCAGCTAGTCATATACACAGTGAATGCCGAGGTCCTGGTCCTCTGCTTCACGGGATCTAAGCTGAACTTGTTCCCTGTGAGAAGGGAAGCAAAGAGCAGATGGGTGAGCGGATGAGGAGCACAGAGACGCAGTGTCTTCCTACTCTGGAAAGTGGTACTCATGCACAAACTAAATCTTTGAAAAATGGAAGGGCTTTGGAAAGAAAACAACCCGTGACACATTCAGATGTGTTTAAAATCTCTCCTCGCCCCCACTGTTGCAAAAAGAGACTTCAGCAATTCTGCCTTGGCCACCAGAATGTCCTTAACTTTTTTTTCTGTCTTTTGGGCTCCTTTTCAGTCTGGATGAGGCAGAGAAGAGAGTGGGAGGGAAGGCAGAGGGACTGGGGCTGGGAGCAGAAGTCTAACAAAGGATCACTTTAACAGAGACTACTGAGTAATGGCTTTGCCTGGGCCAAGAATAACATCAGCTCAGTGTCGCCAATTAGAATCAGGTCAGCTGGGCCTCACCGCTGCTCCAGCCCTCCAGCCGGACCCCAGCATGAGGTGCTACTCATGCTGATGTCACCAGTAGTCACTGTGGCCCCAGCAAGTCCCCCACTCAGTTCAAAGAAAAGTGTTTTTGCACTTTTCTCTTGCAGAGGCAGGAAGCCAGTAGGAGAAGGAAGTGGCAATCAGGGAGGCTAGAGAGATACATCACTCTGTAAGAACCACCTCCCAGCCCTAACTCGGGACTCCAGCAAAGCCCCCAAGCACCCTGAAGCGCATTTTATGCATTTTACGTGAGTTAAGATACAGACTGCCCCTGAAACAGTGCTTGACTGAGCCAGAGTCTATGAAGCAGTGTCCATTAGGAACAAAACAGAAGGGAGGACTCTGTCCGGTTCCTTATCTCTTGCCTATTCTAAGCTGTGAATCCTGGAGCAGTGGTTACTGAGCAGAATGTCCCCTGATAAGAAGGATGAGCAAGGAGGTGTTCTGATAGCTACTTATGGGAAGGCTGTGGGACTGACACAGGGTAAGGAAGATAGCAACAAAGTTCCCATAAACATGACTGCTTGAAATTTTATAAGAGAGATACTAAGTTTTAAACACATATGGTTTCCCTCCAAGGGCAACCAACCAACCAGAAGGGGTCGGGGGAGGGAAGGGAAGAGGGAGAAGAGGGGGAGAGGAGAGGGAGGGAGAGAGAAGGAAAAAGAGCAACAGAAGAGAGAGAGGAGAGGAGAAAGAAGAGACAGAAAAGGAGGGAGGAAGACAGTACTCAGAGAGAGAGAGAGAGAGAGAGAGAGAGAGAGAGAGAGAGAGAGAGAGAGAGAGAGAGAGAGAGAGAGAGTGTGTGTGTGTGTGTAAGTATTAAGATGAATCTCCTTGCTTCTCAATGGGTTTCACTGCATGGCCTCTGCAAGAGTTCCATTAGCACCCCTTAGGAGCTTGTGAAAAATGAAAACAATTCGGCTCTCTCCCCAAACTTACATCAGAAATGGGATGGATGGATGATCAGTGTTTTAAGTGGCTCTTCTGCTGTCCTGGACAGGGATGTACAGACTATGGCCTGCAGGCCAAATCCAGCCTGCTGCCAGTTTTCGTAAATTAAGTTTTACTGAAACACAGCCACAGTCATTCCTGCATATAGCACTTAGCATGGCAGAGCTGAGGAGCCACAACAGATTCCGTGGCTAGCAAAGGTTACTGACAGGGAAAGTGTGTCAGCCTTGTGCAAGGTTTTGCAAGCTACTGGGTTCAGTATTTACTTCTTTGTTTATCATGGCTATTTTTTCTTATTTCTGTTACCTCACTTTGCCAGTGGCTCTAAGTGACTTTCTTCTTTTACTCCCAGGTGACATGATCCATTACTCTCAGGGGTGAGAAACCCAACTCAGCTCATGGCAATTTCCAGTATAATGCGACACATCGACAAAGAGCAAACATGACTCCGCAGAGATGGTTGGATACCCTGTATCCACACTTACACCGTGAATCAGAACTTGTCTCCTGAAATGAACCTCAATAGGCTGAACATCTAAGTGCAGTTAATACCTAAGTGCTCCAATTGAGGGCAGAAAAGGATGGAGAACTTTCTTTGCAGGTAATGGAGGAAAAACCATGCAGGCTATCCAAACATTTACTAAGAGATCCCCACGTGAAAGGTGCTCTTTACAGGAGGAATTATATACTATCTATACTGTATGTAATGTACCTGAGCATAATGTAAACATAAAGACCCCTTAACGCAGCAGTCTCCAAATCTTGCCTGTGGATGCATGTTTGATAAACCCAAACTTAATTCTCCATGGGAATCTCAAAGAGGCCGTTGGCCAAATTGCTGGTGACCTATGCTTTAGGAAAATGGCTTAAAAGCACAAATACTGTCTTCACCCCTGAAGAATTAACACAAAGAAAGATACAGATCCAACTGAGAATACAACCCATGTCTAAGTCAATAGTTTGGCAGTAATTGGGATGGTCAGGTCTAGCACAGCTAAGTTAAAAAGCAAAGGCTTGGAATCAAGCAGGGCTCTGCTTCCGATGTGGAGTGACTACCTCAATGTCTTCTGACTAAAGTGCTCTAAATCACTAAATCACTAAACTGTTCAAGTTAGAATACCTAATACCTCATTTGCTGTCTTGCTATAAACCTAAGCTGGTAGGGTTTAGTCTTTCTTGCTTTCTTACAACCCTGGGAGACTTAACCCTTACTCATTCTTACCTAAATCAGTTGTGGTTTAGAAGAACAAGGTCCAGGAATAAAATGAAACTATGATGAATGATTTTCTGCTCTTTCTCCAGGAGACACAAGATAACTCCCTTCTTGGGAGTTCTACCTCCTCCCTAAGATAGATATTCTAACAGATCCGAAAAAACATATTTTCCACATCCTTCATAAGTCAGTGAAACTAAACTAGGATAATCCTCAGTGGGGGGGGGGGGAAGTTCACAGAAGAACAGCAGTACTCAGAGTTTTCAAAGAAATGTGTGTTGCTGGAAGCTAATCAAAAACGTGAGAAGGACTCAAAAATGAAGCAGTTTCTAAAAGTGAAAATCAGGAAAAAAAAAAGCCCCTCTTTCCCCCCAAACTCGCATCAATGCTCTATATACAGCTGCTTTTATTTAGAGAACGCTGCTCACTGCTTTAGGGTCTTAAATGTAGCTTGAAAGGAGTCAGTGGGACATACAAGATGGCTCAGTTGGCAAAGGTGACTGTTGCCACACCTGGCTACTAGAGTTCCACCCCTGGAACCACCAAAGTGGAAGGAGAAAACTGACCCCCAAAGGCTGTCCTCTGACCTGTACAGCAACTTCGGGCCACACATATACTCACACAGTCTGTAATTTTAAAACATTGCCTATAGTTTTGATTAAACAAACACCAAACCCAAAAAAAAAACCAGACCAGTGGGACCAGAGAGATGGCTTAGTGGGTAGAGGCGCCTACTTCCTAACTTGACAACCTGAGTAAGACCCCAGTGTTTGTATGGAAATGGATACCCACAAACTGACCTTCACATACATGGGCATGCACACACACACAATGAAATACATAGAAAAGAATGAAAAGGGACCAATGATATAGGTTCAGCTGATGTGTTGACTATTTCCATCCATGTCTGCCCTGGTCAGCAGCTGGCTAATTGGGAGCGCTGGATAACTACCATGAGAGAAGTTCAGAACTGCAAATAGCTTTAAGAAATTCACAGACTGATAAAAGAAAGCCTAAAACACATATTTACATCTGCAACTGTAACAATGTAAACTGGCTTCCTTGATTCTACTACCTCAAGCATTCTCCATGTGAAGAAATTTCTATGTGACAGAGGACAATGAACAGTCAAAGTGAGGTGCTGCAGTCTATGCTTTCCCAGCTAAAAGGTCTGAAGTTTCCTCCAGTAAAAATCATCCTCAGAGCTATTGACAACTGTCTACACTCATAATTTTTCAATTCTGATGCATTAATTGTTAAGCCACACTACTATAGCTAAATATAGTGAGGTGACCCATGCAGGCAAAGTACAATGGGCAGTTTACTCTGGACCATGGTTTGATGGCTAACCTGGACTGTCAACCTGATTAATATGTAGTGATTAGCATAGCACACCTTTGCCTGTGGCTGTGACGATGTTTCCAGAGAAACATTAGATCGTGAAGGCTAGAGCCCTTAGGACAGAGGGTGTAACAATGATCAAGGTGGAGGTGGTGGGTCACAGGGCCCGGGTATGCCCTGGATCTGGCTCCTTAATGTTACCTCTGCTTCCAGGCTGTCATGAAGCGAACAGCTTCCTCTGCCAAGCTCTTCCTCCATGCTGTCTCTGCCTTGCTATGTGCTTAAGTGGACTTCCTCAGGTACTTTAGTAGTTGATAAGTAAAGATATTATATAATAATAGCTCTCCTCACAGAAGAAAACAATGGTTGAAACACTGTTTTCATCTTTATGTACAATCTGACATATTATTTATTTATGAAAAAGAACCAAAGAGCAGGAAAACCAGGATATAGTTCTTTTTCCTCTATAATGAAATGTGAAAGAAGTTTTAATTTAACCAAATAACCCCTCTTGCAGGATAGGGTCATGGCTCCAATCAGTGTGCAGTCAGTAAGAAAAAGCAAGCTCTCCCAACATTTTTCTGGAGCCATCTCTTGTCTGCAATTGAGGTTACACTGGTGCACTACACACCTACACATACACCCAGGAGCTGACCTGTCATGAGCAGCAAGGGGGAACACCGTTAAAAACAGTACCCGGAACATGACAGACACAGCAAATACTTGCTGAAGGAACAGCTGTCATTTCCAGAAATCAAACAACCTAATTTATGGACATTTTTCTTCAGAAACTGCAAGTTATGTGATAGATCATAAAGGATTCTTACGTACTTACTGGTATCAAGTCTAAGGAGGGCAGAAATTGGTACATTTACAAATAAAGGTGCTTGAGATGCAGCTTTAGGGAGCTGGGAATTAGGCTGGGAAGCCAGTAAGATCATTCAACAGAAAAAAGAAACACGCTATCAAAGGCTTTTACAAATTCAAATAAAGCGACCATGTCCAACACCTGCTCGGCACCAACATCCACCCAAGCTAAGGCTACAGCTCGAGAGCAGCCCTGAGACAACCCCGGGCAGGTGTGTGCAGGTGTGTGACTGTTTAATCATTCATTGCCCACCCATTCCACTCAAGTTGTCTTGCCAATAAAACGAAGACACTATCTTATGGTTTTCAATTACCTGGTGACGGGCTCGACTCTGGTCCAGAAGCTGCCGGGACTGAAGTTTCTGTTGTTCAAGTTGCTGGAGGGCAAAATGGAGTTGGTAACTGCCTGCTGTGGGGTGGTACTTGTGCTGGGGGACCACTCCTGTAGCCTTGCTGTACGCATTGTTCTCTACCTCACCCTCCCAGGCAAAGCCACCTGTCTGCAGGCTCCTGAAGAGAAAAAGAATACATGCTTTTAGCGTGGATCTGTTTTTAGTGTGTAAAGAGATACGTGCCTACTATTTTTCCTTTATAGGATCAGCTAGCAGTTAGAATTATAAAGCTGCTTGTATCATAATCTAAGTTCTCCACTAAATCAGATCTTCGTATATTCTGTTCTCTGCTTTGGTTTCCCAACTTCTCTCGAATAAACGGACTTCCAACTATCTAGCTAAAAGTAAGTCTGCAAAAATGTGTTTCTGTGTGGAAGATTTTGCTTTCCTACAGATTCACCTTCTGATAAGCCACCCTGCTTGCTCAGGGATGGGGGCGCTCAAGTTTAGCTTCTGCAGAAACTGTTCAATTCATGCTACCTGCTAACCATCTTGGCCTTCAGGACCAAAGGACTCAGAGCTTAGTTTATTTGGCTTTTGAGAACAATTTTCAGCAATTCCTCTGAAAATACCTCAATGTGTGTATATATGTATTATATGTCGCCATATCACCTATGGTATCATATACACAACCGTATATACACATAATAGATATTTATGAAAGGACTTCTGAACATATGGAGAAATGTGGTGACCACTGGTAGAAAACAAGCACCTGAATGAATGAATGAAATGTTGCCTGGTTCACAAGGCAGAGGAATGAGTGAGAGTTAAGATGGGATTACATGGTTAGGAAACAAGAGCTTTTGTGTGCGGAGGTAGGGCATGTATTCATTTGTGTGCACGGACAGATGTGTACATGTGTTCACAAGTGTGTGAAGGTCAGAGGTCAATATTGAGGGCCTTCCTCAATTACTTTCCAGCTTATTTTGAGACAGGGTCTCTCTCTCTCTCTCTCTCTCTCTGATGCTAATTCTGCTAGAATGGAATCCCAGCAAGCCCCAGGGTTGCCTGGCTGACAAGTGCACACTGCTGCACTTGCCTTCTTGTTTGGGGGCCTGAGGATTGGAATGCAGGTCTCCATGCTTATGCAGGAGGAACTTTACAGACTGTACCATTTCCCTAGCTCCTGGAGACTCTTATCTCCTTTTTCTTATGATTGAAGGAAGACAAGCTGACTGATGATAACACATAAGAAGCTAAAAGACAGCAAGAGGACTATGCGTGGAAGGGGTGATGGAGAAAGACATTCAGGCCTATTTTATTTTATTTGACATTCAGTCTTCTAGGCTGGCTTTCAATTTGCAAACCTCCCTCCTGCAGCCTCTAAGTGTTGGGAATCCAGCTGTGTGGTACCATGTCAGCCAGATAATGGAGTTGAAAAGATAAGAAAGCTCAAGGCAGGAATGCCTTGACTTCAAATGGAGACAAGGGAGGGACAAGTGACTGGGTTGAATTTTCTTGAGATTTTCATGGTAGTTAAGCTAGGTCCTGCTTTTAAAAGGGACCAGAAATATTGGTGGGTAGAGAGATGGGGGTGGATCTAGAAGAAATTGGATTGGGGTGGTGGTGAATACGATCAAAATAGTGTAAGAAATTCTCAAAGATTTGATGAAAATATTACTTTAAAAATCTCCCAAGGGGAATAATTAGTCACTGAACTAGAGGTTAGAAAATTCACCCACAGAGATTCTGCTTCAATTCCTGGCTTGATGGTTATAGAAGCTTGTAACCACAGGGAACAATCTAGATTCAGTAAATAGGTTGTTAGGAAAGTAATAAGCACTTGAGACCAGAATTAACCCACTGGGTAACTTGAGTCATTTTATTTGCTAATAACTCTTTCAACAACAAACATTTCCACGAGGTGTTCATTTCAGTGCCTTCTTGCTGTATATTAGAGATCAGAGTCTGTAGTCAGGTCCTTGATTTGGGGAGATGCTCCCAAGGTCCTCAGGCATGTGAGAAAGGGTACCTGGATGTACAGGGCAGGGCATGGGCAAGAAATCAAGTCAGAGACTGTGAATAAGAAGTGTTCTTCCAACTCCACATATATTGAAGAGGCTGGAACACCATAAACTTTTATAGTGAAATATGTTTTTAATCTCATCAGTAACATAAGCTCAGCCTGCAAATCACAAAAGGAAGTTTCTCAAGCCTGTGGAGGCTTTTAGCAAAGAGGCAGGAATTTTTATAGCACAGTGCTGGGTGGGGGTGGGGTGCTCAGCTGTGGAGAGCAGTAAGTGCCAGGAGAACCTTCTTGTTTGAATTTCAGTGGGGTTAGCTGGACCACATTCTCTCACAGTCAAAGCACACGTCTTTGGAGTTCCTAGCATGCACGTTCTATGAGGGCTGACAGGAGCCGTGCAAACTGGAGCGGGCTTCCTCTGACTTCTGACACCTGAGTTTATACAGCTTTCTACAAATCACAATGTCTCCGACATCCACCTGAAAGTCTACCCCATTTTCATAAACTTGTGTTCATCCTGCTTCTTTAGGAATATACTTTCTACCCCTCACCAAAATTCTGAGATCAGTTGTTCTCATTAAAATTTTGTGAGATTCCCTGATCCAAAAAGCTTGGGCGTCTACTGAATTTAGATTTCTTTCTTTTTTTTTTTCCAGAGGTAGGGGTTTTGGTCGCATATTTTGAAATATGTGTGTGTGTGTATAATGACTATCTTGGATTTAAGTCATTTATGATTCGTATACATTTTAATACTCGAAACTTGTATTTCCAGCTACTGGGAAGGCAGAGGGAGGAGAAGAGCTTAGTCCAGGAGTTTGCGGACAGTCTCTGCAGTACTGCAATAACTCTACACTATGATAAGATTCTTTTAAAGTTACAAATGGGCAACAATATGGCATGTTTTTTGAATCCTACATTTTCTTACTAGTTTATCTACCAAGAGCTGACCTCACACCCATAACAATGCCAGCTGCTGGATACAATGTTCCCACTGTAACTGCTCTTCCCACACCAAGCCACACCCCATCTCCTAATGCCCTACGCTTTGCTCTGGTTTTGTATGTAAGGAACTTGGAGAAAACTGCGAAAGCCACAGCAACACTTCTTCAGCATCTCCACAAAGGGCTGCATCTCCACAAAGGCACTGAGGCCTCCTAAGAAGATGTCACAAGAGCGAGGGGAAGAGCCAGAGGGCAGTGACAGTCGTGCATGTGTCCTTCTGCAGTCCACTTCTGCTGCCTGCTTCTCTCAGTTCCTGGCAAACAGGAGCGATCATGTGCAGGGATGCCCTGCTCCTCATCATATCACCAGCATCTCCCTGGTCCTGCTTTCAGTTGCTTCTGTGATGTGTGGGTGTTGGGGGTAGAAAAACATTTAATAAGTGTGGGTCAGGATATTAAATGCACAGCAATTTAAAAAATAGCCATATACTAGAAAAATCTGTGGTACTGTTCAAAATCCAAATGGTCTTAATGACCAGCATGGTGATGCTTTCTGAGCTGTGCAGATAATTAAGGACAGCAGATGCTATAAAAATATAACTTCAACTATAAATTCTTTTTCTTCCCCCTCCCCAGCACCCCTTCCCCTGAAGGGGTTTCTTTGTATAACCGCCATGGCTGTCCTGGAACTTGCTTTGTAGACCAGGCTGCCTCTTCCTCCTGAGTGATGGAACCAAAAGTGTGTGCCACCACACCCAGCTCAGCTATAGATTCTTAACCACAAGTAAATTCGTCTTGACGCACGTCAAGTGGAGGAAACCTTCCAGATGGACAAGGCCTTCAGTGGCCACAGAACTGTCATCACCAGGTGCTGTCACGTGAGGGGGTCTCTCTGGCCTTAGGAGTGCTTCTAATAACAAAAGTTTGTATGGAACCAACACTTTGGATTCTAATAAAAATAGCCTTAAGGCCAGGGACAGTTAGGTCATATTCATAAAGATCAAATGTAAGGTTAAGGAAGATATGAGCAGGGAAGGACCCTGGCACCAAGGTCACAACTTTATTATTCTTAAATTTTCTCATCTGCAAAATGGAGACTGAACAGTCCCCATCTCATAGGGTTGTTGTAGGAATTCAAGAGATAATGCAAGTGGAAGTCTGACAACTAAAAAGAAATGTTCCCACCATTAATGCTATGGTTATTCCATTCTTTCCCCAACCTGTGGTCTCCTTTCAGTGCTACCAGAGCCCTAGACTTCGTCCAGTCAGAATATTAGTTCACAGAAACATAAGGTGAGCCAGTTCGCCAGCAGAAGGCCCGCTGCTGCGGCAAGCACAGTGCCTTTGTGGTCAAAGTGCTGCTAAAAATAAATATTGAACCTTGATCACTGTCTTATTCAGCACACAAAAAACCTAAAAGTATCATAAAGCCTCTACAAGAAAAATATCTCCAAGTATCTTTGAAGCCCTGAAGATGGAGTTGCAGCTTGTTGTGAGCTACCGGTGCTCTTAGCTGCTGCGCCATCTCTCCAGCCCATGACAAAGCATTTCTCCTGTTAATGTACAAAGTCTGAGCCGTAAACTGATCCTAACAGAACAAAAACTCACCAAAATGTGAGCTGAAAAGATAATTTGTGAAAGAAAAAAATATGAGTGTCCAATAAGCATACAAGTTCTCTGTATCAGTGGTCATCAGAAAAATTCAAATGTCGTTTTATATTATAATGATTACAATTGCAGCTGGGTGTAGCCGCCAGGTGTCTGTAACTCCAGCATTTGAGAGGCAGAAGTAGGAGGGATCAAGAATTCAAAGCCAGCCTGGGCCACAGGAGACATTTTCTCAATAGACCATGACCAAAAACAAAAACAAAAACAAAAAACAAACACAAACAAACAAACAAACAACAAAACGAGGGGGAGGGAACTGTTTAAAGTCGAGCGCATCATCAAATATTGGTGATCATGTAGATCAAGGGGAATTCTTGTATAAAACAGTGCCACAGAATACTGGCAGGTTTTTGTTTTTTTGTTTTTTGTTTTGTGAAGTCAAACATGTTTACACAAACGAGTTAATTGCATAAAATAAATAAAAGCACATGACTACCAACAAAGTTGTAGAAATTTTCATTGAAATACATATTTATAACTGTTAGTAATTGGAGCCAATCTTAATGCCCATCATTAGGAAAAAAGATAATGATTCCATTTTAACAAACTCCAAAGAAACTAACATGTGGTGAGAGGCACAAAGGCGTTGCAGAGAAGGACGGAGAAGGACGGGGAAAGATGGATAAGGAGGTCTGAACTGTATGACTGAAATATCCCAAGTATGTTGTACTAGATATACGAAAATCACTGGAACTCATTATACTGAGCATGTCAAAATATTCATGTAAATGATACTGCAAGTTAAACAAAAAGTCACGCAACTTTCATCTTAAATTAAGATACCAGTTAACATTTCCTGTTGTGTATACAGGGCATAGCAGTTTCCCGATTCTGATTACGAAACCATGCACTTTGTAACAGCAGAACCACACGGTAAGAGCCACTTAACATTTAGAGTTGTTTTATTTCAAGGCAGTTTAAGCTATACCTGCTAGGTACAGAATGATCTGGAGGAATAAAGTCAGGAATGGCGGGGTCTAAGACACCACACTGACACGGAGGCCTCAAGCCTAGGGGGACAGCATTAGGTGAGCTTCAGGGGAATTGGCCTTTAGTTTGTTTTTGTTTTGGTTTTGGTTTTGGTTTTTCAAGACAGGGTTCCTCTGTGCAGCCCTGGCTGTCTTGGACTTGCTTTATAGACCAGGCTAGCCTTGAACTAACACCTGCTTCTGCTTCCCCGAGTAGTGAGATTACAGGTGTGGGACCTAACCCCACCACCAAAATGGCCTTTAGGACAGTAATGAAATCCTATTAGCCCCAGCCCTGGATCATCTGCAAGAAGGTCTGGCGGAGGAAGAAGAATGAATATAAAGCAGACACTAGTGGGCACCCACAGTGGGGAGCACCACGGATGAGAGAGAGTTAGCAAGGTTGGTTCTGAAAAGCAACCTGAGGATACCTGTCGACATGAAAAGACAAAGTGGAGCTGGGCATCACGGCTCATGCTTGTAATCCCAGTATTTACGAAGATGAGGCAAGATGATCTGTATAAGTTTGAGTCTGATATAAGAGTCTGTCTTAAAAGTGTGGTGGCCCAGCTCTCAGAAGGCAGAGGCAGACAGATATCTGTACGTTCTAGGCCAGCCTGGTCTACAGAGTGAGTTCAGGACAGCCAGGTGTTATAGAGAAATCTTGTCTCAAAAAGCCAAAATAATGAGCACAGGGGTCTTCCCTGAGACTGATACTCCAACCAAGTCCCATGCATGGAGAAAACCTAGAACCCCTGCACAGATGTAGCCCATGGCAGTTCAGTGTCCAAGTGGGTTCCATAGTAATGGGAACAGGGACTGTCTCTGACATGAACTGATTGGCCTGCTCTTTGATCACCTCCCCCGGAGGGGGGAGCAGCCTTACCAGGGCACAGAAGAAGACAATGCAGCCACTCCTGATGAGACCTGATAGACTAGGATCAGAAGGAAGGAGAGGAGGACCTCCCCTATCAGTGGACCTAGGGAGGGGCATGTGTGGAGAAGGGGGAGAAAGGGAGGAATTGGGATGGGAGGAGGGAGCTACAGGGGGGATACAAAGTGAATAAAGGGTAATTAATAAAAAAATTTTAAAACCAAAATAAATACATTTTTTAAAAAAGCAACAACAAAAAAAGGGGCATCAGATGCAGTTAGAAGAGAAAAACTCAACAGGTGGCGATTGTTTTACAGTAAAACTGCGGTGAGGGGGCTCTGTGAAAAAAGCATTTGTTTATGAAATACAATTAAGAGGTGATTCAGAACTACTTCACCTGTGAAAAGCAAAAGTCAAATTGCGTTTAGAAACAAATCCAGCAACAGGGAAACACACCCGTAGTGAGAATTTTGGTGTCTTAAAAAGCTCAGTTATGTTATATGAATATGTTTTTGTTTTAATCCCAGGTGTGGGATTGGTGCTGCTTCAGATTGCCCACAGCAGCTGACTATAATGTGTCTCATGCTCTGACAGGGGCGTGATTTGTGGCAGCTGTAGATAGTTTAATTCCTCTAGCTCTGGAAAGGGTATAAATGCCAGAGCCCAGAGCGGGCCTGTGGCAGCTGCTGCTGGGTTTCCCCTCGCCTGCTGGTTTGTCCTCTGCTGCCTGCCCCGCCCTCTCCCCCCCACCCCCCTGTATTTGCTATGCTGAGTTGCTGGATATCCTGATGAGGAAGTTTGGACTTGCTCCAAGGCAACTACATCCCTATTCAGCAGGAAGTAAACTATAGAGGTCTAAGCCTTTCCCCTCTAAGAACCTTCTTTCTCTCCTGCCTAGTGTTGGGGGATTGGAAGAGATTAGGCTGGATAAGGGTTGGAAGGGAGATAGGGATATAAGAACCCAATACAATAGATTTTAAAAAAATACACCAACACACCATCTAGTGTTAGTATAAAATGTTAGTCTTTCTCAATTACAAACTAGCTACAATTTGGTAACTATTGACTGGGAACTCTGAGAGCTAACAGGATGAACTCTGCCCAACATCATTTACTAGGATGTAAGTCAGAACACTCAGCTAAGACAGCCCATCTCTTGATGTCAGGGCTTTGATTCTTAGAGACTATGTGCTGGACCACAATGTTAAAACAGTTTCTGAGAAAGATTCAGGTCTATTCAAGAAACATATGCACTTTAACCTTTGAGTTTGCTCATTGGGTAACAATATACTTTTCTTTCTCTTTCCTTCCTTTTTCCACCTGAGGAGTTAGTTATAAGGAGATGATTTTTCTGCAGGAGTGTTAGAGCACAATACCAAGAACACCAAGAAGCCATGTGACTGATGACCTACATGTTGGGTTGAAAGTATGTGCTACATAAAATCCTAAGTGCAGGCCAAGCTTCCTTCTTGAGGACAGGGAGAATGGCATTAAAATATTTTATTTTATATGATAGAAGGCTCTTGGGAAAGGATTACATAATTAAAAAACAAGGCAAAAAGTTGTGTGTGTGTGTGTGTGTGTGTGTGTGAAAACCAAAGGAAAAGCTGGGTTAGTGAGAGAATTCTGTGGTAATGGAGTCCCTGGATCTGCACCATCCCAGAATGGAAAGCAGCCACTTGAGACCCAGGGATCTACAACAAGACTGCTAAGTTAAAGTCCTGGCTTTGCCACTAAAGCAACACATTCAGCCTCTTTGTGCCTTGCTTTCCTCTGATGGGAATAAGGATTGGTCCCACCTCTCAAGGGCTGACTAAAGGGTTAAATCTGACAACCGTGCACAACACTCAGCACATAGCTGGCATCGCAGAATAAGTGCTCAATTCCTAATGCCCTTCCTACTGAGAGCATCTGGGTGGGACAGGAGGAGTATGTGGAAGCAACGCTACTTTGGAGAGAGGAGAGCTAGTCTCCACAACCTCTTTACTAAGTACTGTCCCTGGGTAACAATCGAGGAAAGTGATCTTAGTAGATACAAAAAAAAGGGCAGAAACGGAGTGTGGTGGCAGACACTTTTAATCTCAGCACGTGGGAGGCAGAAACAAGCAGATCTCTTTGAGGTTCAAGGCCAGTCTGGTCTACATAGTGAGTTCCAGGACAGCCAATCCTACAAAGCCAGAATCTGTCTCAAACAAAACAAAAAACAAAAGAAAGAAAGAAAAAGTGGGCTGAAGATGTGTGAGCTGGAGCACCACATCCAGCCATTGGTACCAACCACCAGGGCTGCTGCAGAATGGCAGTCCTTGCCTGAGGGGACCTTTGTCAAGCTAGAAGGAAGGCTGCTGGCTGGGTAAAGCCAGCTGGAGAATAATGCCACCATAGGTAGGGAGCTAGCCCCTGCCAGGAAGTAAGGGTTACCACAATAATAATGTTGCCAATTAGGAAGCAGCATTATGAATGGAGGAGATTATCAGCCTCCCTAACTCTTCACCCAAACCAGAATTATGAGCAATGGCCACAATCCTTATACTTTTGCAAAATGAATCTCTTCTCTCTTTTATTTCATTCTTTGAAATAAGAATTTACCTATATTTTGCCAGTTTTTCCACTTCATATTACACTTATATTCTATTACACTCACAGACAACCTGAATCTTTAAGCCTTCTTCATACTTGAATGTTTGAATTCATACTAAGGAATATACATTTTCCTGTATTAAATTCACAGAGAACAGTAATTCTGGTCTTTAAATCATTGTAAATCCCGACTGTCATCCAAAATAAACACTGTTTCACGTCAACTGAAAATAGGATTTGGATATTTTCTAAATATGTAAGTGCCTAGCAAAGAGCAGGCACCCCCATAAATATGAATGGATAAATCATTTCATTGACAAAAATGGGAAATTAGCCATTGGCACAGTCTCAGGTCTTAATTACCAACTGCAGGCTGGCTGTTGGGGTAGTTACCCATTTAGTTACAGATACTAATGATGACATCTTTTCATTCACATTTCTCTTCGGTGCACACAAGATTTCATTATGCTGAAACCTACTCACAGTCATTCTTTTCTGTCCTGATCTTTTTTTACTAAAGTAATTCTACCATGAAGGGAAATGAGGTTAGTCTAACATGACTTAATTTTCTCATGAATCAGTGCTAGGCCAACACGATTCCCTTTCCCTTCTCCACAGGCTGCCAACTCATCGGCTAGATTTTGACCTGCAATTGACATCTCAATTACTAGTTTATATATTCAGCATCTAATTTATCTCTATCGCTTCTCTTCCTTTCCCACTGTCTGAGCTCCTTCCCTTCACATTAATCACACACTGAATCACTATCTCAAGCTCTGGAGACATAAATCAGGTATCAGTAATCATAAGCACTGCTTCTTTCCACATAGTAATTCAATAGAGAAAGTAAGATTGATTCAATAGCCTGAATCGTGGTGACTTTCATTGCCCCTGAATTAAGGTTTAGATAGGAGCAAGATGTGTCCTGAAAACTGAAGAAGAAGATTGTATGTCAATTAGTACTTGAAAAACAAATGTGGCTCCTACTGCTTACTACACATCTTAAAAGAAAAGCTGAAAGCAAGAGCAGGAAAACACGGACATAAGGTGGTTCAAAATCAATAAAGCTCTCACCGCATCCTACCCTCAGAGCCAGGAAAGAATCAAGAGAAATTAAGAACATGAGCAGGATCCAAATGAGATCCTAATTTAAAACAGAGTGACAGAGGAGAGGGAAGGCTTCAGGTCACTCATTCAGGGAAGGAAAAGAGTCAAGAGCGGAATCGGGAAGCTGTCTGGGGTATGTTTTGGCTAACTCTGATTTTATTAAATAACTGTGTGACAATGACATAACTTTGGGAAGAGTACAGTGAGGTATCGTGTAAAAAAGCTAGGAGTTGATAAGCCTGTCCTTTTAAAGGACGGCGAGATCACAGCCAGCTGGACTGGACAGTGAATATGGAATGCAAACCAGACTCTGCCGTCTCCACACCCCTTCCACCCCGTGATTGATGGAGCTCAGGATAGGAAATAAGGACACAGTTGGACTTAGTGTGTCTGGCAGAGACTCTGGGAGCAAGCTTCATGAAACACAAAGCTAGACATAAAACTAAACCTTTCAAAGGTTAAGTTCATAGCCCCGCTCTAGAAGACTATGCAGGATTCTAGGAGCCAGCCAGTCATGTAGATAGTGACTCCTGGATCCTTTATCTATTAGCTTCCTGGATCTGAAGACAGACTGATCCTACGCCTTATGATCGAGAAATGACTTGTCTTTGATCCAGCTCTTTATTTTGGCATAACAAGCACACCACATGAAGCCTAAAAAACTTCGCTGTGAACTAGAAAAGAAGTGAGCAAAGAGTGACCTTTAAGAACGCCACAGGAGAACTCCCTGACACCAGTCCATTCCACAAGACTGAGCCCAGCTCAGCAGGGTTTCTGTCAACTAGAGGGAAAGGGCTGATGTCTCTAACAGTAATTGTGACACACACGAGCACAGCTGGCCCTCATAAAGCTGGGCTGCCTTCACCTACCTTTCACACCCCACAGAGACAAGCCACGGGAAGCTTTTGGAGTGAACCTGAGTGTGCAGACTGTCTGGGACAGCTGGCACCCTCATTTCTAAGAACTTCCACACCAACTAGAGTTAGGTTCAAACCCAGTACACATAAACAGCTTGCAGAACTGTCCCAAGTGGAGAAGTCTAGCCGGAAGGCCTCCGTCTGGTTCCCTTCATTTCTCCTCCTTTCCCCAGGAAACAGCAGGCAACCCAGCACTGTCACGTTCACGGCTCTTTGGCGCCCACTGACCTGCCTCTCTGCCTCTTTCTTTCAACTGGCCAGGAGGAATAAAGCACAACTCCAAAGGCTCTACCCTGCATCTTAACCTTCTCTACCTGTCCTTTCTCATGTTTTATAACTCATGACATATTCACAAACAAACACTAAAACACTAGGGAAATCATAAAAAAGGAAATATTCTAAGGAAGCAGTTAAGGCCAAAGGGGTTAAATGCTACTTCCAGTCAAGTCTTTTTTTTTTTTTTCTTTTTTTTTAACTGCAGGCAAGAGTGAACTGCTTCCAGGAGCCTGGTCTCAAGCCACCTTCAGCACATAAACAGTAGGAACTACCCTTTACTAACTAGCAAGTAACGTAGCTACAACAGAACATACTGTTATGCCAAGGCATGCCTACTTAAATTTGCTTCAGGTTTTCTAGAAAGGCTGGCATAACATGGGGGCACCTGCCTCTGAGAGGCGCTACCTTTTCAGACCTCTCAAAACACATCATCTCACTCCTCGGTGCTTACACTGTATACCTTATTACCAGTTGCAGGAGAGGAAGCACAGGAGATGGCAGTGATTTTCTAAGTGTGGCCCTTGAGTCAGAAACAACGTGTCAGCCTCACTTTGGAACTTGCTAAAGATGGCAAGAATGAAACTCAGTTCCCTGGGCTACTACGGTTGAGGTCCAGTCACCTATATTAATCACTGACAAGTGGTTAAGAGCATGTATTCTACTACCATATTGATGAGTTTGAGTTCTGACAACTACTCACCAATCCTTTTGGGAAAGTTATTTTATAAGTCAACTAACTTGTCAAGTGTTCAGAACAGTTACTGGAACCATATAAAAGGTACAGGGCAGAAAGCATCACATTACCTGTTACTTATTGTTCTTACTGACACACATTTCTCACAAACCAATAGGTAGTCATGTTATTTGGTAAGCTGGCACTCTGCCCCTAACCCCAACCCCCAAATGAATGAGCTTTGGTTTAAAAGCAATAAATGACAACAGAGACTGTGCACTTAGGAACCAAAGCCAAAGCTCCAAGTTCAGACATTGCACTTGCTGAGGGAGAAACTCAGGGCTCATCTCTGTTTGTCTTGGGGCCTGATTCCCATGCTTGGAGCCCAGAAACAATACAGAGCCCAATAGGGGCATCTTTCACTACCTCTTCTTTGTCGTATGCTTTTCTTGATACTGGCTTCTCTCTAAAATGCTATTAAACCATATGTTTAGCTCACTGATGAAATAATTGATGACAGTTAAAAGACCCATTGACCAACACCTGCATGGCTTAGGCTATTGTTAAACAAGAGGACCAGATTCCACACAATTTCCATCCCCTGGAGTCATAAGAGTTTCCTTATAAAACAGACATGCCCTAATTTGTCTGACCTAGTGTTTCAAATCTGTGCCAGTGAGTTACATCAAGGAGAATGAGCATACAAAGTAGGTAGACATTTAACCCATGTGGAAAATGTATGTCACACATTCACAGTTGGTGAGTTCAGGCTACTGATAGCACATACCCATACACAAGGCTTCAAAATGACACTGGCACTTGGAGCCAAGTGAGCAATGGTACATAGGTACACATCTACCGGCAATGACAAAGATGTTTGTGATGCTAAACTAAATCTGTATTCAGCTGCTAACATCAAGTTGTTTCCCATGGGTCACAGCGTATTTTCAGAAGTCCCCACCTCTCCTCTGAATCATCAAGAAATATCCCCACCTCTCCTCTGCACAGAAACATCAACAGAGAGGTTGGAATGGTCTGAAATGCCATCAGGAAAAGAATAGCACTCCCACCCCCGTCCCCCGTCCTAAAGGAAGGGAAGTTACTGTAATGGAAATGATGTTGAGTTTTCACACCAGAAAGGGCAGGGCTCAGACTCCTGTACCATCACGGTGTGTGACCATGGACCAATGGTATCATCTGTAAGCTGTTTACACAGCCACACAATTAGAATGCAGTGCCCACAGTGTAGCCATGTTTCAGGAATAAATATGATAAGGGGTATGAAGCACAGCTCTGGCATGAAATTGGCCTTTAATAATATTAATTTATATCAGTAAATATTAATTTCTTTTTCTTGCCCTGCATTTTGTTCCTCTCTTACAAATGATAAAACATAATCTTATCAAAATTGGCAAAAAATCCCAATGAGTATCAACTTGCAGGACACATCAAACAATACAAAATTAAACAATATAATTTTAAAGATTTAAAAAAAAGATTTATTTATTTTATGTATATGAGTGCTCTATACACCTGCATGCCAGAAGATCACATTGTAGATGTTTGTGAGGCACCATTTGGTTGACAGGAATTGAACTCAGGACCTCTGGAAGAATAGACAGTACTCTTAACCATTGAGCCATCTCTCCAGCCCCCTAATTTTAAAGATTTTAAAAGCACATTATGAAATGTGTAAGTACTAAAAAGTGTAAAGAAAGGCAAAATGTTACCCACACAGCCACCTGCAACCACTAGAAATGTATTAGTGTGGTTCATTTGGTCTTGTCCCAGAACACGGATGTTAAATTATTCGTTTATTATTTAAGGTCAATGCCAACACAAAATGGACACATTTATGTATGTATAAAACATGTTCTGTTAGCCAGGTGTGATGGCATATGCCTCAATCCCAGCACTCAGAGAGGCAGAGGCAGGCAGATTGCTGTGAGTTCAAGGCCAGCCTGGTCTACAAAAGTGAGTCCAGGACAGCAAAGGTTACATAGAGAAAAACCCTTTCTCAAAAAACCAAAACCAACCAAACCAACCAACCAACTAGCCAACCAACCAAACAAACAAGCAAACAAAAAGCATGTTTTCCTTTTAGTTAAGAAAAAACAAAACAACAACAACAAAAAAACTCATCTGCTACTGTTTCTCTGTGCTGGGAAAAAGATATTTATTTAGCTTTAGAAAGTAAGAGAAATGGGACAACTTTTGACAGACAAAAATCAAAAAAGGCTCCAAAACAGACACAACGTTTTATCTTTGTCTCAAAGATGAACAGCAATTTGTCAATTGGAAAAGGAATTCCAGGCAGTGGGAAGAGCATCCAGCAGAACACAGAGCAACAAGGAAAGGTAACTGGCCACATGGACAGTGTCAGAGGAGGGCAGACTCATCAGTCAAGTTGGTAGGATGCAGCTCTTCCACACATCAGAAAACAAGTCTGATTGGTCGAAGTAATACAAAGAAAAGCAGCCTGAACACTATACCTATGCACTCATAATGAGAGTGCAATGAAAAGACAGAAAAACCCATGGTCTGGGAACTGCAAAGGACACAAGCAAGGCCCATGCCTAGGTCTCACTGTCACCACAAGTGTGAGAGCTTTCTAAACAGGTGACCACTCTGACCTCCGTCTAATCCTCCTCCTGTTCCATAGCAAACTGTTGGCAGAGACAATATCATTCATAGATGAGAAAATGGAGGCTTAGGTTCCTGTCTGTAACTGCACAGAGTGAGAGAGGTTCCTTTGTACCTAGAACAAGCCACCAAAAAAAACAGAAAGGGGAGGGGAAAAAAAGGAGAAGGGTAGATTATTTGGGACACAAGATAAGATCCCCTCCCCCTCTTCCTTGTGTAAAATGAACCTTGTCTGTTTGTTTTTGAGACAGGGTTTCCCTATATAGCTTGGGCTAGTTTTCAACCTGCTACATAGCCCAGACTGGCTTCCTAACTCTACCTTCCTAGAGCCGTGATAACAGGCACACAACACCATACTTGGCCATCTGAGGGTGTGTACATAGTGCGACTCTAGATGGAGCCAATGGAAACAGGAGCCACATGTAGTAACTTCCTTTCATTTCCCTTCTTGGATGAATGGCTGGAAAGAGGCTAGCAGCCCATTCTTGACCAGGAAGTCAGAAGGCCAGGTGAGCCCACATGCTCACCACTCTTTATAGCTCACTTTCACAATGGCCAGAGTGGACCATGATCCATGAAGGTCCAAGACTCTAGGCACGGATCCTCCTGTTCACAGCACAACAAGAATTTCAAATTAGAGGGTGTGCAAGGGATGGGTTATTGCTAATGCAAAGTGACTGCCTGTCCCACGAGCATTTTTACTATACCCTCAAGAAAGCACTATCATGCAAGCCTGCTAAACCATTGGTCAATAGGCTACCAGCTACCCATAGGGGAGGGGCAGGCAGACTGAGGGCTTTCAGTACACATGTCTCACTCTTCAACATCTGACCCCCTGCCTTCTGAAGCCATGCTGACCATGGGGCTGCAGCAAATTGCCCGTGTGCAAGGACCACTCCCCTGGAGACAAGTACCTCTGCAGCCACTGGAACTGTGCAGGTAGGGAAGGGTTAAAGCATGTCCTGGCTGTGCCTCTCTGTTATGATCACTTTGAAAAGCCGCTGGGTTTACAGGAAGAGTGAGGATGCCGCCCCATTCCCAGCCAACATTTGCTTCCAATTACCTTGAATAATCTCTTTCCTCCCTCTCCCCAACCCCCACCATTTCTACTTTTTCCACATTCTATATTAAAAGTACATCAAACCATTTCTTCCTCTTTAATATTTTCCTTAAGCTTCATTCCCTCGGCTTCCTGGGCTCACTGGGTTATTCGTTATTGTGGGAGCAGAGAGGATTAGGCTCCTCAGATGACATCAGAGCACCTCCAGGAAAGAAAGCACCTAAACACAAGAACCGAACCAATGAAGCTCTCTAGTCTGAAGGTATTAAGTAAGAAAAGGGCCTGGTGGACCCTTTACTCTTTCTTTTGGCTTTCTCCCCCAAACAAAGCACCCTTTCCATTGCTATATCTGAAGATAGAGTCCTTTCCCCCCACAATTCTGCTATCACTAAAAATGGGAGGGATAGGTCCAGCAGAATAGCTGGAAAGCTTAATGGTAGGTGACAGGTGAAGGGGCAGCGAGTAGGGTGGGCTTCAGCTCTTCTGACTGGGAATCTCTCTGGAGGTCAATTTCACAGTAGCTATAAAAGGTCTAAGTGAATATATCACTGGAGATAATAAGCCCAACCTCCTAGACTTTATGTTTTAGACATACTTACCTATGTGCACAGACATATGTACAAGAGAGTCAGCGCGGATGCCAGTCAGATACAACTTAATAGGGGGATGGCATAAGATGAGTTACAGTATAATCATGCTTTACCAAACTACAATGCAGTTACAGCCAACATTGCACACACTACGTGTGTGGTACTTGTGCAGCAAATTCTTTTAAAGGTAAGAATATCGATGTTTCAGGCTGTAAGAAAATAAGAAAAATGAACATGTGGCTCTTCCTGGGCCCGTTTGCAGCACTATGCAAAATGTCCAGAACTAGACAAATCACATGTTCTAGGCCAGACTTAGGAAAGAGACTTCAGAGAATCTCTGGAAGTACAGACAGAGATGACAGAGAAGTAGATAAATGAGAGTGAGATCCAATGTTGCGAAGACACAGCTATGGTAACAATGTCAATGAACAATGAGCCAAGTCTACTGCAGAGAGGAGTATGTGTGTGTTGGGGGGGAGGGTCACACAAGAGCACTAAACATACATGTACTAACAATGGATAAGGGTTTTTAGACAGCATCTAAAACACAAATTATAAAATATAACAAATACCAAGGCAAGCAAGAGAAGAAAGAACTTTTTAAGTTTAGAGTGGATCTGAAGGACAGATCTTCAAGTTGGGAAGAGAAGGGCCAAGTGACTTCACTACAAACCTCAAAGAATTACTCAATTTCTAGATTAAACATTTGGTGTTTTGAGACAGGGCCTCACATTGTAGGTAAGGGTAGCTAAGGTATCCTGGAGCACACTTCGTAGCCCAGGGAGGCTTTAAACTTTCAGCAATTCTTCTGCCTCAGTCCCCTCAGAACTAAACTTTCATTCCTGCAGAGACTGTTGTGGGATGGCCCTCAAGGGCCCCACTTACTGATACTCATATTCCGTGCAATCCCCTCTCACACGGCATTGGCTGGCTGGCCTGTGTAAACAACAGAACCAACATAAACACTCAGACCAAAAGAACACATAAGACAAAAGCATCATGACTTTGGAACTGACAGTAGTTCCTTACATATGACTCTAAGGTCATACATAAAAAAATAGACAAACTATTTCATCAAAATTAAAGATGTTTATATATAAAAGATTATACTGTTGAGATGGCCTCAGTGGTTAGGAGCAGTTGCTGCTCTTGCAGATGATCTGAGTTTCCAGCACCCTCAAGGTAACTAACACTTTAACTCTAGGATCTGATGTCCTCTTCTGGCTTCTGCAGCCCCATGCATGCACATACATACATGCAGACAAAATACCCATACACATAAAAAAAACCGTGTGTGTGTGTGTGTGTGTGTGTGTGTGTGTATGTGTATTATAGCTCCTGTATTATAGCTCTGCCTGTCTTAGAACTCACTTTGTAGACTGGGCTAGCCTCGAATTTGCAGAAATCTATCTGCCCCTGCCTCTGCCTCCCCAATGCAGCGATTAAAGGCATGCACCACCACCCCTGAATAAATATTATACTGTTCAAAGAGGAAGAAGGCAATCCATGGAATGGGAAAATATTTAAACTAAAAACTTTAGTATAGGATTAACATAAATATGGGAAGAATGCAAATTAAAAATAACAAAGCAAATCTGATTTTAAAGTTGGCAAAGGAGGTGAACAGATACATTATGGCTAGCACACATATGAAAAGATGCTCAACATACTAAATTAACAGGGAAATAAAATCAAAACTACAAGATACCAACTCACATCCATTAGGATGGTAACAATTACAAGATAAAACCACAAGCTGCTGAAGGTGAGTAGAGTAAGGAACCTGTGAATAATGATGGGACTGTAACCTGCTGTGAGACCAAGAACCCGCTGTGGACTATGACCCTACTGTGAGACCATGAACCCACTGTGGACTATGACCCTATTGTGAGACCATGAACCCACTGTGGACTATGACTCTACTGTTAGACCATGAACCCACTGTGGACTATGACCCTACTGTGGGACTATGAACCCTACTGTGGGACTATGAACCCATTGTGGGACTATGACCCTACTATGGGACTATGACCCTACTGTAAGACTATGAACCCACTGTAGTACCATGAACCCACTGTGGGACCACGAACCCACTGTGGGAATATGAACTGCACAGTACCTATGAAAAACAGGATAGCAGAGCCTTAAAATGACACTGCTTTTCTCCTTCAAGAAAATACCAAGTGGCAGGTTTCACCAGCGTTGGAGGAGGGCCCACGGGTCCAGGAAGTGCACCAGATAGCTTCTAGAAGGGTATGACAATGACATCGGGGCTAGACCTCAGCAAGATAGCAGAGGCAAGTCTGAGGAGGATCAGCGACCTTGTGTTTTCCCATTGCCTGGTGTGTCCCATAACAGGTGAGGGCTGGTTTCCCTATTTCTGCACAGAAACAGACCCATGCTATCCAAAAGACCAGGTCAAGGATGTCACCACTGGGGAACACAATGGTTACTTCAGTCATCCTAGATGTGCCCAGGAGGCAAACCTGGCTCCTCGGGAACACTGTCTTGGCTTCCTTTTACCACATGCAAGGACTGCAGTGGAAACAAGAAAGCATTTAGCTGAGTCCCACATCTTTCCTGTAGGGTATAAGGTTCAATGCTGGTGCTGTTGCCTGCACACTAAGAGCAACACTTTGGCTCCTGTGCCTGGAAGCTACTACTGATGTCCAGGACTAATGGCCTGATCTTACCTAGTGACTGGTAAACCACAGCTAGCAGTTGTTCTGTCCCTTTTACCAACATTAACAAGACCACCTTTGATTCCATCTCTGACATCAATAGCTACATGATCCCCAACTTCTGAAAAGAGAAAGTATTTATTAAGTGTTCCTATCAGACTACCTCTTAAAAGACCCCCACACTAGAGCATCCTAGCTTTGACTTTGTCCATTAGGGAATGTCCCCACTTTTTGTTTGTTTGCTTGAGACAAGATTTCTCTGTGTAATAGCCCCGGCTGTCCTGAACTCTACTTTGTAGACCAGGTTGGCCTTGAACTCACAGAAATCCACCTGTCTCTGCCTCCCAAGTGTTGGGATCAAGAGTGTGCACCATCACACCTGGCCAGGTAGTATTTTTATGTAACAAACAAACAAAATCAAAATCCTGAGAAAAAAAAATCAATAAGTATCACATGACCCAGTAATTCCATTTCCAGGTATTCTCCAAATCATCAGTTGCAGGGTCATTAAAAGAGATTTACATACCAGTGTTACTCCATATCTAGTCACAGTAGGCAAAACCCAGTGTAGATCAACCCATTTCAACACATTATTTATAAGGCTGAACCTTGAGGGCATAATGCTAAATGAATAAATGGCTGTGCAAACACTGTAAAACTCTGCCAGGATCTAGAATAGTCAGATTAGCAAGATAGAAAGCAGAACGGGAGTTTTAAGCGGGAGGAGTGGAGAATGAGAAACTAGTGACACCTTCCAGTTTTACAGAATGAAAAAATCTGTGGCCTCAGATGATGCGATGGTTGTACGTACAGTGTGAATGTCTTAACTGTTCACTTAGGAATGGTTAAAATACCAAACGTTATGTTGTTTTCACCACATCAAAATCTTTTAAAAGCTAATTTCACGCTATGTCTATTTTATAACAATGAGAATTAATACAAAGGAGAGTGCGTACTCCCTTGTTTAGGTCATGGAAGCCCCGGTGGCTCTGCCTAACTCTCTGCTGAATCATCCTTCTGAGAAGGAACACTCGTCAGAAGTTGAACAGAAAAGCCCAGGTGATGAGATGCTTGGACCTCTCGCACATAGCAACAGCAGGCATCAACTCCACTGAGGGAGAATGAGCCATTCAGAAAGGGACACAGAAACAGAAGCAGCCCCTGCAGCTCCAGGGACACAGCAGCTGACCCTAGCTTTCTGGCTGCACGCTCATGACTGTGTCACAGGAGAACCTAAGCCAGAACCACGTGGCTAAGCTGTTCCCCAGCTCCCCGCCCACAGAGCAGGGACAACAAATGTTTACTGTTTTAGATTAACTTGGGAAAAAAAAAAAAAAAAGAAACAGCCTTAATAAAGCACTGTCGTGCTTCAGTGGCCTCTACCCTTCGGGTTCAGTTTAGAGTATGGCAACATTACTGGCCAACGGCAGCGGCAGGCGGCCCTCAGCAGCACTGGACTTAGCAACCTCACAAGTGTGTGATGTCTCATCAGCATTTCACATTTAAGCTACTTCTCTTCTTTGTTTCTTTTGGTACTGGAGGAGGAACCCAAATCCTCCCACATGCTCTTCTCACCCAGCCTCGGGCCCAGCCCCAGTCCCCTAACTATATGCTTTGGTACAGTGTTATAGCTGTGTTTCTCACACAAAATGCCTAGGTGGTTGGCTCTTGTGGCACAGGGTGGGGCTGAGCATGTTTGTAATGTTTATGAAAGGAAGCATGACATCAAGCTAGTACCAAATATAGAATGTACATTTATTAGGGACTGAAACCTTGCCCGTGAGCACAGCGGAGTCGCACCAGGGCAAGTCCATAGGCAGCATGTCAAGCTGCCTGGGCCCTCAGGCTGGCCAGGGAGGAGCCCAGCGTAGATCCTGCATATGATGGCAACCCAAGCTCTGCTATTACACAGAGTCCACTCTGGGAATGCACGGAGCTAAGGGCTGTTTTTGTCTTTTAATCTCTTCGGTTGTGTTGATCAGAGTTCAGTGGATGTGGGAGGCAAACAGAAAAGGGGGGCAGCTGCTGCCCCAACTCGGCCACCTATGTATTAAGGTTCCTTTAGAGAAATCCCTATCTCCTGTTCAAAGCCAGCAGGCTGAGCGAAGATTCTGGTTAAAGGACACAGTCTTGACATGATCTTCATAAAGAAAAAAATGATTCTTAAAAAGCCATGGTGGTAGGGAAGATAAGCAAGAAGGAGGACTCAGGGTGGGATGATCAATCATCAGTTAAATGGGACAAATGGGATGGACATTGGATGTAGGAGAAAACAAGCAACAGGACAGGAACCTACCACAGAGGGCCTCTAAAAGACTCTAACTAACAATGAATCAAAGCTGATATTAAGACTCATAACCAAGCCATTGCCAGAGTGCAGGGACTCATATGAAAAAAAGGGGGAGTTAGTAAGATTTGGCGAGGACAAGAGCTCCACAAAGACCAAATAGATCAGGGCACAGGGGTCTTCTATGAGACTGTTTGTCCAACCAAGGACCATGTATGGATACAAACTATAACCCCTGCTCAAATGCGGCCCATGGTACCAACTGGGTACCTTAGTAAGGGGAACAGGGACTATTTCGGTCATGAACTCAATGGCTGGCTTGTTGACTGCCTATCCCCCTCCCGCCCCCGAGGGAGGAGCAGCCTAACTAGATCCCAGAAGAGGACACTGCAGCCAGCCCTGAAGAGACACGATAAGCTAGGGTCAGATGGAAGGGGGTGAGGTCTCCCCTATCAGTGGACTTGGAAGGGTGCAGGGAGAAGATGAGGGAGGGATGGGGAGAGTGGGAGGGAATGCGGGAGGGGGCTACAGCTGGGATACAAAATATATAACCTGTGATTAATATAAAAATAAATAAACTACAAAAAAAGTACCAGCACTTGGGAGGTAGAGGCAGGTAGATCTCTGGCCTACACAGTGGGCTTCAGGACATCCAAGGCTGCATGCTGAGACCCTGTCTGGAAAAATAAAACAAGACAAACTAGAAAAAAAAAGTCACAGTGGAAGTTATGGAGTCAGCTTACCAACAAATGGGTGGATAAAGAAATGTGACATAAACAGTTTTATTCTGCCATAAAGAACAACAAAATTTCTAGATTTAACTATACAGACACTCACACTGAGATACTCACAAACATACACAGACTCACACTCTCACACATTCTCATTCAGACACACACACATATACAGTCACATACACACATTCTCACTCACTCAGATATACATAGACATATTCTCTCATAAACACTCACATGAGATAGGAAAGAAGATACACCAGAGAGGAGGAAAGGAGAACAGTGTGTTGGGGAATAAATATGTATAAAATGATACATATGAATAAAATGCCATAATGAACCCCATTATTTTGTATGCTAACTAAAAAATATTTAAAAAGAACAACATTATGTCATTTTCTAGCAAAAATGATGGCACTATAGATCACTGTGTTAAGTAAAGTGAGCAAAATTCAGATATATATCATGTGTTTTCTCTCATATGTAAAAACCTAAATTTTGAAAAGTAGTAGAAAGGAAGCCTCTTGGGAAGAGAAAGGGACTGGGGAGCAGAGAGACAGGAAAGGGCAACAGAGATTAATATGATTAAAGGGCATGATGTGTATGTATGAGCACATCATAATGAAATCTATTATTTTGTATGATGAATACATTAACAAGAAAAAAAATAAGAGAAGTGGTGGTAGGTTAGGGGTGTAGCTTGGTGGCAGAGTGCTTGCTTGCCTGGCACGCGCAGAACCTGGTTCAATCCTCCTTATCCCATGTAACAACACGGAAAGTCAGACACAGTGACACACACCCAGAACCCCGGCACTCAGGAGTCTGGTAAGTTCAAAGCAAGCCTGGACTGTACTGTGAGACCCCATCTAGGGTGAGAGAGAGAGAGAGAGGCAGAGAAGAGAGAGGTTGTGCCTTCTTGTGGAAGGAGGAGAAACACCTGGCAGGAAGCTGCTTAGATGCAAGTCTAGGGTTGTGACAGTGGATGCACATGTCTGAACTCCTTCAGCATACACAGTTAATGGAGATTACATGTGAGTCACTTCATTAATGGATAGGGATAGAAACACGTAACAGGTCATAACCCCAGAGGAGAAGGTAGAGCAAAAGGATAAAAATCTGACTAATGATTGGCAGAAATGCCTTGGCTGGAGGTAAGGAGGCAGCAGCATAGCAGAAGGCAAAAAGAATAAGCATCAGAACTGGGTTACATCTGGATGATAAAGTTTGCCAGATAGAAATAGGAAAATGGTGAAAAGGAAAAAATGGTGAAAATTGTGTGAAATAACAGTAAACAACTGTTCACCATTTGATGCTAGTCTAAAAGGGAACATAATGAGATACACCTATGCCACTGGCATAGCCTAACCTTAACTCCAGAGCTTTTACTCTCATGTTTAACCTGCCCCACAGACTACAGGCAAGTTCTTCCACACCTTCTGGACTCCACATGACTCTACCGGTTTCACTTGGGGAAACGAAAATCATTCCCTGCAAATTTTGCCCTGGCTCAGTGGAGGGTGATACAGCCAGGCCCCTCTGCCATGAGCTGGGACTCTCCATAGCACCATTGTTCTTTACCAACGGGACTAACCACCCCGGAAGGCAGCCACATGCTCCTGTTAGTGTTGGCACACCTATAGCCTGACAGGGGATGTTTGCTGTAGAAGAGTGAATGACCACGCTCCATCTGAAGAAAGGACATCTTGACAACTACTGAGGTAATGGGGTTACTAGTGGCTCTGGCTCCTGACCTTACTGCAGGTGTGAGAATGTGCATCACCTCCTCAGCTTCTCTGAGTCGCACCCTGTAACACCTACGGATCTACAGGTAGCTGGCATGGCGATGTCAGTGGCGCTTCCCGTTTACTGGGCATGTACTCAGTACAGAAGCGTGTGTGCTAAGCACGCTGTTTTCATGCTCTCCTGAGGACACCTGGAGAAAGGAGACATTTTACCTTGACCTCAGAGGTAAGAACGTTAGCTTCAAAGAACTTGTCCTAGAGAAATAAGTGGCAAAAAAAAAAAAAAAGTAATTCAAATTGGTTTATCTCTAAAACACATGGCCTCAAGCACTAGGTCATAATGTTTTAATGTGAGGCTTCAGTATTTCAAAATAAAAGAATCTGAAACTACTCAAAGCCAGACTACAGTGCTAAAAATAGTATACTTCATTTATCCCACTTTTTTTCTTAAGGATATGCTTCAAGGTAATATACTCTTTTCTTTCTCTCTCTGTCTCTCTGTGTGTGGCCACATGATGTAAACGTGCATTGAACATCAGAATCTTGACTTCTGGATGAAAGGTCAGAATTTAGAGAAAGGAAGACATCAAGAAAGGGCCGCCATGGGAAAGGGGTCACTGGGTTTGGGGGAAATCTTTCAGAGAGGCCAGGGCAGGGAAAGGAAAGAAGGACTAGAGACATTGGTGAGGTGTGGTGCTTGGCTGAGGAAGAGAGAGGGCCAGAGTGCCAAGGTAAGTTCTATGAGACAAAGGAGGTCACGGTGAGGAGAGTCTGCTGGGAGAGCAGCCTCGGCCGAGCCTTGGGAGCCTGGCAGGTAACTGCAGTTCAAAGCAGCCAGAGTTACCAGAGGGAGTGAAGCTGGGCTCAACAGGAAAGGGGAGGCTGCAAACAACAATGGCTTCACAGGCCAGAGCGAGGAGCTGGCAGGCTGCAGGGGAGTGATGACAGGAAGTACCTGGAATGGAGCAGGCCAGGCTTTAAACACTTGCCAAACTAACCTAGTAACTCTAGACTGCTCCAGAGTGACTCAGCGCCGGGGATTAGTCTGTACATCAACAGCATAAACAAACAGGGCTGTTTTACAGGGATATGAGTTACTAGAACCAAGGACATGGAGTGGGCCGAGCTTTACAGCTAAAAGAATCTCCTCAGAACCTTCAGAACCTCCGTCACTTTCTCTGTGGTAAATTTAGGCTTAAATTTTGTCTGGTGATTTGTCTCAAGTCAGGAAGTCCCAGGTGGATCTGGGCCTCACACCTAGGTCTCCCCAATTCCTGCTCCAGGGTTCTTAGGGTAGATATAAAATACAGCTTTTCACTTAACAAACTTATATTTCAGGAGTGAAAAAACAAGGAATACTCTCCAAGGGAACATAAGCTGAACTCCACAAGAGTGGAATCGTGAGGCAGAAGCACAGCTGAAATGTCTTGGGGCCGCAAAGCCTGGGTAGAGAACGGGATAGCTCAGCAGGAGAGAAGAGGCAGGGAACAGTGTAGACTACACCTGGGCTCTTGGACCTACTCCATCCCTGTCCCCAGCACAGCTGTGACTACCAGTTAACAAACATCTACTGCTGGCACTGTGCTAGATTATAAGGAGCTAGGAGTGAACGAGACATTTCTTCCAGGGCCGGCAAAGTTAGGGTTCCTTGCAGGGGGACGGGGAACAAGAGCTGAGCTTCTGGAAAAGGGAGAAGTTTTAATCTCCAGAGTGAGGGTCCAGTCTTCTGAGAAACGCAGGGCCTCCAGGTCTCTAGACCTCACCGTGCTCCGTCCGAGACCAGGAAAGGTTGTCCTTCTCCTGCAGCAGGTGGCAAGAACACAGCTGAAAGGGAGGGCGGGGCACTCAAGGGGCTACTTCTCAGCAGAAGAGCAATTAACCAGCAAAGCCAAGTGGGTGTGCAGAGCTCTGAACCCCACAACTCCATACTTAACCCTCCCAAGATATATCTAAGCTCTGTTGTGTATACTATGCACATGTCATAAAGAAATATGTGACACAGGACCACGGAGAGTCAGCAAAGTGCTGAGACAGCATACCTGGCAGCTGCTAAAACAAAACTTCAAAGATTCGGCGTCTTTGGAAAGCAATCAGGCAGGACCCCACCCATTCCCCTACTAGCCACAGCTTCCCTGGGAGCCAGTGCACGTAACCACTTCCGCATGTTTGGCTTGGTTCCCCGGGGCTGGAGCAACTTTAGAAGCCATGTCAGGACTGCCAGCCAGGCAGGTGGGGAATGGGGTGAGGCAGTGGGGTGAACGGGAAGGACGACCTCCCCCGGCATCCAGTCATGGACTGCTCAGAAACAAAGTGCTAATGCTTTAAAACCTTTCCTGTCAGGTGGCCCAGCTCCGGATTGGCGAGGCACTCGTAACACAGAAGCTCTGCCTTTTGAGATTTCTAAGGCTTTAAAAATCCACCCCTCCCAAGCACCACAAATTAGTTCAAGAACAGTACACTGCTAGATCTAAACAAGAGATGCTCAAGTCTGTGGAAGATCCTAAGAGGATAATCAAGAATATGCCTTTCTCAGAATTTCATTTCTTTCTAAACTGACTAGTTTGGAGCCTTTATTAGTCTCTGGGTCTGCGCTGCCCAAAATGGAAACTGCAGGCTACATGCCACTTTGAGCTTTGACTTACAGCTAAAACTTTTAAAATGTTTTTGAGACAGGGCTTATGTAGGCTAGGTTAGCCTTGATCTAGCCATTTAGTGTGTTTAGGGGGTGACCTTGAACTCTGATTTAAGTGTCAAAGTGTAGCTTGTGGTTGCTCTCCTGGGCAACACTGGGCTCCTTAAGCACGCACTGAACTTCAGTGAGTACTCTAATGGGGCTCTACTCAGAGACACAAGACTTGGCCTGCACCCTCCCAAAGCTTTCACTCTAATGTGGGCAGCAAGGCAAGCACACTGACTGCTACTATTCAAGGAAGTACACAACACTGCGTGTTAGGAGCAGAGCTGTGGGCTGGAGAGATGGCTCATGGTCAGGAACACAGATCTCAGCATCCACATCAGGCAGCTTATAAGAGCCTGTAACTCGAGTTTTAAGGGTTCCTACAGCTGACAATCACACATGTGTGTAGTCATTCACATGCACACACCACACACATACAATTTTTTTAAAAAAGAGCAGAAGTGTGGTGACCTGACAATATACATTCTCTCCACATTAGTCACTCAAATAGGGGAGGCCAAAAAGCTTATGTAATGGACAAAGGAGAGAAGCGCCTAGAATTGGAGGCACACACTAAGCGTATGCTACAACTTCTGGTCAAGGGGCGTGGAAGAGGCTGGGAATGAAGGGCACACACAGGTGGCAGGTCACTCTCAAGCATCTGTTAGAAATAGCTTTTAAGATTCCTGCAGGTTGGGGGCTGGAGAGATGGCTCAGAGGTTAAGAGCACTGACTGTCCTTCCAGAGGTCCTGAGTTCAATTCCCAGCAACCACATGGTGGCTCACAACCATCTATAATGAGATCTGGTGGTCTCTTCTGGTGTGTAGGTATAAATGCAGACAGAACATTGTATACATAATAAAATAAATCTTAAAAAAAAAACCCGATTCTTGCATGGTGGGATAATAATGACAAGAGTAAGAAACCTGCCCCGCCCCATGTCCTACGCTCTGCCTCCATCCTGAGACTGGAGAAGACCTCTTGCTTGCAGGGCACTTCTGATTTTGGATACTACAAGGAAGCAAACAGCACTAACGGAAAGGGCCTGGTGTGGTGACTCACACCTGTGACCCTACCATTAGGGAGTCTGTGGCAGGGTTACTGGGAGTGCCAGGCCAGTCCCGGCTCCAACAAGATAAAGTGACAGCAAAGCAGAGAGGAGACCAGGGCCCAGTGATTGAGAAGTGGGGTCTGGAAGAGAGCTTCCTAAGCTCAATGGACCAATAATTTTTATCCTCTAGTGTTCGGCTCACTGACAACAAGGGCTCCAGGGGCCACCTAATTCACTGTGGTATCCTAGCGCCTGGGGAGGCGCAAGGCATCTTACTCATGGTATCCTAGTCCTTGGGAAGAAGCCAGGACTTCCTTCCAACCACTTGTCTTAGAAGACACCAGTGGACAAGGCAGAGAGGAGAAACCTTATGAGGTCTGCTTGGGAGGCTGACTTACCGGAGCTGTTTCTATGAACCTTGTTTTATAGGCACTAGGCACTAACAGTAAGATGATTCACCCTTCAGTGAAATGGTAACAGAAAGTAGAGGAAATTAATAATCTAAGAACTTGAGACTGACACGTCAAAGTGGAAAACACATAGTAGGCTTAACTTTTTGCTTTAAAATAATATTTAATAATTATTTCAATTGATAAAACCTGTATGTATTGATGAGCCATAATGTGATGTTCTAGAATAAATCTACATTGTGCAATGGCTGAGCAGAGCCCCTTAACAGGTGTGCCTTACTTTACATACTTGTAACTTTTACTTGGTGAGACTAATTTAAATGTCCTCCTAGCAATGTTACTAACTACAGCATGTGGGCAGATGAGATGGCTCACCCCATAAAGGCGCTGGCTGCCTAGCCTGCGGACCTGAGCTCCATCCCTGGAACGCAGATTATGAAAGAAAGAGCTAATGCTTGCAACTACGACCTCCACACCAGCATGTATATGCACATACACCCCAAATCAAATATAATTAAAAAAATTAACTACAGTAATCCTTTTGCATCAATACTTTCAAATACTTTCTGAAGATTTCATATAATATTTTTAAAAATAAAAAGAACACAATTAGGGCTAGAGAGATAGCTCAGAGGTTCGGGCACTGGCTTGTTCTGGGGGCTCTGGTTTCAATTCCCAGCAAGCACATAGTGGCTCATAACCATCTATAATGAGATCTGGTGGCCTCTTCTGGTCTGCAGGCACACATGCAGGCCTGATACTATATAAATAATAAATAAAATAAATCTTAAAAAAAAAAAAAAAGAACAAAATTATTTTCTCTCCAGGCATGGGAGTGTACACTTCTGATCCCAGCACCTGGTGGCAGAGGTGGGTGGATTTCTGTTTCAGCCTGATCTGCTCAGTGAGATCCTGTCAAACCACCACCAACAAAAACAAAAATAGCAAACCTAAACAACAACAACAACAAAATAACAATTATTTTCTTTTTAATTAATTAAATTAATTAATTGAATGTTGGTGTGTGCCGGTGACTTTACGTAACCGAGGAGGCCAGAAGCAGATCTCTAGAGCTGGAATAACAGGTATTTGTGAGCTATGACATGGGTACTGAGACAGAACATGTGGGCCTCTGCAAGAAGAGTATAAACTTTACAAACTTAGCTTCCTCTCCAGTTCAAATACTTGACCTATTTTTATTTTACTTTATTATTTTATTAGTGTGTTTGTTGAGATAGGGTCTCATTGTGTAGGCCTAGCTGGCCTGGAACCTGCTCTGTAGACCAGGTTGGCCTCGAACTCACAGAAGTGCACCCACCGCTGCCTCCTGAGGGCTGGGATTAAAGGTGAGCGCCACCTCACCTAGGACTTGACGTTAGAAAGGCAGACTGGAGCTACAGGGAGGTTTTACCTTGGAGATCTGGCCCAAATCAGTTTTCTTGGTTTATTTTTTTCAGACTGTGATGTATTAGGTCTATTTTTCCTGAAAATGTGTTCTGATTATAAAAATTAAGAAGGTATTAATAAACACAGAAAAAAATTGAGAATAAATAAGACGGATCAGAAATGTCCTGGAAGCTGGGCGGTGGTGGCACACGCATGTAATCCCAGGGAGACAGAGGCAGGAGGATCTCTGTGAGTTTAAGGCCAGCCTGGTCCAGGACAGCCAAGGCTAAACAGAGAAACCTTATCTTAGATCTCTGCCCCTCAGCTCCCCGCCCAAAAAAAAAGTCTGGAGAGGTGGGCTTTTTGTGTTGAAGCTATCCCCATCACTGGCAAAGTCAGTATTTTGCTTTAATTTTTCTCTTAGAATTTAATTTCAAGTTAATTTTTTGATTAGCTATGAACTTGGAAGAAAGCAGAACACATGATTATTTATACTTCTGAACTCCCAACTTATTGGCATTTTAGTTGTATGAAACAAAAAGATCTCCGCTATAGCCAATGTGATTTCAGTTCCTATCACTCAGGCTTCAATATGCTTTTTGACTAACTCATCATTTTAAGTAGAAACATTGTTATTTATCCAAACTAGTTCCCATTCAGTCTCATCTCTGCACATCTTTCCCCGCCTCTACTTTTCTCTACTGATCTATCTATGTGCTGGTCACAGCTTGGGACTGGATGGAAATCCTTCCTTCCCACCCACTGGCACATCTGTGCTGAAAGCACTCTGGTCCCAAGTCCCCCCTTTTAATCACCTGCTTTGGATTTTGCATGAAAACAAAAATCAAAACCAGAACCAAACAGACTAGTGTTCCCTGGGCCACCTTGTCAACCTGTTAACTTTAGCTGGGAGAACATAAGCGTGAATTCTACCTGATGGTTCACAGGTCCCACAGTCAGCTGCCCAGGAAACCCCACGGGCTCTCAACTCCCACCTACCCTTCTAAACTCAGCTCACAGCTTTCCATAAAGTTTTGACCAGTCTGTTCAGCCAACATGAACATTCTGTCCTCTGAACTCTCACCACTTTGAGAATAAGGCACATACTCTTTCACAGTACTTGCACTAACGATGTCACTAATTTTCCTCCCCCAGGACTTATCTTTTAGCTCTGGTGTTCTGGAGATAACTAACAGCGGAGAGCACATTAACATCACAACTATCAGAGGAAACCATCTTCCCAGATGGAACACTGTGTGTCACCACCCTCACTCTCCCTCCCCAGCCCCCAAGGATTTCCATGTTGCAGGTATCAAGCAACGAAGGTATGAGAAGTCTCTGGAGCTTGTACTTTAAACTCAAGTGCTGGGATGAAGCAGCCTTAAGACAGAGGTCTGTACTAACAGCAGCAGTGGGGCCTTCCCGTCCACTTTCTTTGGTGCAGTTTGGCTACACAGGAACATAGCTCAACACCCCTAGCCATTATGCACCGGTCACCGCCTTCATGAGATCCTAAGCTGCCATGTCAGAAAGACCAATTTCTCACCTAAATTCTTCCACATCACAGTCTCAGCACTGAGATAATAATATTTCTCTTTTGTCACAGGAAGACAGCAAAAACTAAGAACCAGGCCAAATGTCATGCTGATCATTGTCTTGAAGCCTAATTAATACCATCTTAACCTGGTGATTCATCAAAGTTGTAAGTCAAGTCTTTGCTACCGCTGAAGCATAAGAATGGTCACATTAAGACCATTCTGTTGTGACTTACCATGCACGCTGGGTAGTGAATTGTTAAACCGGAAGTTCTCCCATACTGCCTCTAGTCCACAAGCCTTCCTTGTGTCTCCCAAAGAACACACATTCCATAGTTAAGTAACTTGCTTATTTAAGCCTAGCTTCTTTAAGGGTTCCTAACCAATACGAGGGCATTCACTTCTTAGTAATTGTGGCTGTAAGCCTTGGTGCCATCACCAGGAACTGCTGGCTTTTTTGTCCTCCAACAGCAGGGTTTCACACAGTGATGGCCAGTGAGTCTAATGGGGGTGCAAAAGGGTGCTGGGCAGCGAATGCTGACTGCAACAGTTTCATAGTTCTGCTCGCAAGAACCCACTCCTCACTGCTCCTCACTGCAGCCAGCAGGAGGGGGAGCTGCGCGTTTTCAGGTGGTAGGGTTCTTTCTACTGGTTGCATTCATTAAAATGCAGGTCTAAGGAGGTTTTCCTTTAACCTCTTCAACACAAACTGCTGTTCGTCGTTCAAAGTGCTGACGACTGACGACGTAGCTGAGCTTGCTTGGTAGCACACTCAGCGAGGGGTCAGGAGAGCTGCTTGGGCCTCCTCACATGTGTTAAGTCAGTGCTGGGTAAAGACTTACCGGGGTTTCTCTACAGAAGCGAGAGGCAAAGATACAGGGTTCCCTCCCTGCCGCAGTTCCTCCCAGGCTCTTTCAAGGATGGCACAACAGTTCACTTGAAGTGATAAAAGATAACATTGGGGTTGGTGATGATAATGTAAGAGGGGAATTAGGCCAAATTATAAATGCAGCGACTTGGATGCTGCATTGGCCTTCTCTATCTATAAGGGTTAGTCAAAATCAAAAATAATTTTTAATTCAGTCTCAACTGAACACAAAATTTTCCACTATGATAAATAATTCCCTATAATGGTATAAGGGCTATCTGCATATATAATATTAGGTATTACAAGTAATCTAGTGACAAAGCATGTGGGCAGATATGCATAAATTATTTGCAAACACCACAGCATGTCATAAGGGACCACAGCACCTAAGGCTTTGTTATCTGCAGGGGTCCTGTGACTTCTCTTTCAATGATACTGAGGGATGGATGACTATAATTTTTCAGTGCTACACAGTCCCATTCAGCTTCACACATGAAACTGCTACTTATGACTCTGAAAACTAAAACAAGCATCAACTTCAACATTCTAAAATATTACAAAGTGAAGTTACACGAGACAGAATTGTGCATCTAACGACATGTGCGCGTGTTGCTGGAACTGGAAAGCAGTTGTTCTTCGGGTGAAGGGGACACAGCAAAGTGGAGAAACTGACCGCAGCAACACCCAGCAGTCTGCACTTTGTTTCTGGCTTGTGGATGAGGAGGAGACACTTCTTTTCCTTCAGAGACTAGGCCCCAAGTTCCCAAATATCTCTTGCTCTGACATGATGTCCAGCCAGTTGTGAGGGACACATTCCCTCAACGACTTTCTTGGTGAGGAAGGAGCTGAAGGCTGTGGCAGGTTCGAGCTGCCTGAGGTGTACACCCATCCCTGAAGTGGTTATGTTGGTGATGGCTGAGTGGGCACAGAAAGACAGGAGCTTCAGGAAGATATACAGACCTTTGCTAGTTCTATGCCAGGGAAGCCTTGGACTCAGGGATGTCAGGGTGGGAGTTCTCAGGAGGATACGGTTTGTTTTATGGGAAAGGAGAAAAGAGAATAAGTAGTGAAATATCACTTCTGCAGAGCTCTAACATGAAAAAGCTGTTTTGTTACTCTGCCCTCCCCCCACATGGTTTCTTTCTGTGATTGTTGTTTATATAACAGGATGAAGTACAAAATTATAAGCTCCAAACTCCTCCAGAGAAAGGCTGTCCCAAAGCTCGACCCCCAAGAAGGATGGAAAATCTGAGTGTTTACTGGCTGGAACACTGAGCTGCAGTGGAAATTTCAACATTCAGAAGATAGCAAAAAGGAAGGGCTGTGCAGAGTCGCTGCTCTTCAACAGAGGTCAGTGAGGTCAGTTTCTCCTTGGCCCATCCCTGAGACTGCCCGTTCTCTTGAAAGACTGCCTCTAGGTGATCTAGCTCAGGTGCTGCACAGGGCAGCGGCCTCACTATCTACTCTAGCACAAGGCCAAGTGCTACTGCAGCAGCTTATCTCTGGCCATCTGATTTTAAGTCAGTCTTTCCCAGGCCAGTCTGTATCTCTCCCCAGCTCAGAGTTATCAAGAGCCTTTACCTCAATGAGGCATTTTACTATGCTGGCTACTTTTACACACAATTCCATTTACTCTTTAACTAACAAGGCAGGTATTATTGTGCACATTTCAAAAGGTAGGAAGGGCAGGGCTATAGCTCAGTGGTAGAGTGCTTATGTAGCATGCACAAGGCTATAGGTTCAATCTCCATTAACACACACACACACACACACACACACACACACACACACACACACACACACACACACTCTCACTCACTGAGGTTGGGGGTGGTGGCAGGTGTAGCTAACTGTAACCTAACCCTTAAGTTCTCTCCCTTTCAGTTACCATACACCTTCCCAAAGAGATTTCGGGCCCATTTTCCATTTAAGTTGGCATGTTTGGTTGCTGAACAGCTTCTGTGGAACATAGCTCTCTTTTAAAGCTTTACATAGGCTTTTCATGTTGTTGTTTTTAAAGTGTAGTGAAGAGCACACAGTTTAACATTTCCCACCTATGCGCACAGTCTAGAGTGTAAGGCATTACTCGACATCTTCATCTTGTAAGCCTGAAACTCTGTGCTCACTAAACACTGGCCGAGATGTCCTCTCCTCCTGCCCAGTCCTCCCAACCACCTGCATTCTATTTCCGTGGCCCCGCCTGCTTTAGAGAGTGCACACATCTGTTCCTTTGTGAGGAGCTCTCCTCAGTGTACTAGCTTCAAGGTTCCACCATGCTGCAGCAGGTGTGTGAGAGGACTTAAGTCTGACCTGCTCTTCATACTCTTTCAAATTGCCTGTGCTATAAAACACAGTTACCTGCTATGTGCTGTCTGGCACTGCTCTCAAACCGATGCTAACTTCCTGGTGATCAAACACCACAGATTACATGTCTTTTAATCCCTACTTATCTTCGAACCCTCTCCTGACAATATGGACCACACAGCCTGGAGATCAGGGGCTGGCTACTCTGTGTTATTGACTGCTCTACCCCAGCATGTAGCACAATGCCTGACAGAAAATGCACAGGAAACACCATGAGAAGAAATGAACAAACCAAGTGCTGCTGACAACTGACCAAGAATGAAAAGGTGTGAAGTCAGAGACCTGACTCTCCAACAATATTTGGGAGAAGAAATTCAAATGAAGGGAGAAAAATATTACCTAACCTGAAACAGAACTTCCGAAAAACTTCTAAATATTATACACAGCAGGCTACCAGCCTCTTTCTAACTGGTTACTAAATAAGAGGACCAGGGGGAGGGGAGGTAACAAGGAATGCCTTGAATTACCAGGATTCCCATTCTCTGGTGGAATGCAAAGTTCATAGACACAGATGCTTATTTGAGAGTCAGGGCTGGCCAGGCTGAGCATCCCGTGCCCACAATGTCATGTCCTACCGCAAGAAGTAGGAATACATTCTGCCTGTATTCTTCTGTCAACTCTCCTAACTTTAACATCGAGGAACAGACAAATCCCCAGGATGTGTGTGTGTGCAGAAAAAGCCAGAGATGGATAAAAATAATTCAATGACAAATGCTGGAAAAACACACAAAGGGGCAGAAGCCAGACATTCGTGGGATTCCCTGACAGCTCGACCCACAAGGAAGGGCTGGTCTGGAAAAAACAGGGCCTCAGGTTCCTGCCAAGCTGTCTGAGGCCCTGTCCTACCCAAATCACTCCAAGCAGCAGGCAAGACTTTGCAGTAACTTTTCCAGGACTCAGAAGGACCCACAAAGAGGAAAGCACCCTGAGCCCATCAGGTGCTCCTCACCTAGGAAGTCTCCCTGGTGATGAGGGCCAGCTCTATGGAAGGCTGGCAGGAGAGGAGAGAGAGACTTGCACTCTGGCTTTCAGACCCCAATAGCTCCCCCTGTGCCCAGAAAACAGATAATAGAAAGTCCAAACCCCCACTAGGTGGGGAAAAGCCAAACTAGCCAGGTACTGGCATCCAGAGGCTAGAGACAAGGCCCGAAGAAAAGGCCATGAACATATGGCACCTGCCTGCAGAGTCCCTGCTGGGTAATTCCACACAGGCCTTACTTGAGGCACGCCTCAGGCTTCTACACATGTGACTGCACTTGGCCCTCACAAGTCTCTCTCCTGGAGAATGGCCTGCAATTAATCTCACTTATTACCTCTGAAAAGTAACAACAGAGGAATGGCGGGCCAAGTCCTACTCCAGAGTGTCTAGGGAACTGCAAGCTCCATGGCCAGGTCTCAGACTGTCTGGGCAAGTTGTGGCTCTTTGCCTTCCTCTCCCACAACAAAGCATGAGCAGGATCTCCAGACAGACCAAAGGAACCAGGGGATTTGAGGCGCTGGGCTGAGCTCACACTGACCCAATGGGAGACGACAGCCCTGAGGCTACATTTGGAGCAGTTTCCAAGAGCTTGGGAAGAATAAGGTTGTCTGGTGAAAACTTGTGCGATCCATAAAGCAGAGAACAATGGCAACATGGGGAAATGAAGAGTAACACTATCTGTGAGTTCTTGTGAGTCACCATTTATTCATTCCTGTGGCTACCAAGTCTCCAAATTCTCCGACATGTTGATGAAAGCAAAGCCAGCACGGGGAGTCTCTTTACATCTTAGCTTTGCTGGGCAGCCTAGTTTACTGAACTAGCAGACGATCAGCCTGGAATCTACTGCTGCTATCACAGAAGCTAGTGACAGTACCTTTTATTTACTTAGCCCCCACTTCCAAGGAGATCAAAGACAATCCAAAAGCTCTCAAAACAAACCAGTTTATATGTAAGTATGCTTACCCCATAAAAAGATTACATGAATAGCTTAGGGTCGCACAGTGTCAAAACCAGTAATAAAACTCACATCTCTAGGCTACGAGTCCCACATTTATTAAGCTTAGTCACTTCTTACTACAAAGAAAGAACAAGAGACTAAGTCATTATCCAAAAATACCCTCTTCACAGTGACTTACCACGTGAAAATGGAAATCAGGACTCAGGACTCTGCAGAATGCCTCTGGCTGGGATCTCAGCATTCACTTAGCACTGCTTTTGGTTTGCTGCTCCTGGAATTCCACATGGAACTGGAATGCCCCTGTTGATCCCCTGGCTGTCCTAGCAACCACATGTTACCTGGGAGCCCCAGAAGACTTCCCAGGGCTCCTTGGACCGAACTGGAACCTGGCAACTGGCCTTTATGCATAAATAGAAACAAGTAGAGCTCAGGATGGAAAACTCAGGGGACTACATGGGGGCTGCACTCTGGCTGCAGAGGCTGTGAGCAAATAAAGTATGCCAGATCACCGCAGGGCGCACAGTCTGGCGGGGAGAAAGTCAAAGGAAACTAAGTGTTGGTCCTGACTTTGCCATATTCCACCATCTTTCCTACTACTTCTACCGGGTACTACCAGGGGGAAGATCTACAGCCAACAGGAACCTTTACTAAAGCCACGCCCCCAACATGCAAAGTGCTACAGACGACCTCAAATGTATACTTTTACAGGAGGCAAGTGCCTGTTGCTGTCACCCACACAATCAACAGCGGAGACTGAGGCGCAAATCCATTCCACAGGACTGGCTCTACTGAGGCCTGAAAATGGAATACCTGCAAACATTTGCATGGTGAATAAAGCTGCCCAGTATAAACAACTTCTTTTTCATGACTTCCGTTTCAGGAACGTGATTACTCTGTAGATTTTGGATCAGACAACAGGCTTTTCCTGTGGGGAGGACTATGTGGAGGGTGCCCAGTCTCACGGTGCTACAGACCTGTCTGTCTCTCTCCAATTCTTCTGACACTCAACTGAGATGGTTCCTTTGATCCCAACCACAGTGACTATGGGAATAAGAGACACCATTCCAGGGCATGACGTAATGTGCTTATGTTTATGCCACTTCCTGGGCATGGTTTCTGGTTCCCCAATTAGCTCCTTAAATACTCATTCTGACACCAACAGAAACTTCAACAGTTAGGCAGTCCCTCCCTCCCCAGGTCTAGTCTTCCTTCTCAAGCTTCCTGCAAACACCACAGAAGAGGCAGCAGCTGGGACCACTGCCCTGGGATAAGGGCACCGGGACACCTGACGGCTTCCTTCTGAGGGAAGAGGATCCCCGTGGTCAGAATGCTTCACTCCAACAAATGCTCATTTGACGAGGACTGCTGCTGCTGAAGCCCCACTCCGTAACTACCCACCACTCTCTCATTCAGGAAATTCTATACTGACAACAGCACGTCAAACAGTGTTAAGGGATGTATCATCTACATTACAATTTGTCATTGTCCCAATATTATTCTCTAAAAAAATTATTAAGATAAGTGTGGTAGCACATGCCTTTAATCCCAGCACTCAGGAAGCAGAAGCAGGTGGATCTCTGTGAGTTCTAGCCCAACCTGGGCTACACAGAGAAACCTTTTCTCCAAAACAAAACAACTTGAAGTTGGATGTGTAGGGAGGTGGGAGGATCTGGGAGGAGTTGAGGAGGGGGAAAGAATATGATCAAAATAGTCTATGAAAAAAGCCAACAAAATGGGGGGGGAAGCAAAATAACAAAAACATTTTAATTATTACTCTGTGCCTGTGTGTGTGTGAACGCGGCATGGCACCCATGTTGAGATCAGAGGACAGCGTTCACGAATGGCTTTCCTTCCACAGTGCATCTGTGGATTGAGATCAGGTGGTCAGGCTTCTGAGACAAGCACAGGCCCCAAGCATTTTCTGTGTCAGGTTGAGGTTTTAGTACCAAGATCCTTTCGTTATCTTTTAGGATGCTATCATACTTGAAAACCGAGAACCAATTATTTCTCATCTGGGAACCTATTTCATGTTATATGTTTTTTTTAAATACAAGAACTGTTAAAATAGAGACCAATATTCAATACAGTGCTTTCTTTTTTTTTTAATTAAGAACTTGCTTTATGTCCAGAATTATTTGAATTTTATCTCCTACTGCTTCTTTTCAATTACATAAAGGCAATACCTTCACAGTCCTCAAATCAACATTATTAGAGGAAGTGGGCACTTAATTATGTAACCTGGGTTTTGAAAACATAAGAAGCAAATGCCCTTCCAAAGCAGAGTTCAAATTTGGTACCCAAAGCACCAAATGGGTACCAAATGGGTGTCAAAAGAGCAGCCAGAGGCAAGCACAAAGAGACAGAACTCGGACACCCACCAGATAAACACAGCAATTTCCCTAACTATTAGAAGTCTCCTTTCCATTTACTTTTCAAAACGACCTTACAAACTAAACTAGGCCTTTTGGCTCAGTGCTAGAGGCCGGGGACAGGCAAAGGCAGCTGCTCACTAGAGTCACTCACAGCTCTCAGTGGCACCATCATCCTTGGGTCACAGTCACAGGCAGCCAGTCCTTTGATTTCCCAAACGTTGTCCCAGTCCCTTCACTCACCTGCTTCCAGGGGGGCTGGAGTGGTTCTCGGGAACGTGGAGGTCCGACTGGATAGACCACGTCGGGCCACTAGGACTGATGACAGGTCGAAGGGTAGGGGGGGTTGACGCACTGCTTCTGTTTATGACACTGCTGGCCAAATTCAGGTTTGTCACCTAGAATGAGGGGACAGAAAGAACTTGATTTTACAGAGTTTTAGAAAAGTACCGTGAGAAACATATGGGAGCAATCACAGCTGAGATGCTGACTCATCCAGGCCGAAAGCAGTGGCTACGACAAAGGCTCAGAACACAGACTGGCTTCTGGGCACAGAAAGCAGAGGCGGGGAACAGGCAGTATCTGAGAGGCCTAGGAAGCACTCATTCTGCCCCTACTCTCCAGATGACACTGGGCGAATCCAGGCAATGTTCAGACTAGACGGCCTTCTGTCCTCATTTGGAAGTTCTAAATGCTCAACAAACTTTAGTTGTAGATAATAATAGTAATAAAAATTATACAAATCTCAATCATTTAGAAAGAAAAACCTGGATAGTCCATTAACATAGATACTAATGCTCATAAATAATTTACAAAGAACGTGACCAGCTAATTGAACATTTAAAACTAGTCATTTCTACCTGTAAGTAAAGACTACTTCTTTAAATTACAAAGAAATTGTAAGACAAACCTGTCACATTGCTGTATAGTTAAAAGGGTAGAGATTAAAAAGGGTCTTATACTTCTGGTGTGACAAGTTGAGAAAATATTTCTAGAAATCAATTTAGCGATGACACTCAGGTACCACTCACTAGAATATTGTACACTCTGATCTATGTTTCTAGACTAATTCTAAGAATTCGGCAGGTGACTAATGACAATATGCTTCATAAGAATGAGTCCATTATACACATTATGCAAATTCAGTGCAGTCAAGATCCTAAGCCTCATTCTGCAAAGCAGGAAAGACATAGGACTGCACTAGGGCAGCAGCGAGGGTTCAGTGACTCAAACTCCACGGTCCAGCTTCATACCACACACTACAGAAAGCACGTACTTAAAAGCAAACATTATTTTTTTAACAGTGCAATAGGAGAAGGTAGAAATGGCTAACAAGATGGTTATAGTTTGCTCTACACACATAAGAGAATCTCGTCTATTCATTATTGTTTTCAGAAATACTTGATCTAGGAACATGATGATAACTCAAGAAAAAAACCCATGCTAATAAAAATCAAAATGTAAATCTCCTTAATTATAACTAGACATGTGGATAAATTTCTCAAAAGCTGGAAAAAAATCCAGAATACATAGCATCTACGTGAGCACTGTGATATCATTTTTTTCCTTGGGCTTCTGTGTATTCTCTGTATTTGTTTAAGAAGCCACACCACTGTTTTCTAAGTTGTTAGCATCATTGCAGTGGCGAGTGCAACACCTGGACAGGGACAGCAGACGAGAGGAAGGGAAGGGATCCATGTCAGAACAGGTGCACGGAGAAGCTGACAGGGAAGACCCAGGGCTGAGCGCACGGCTTCTGTGTGCAGACTGCCCCAACAGTGTGTTAGGTCACAAGGCAAGAGAAGCAAACTGAAGGGAAATACTCGCCTATAAAACACCTGAAGTACTTAAATAACCTTGATATTTACAAATGAAAGAATTCTAAATTTTAAAATGGTCTGAAATCATGTAAAACTAAGCCATTTTTAGCAACACTGTAGTGTTTCCTCCCTAGTTATAGAAGTTTGTAAGTGAAAACAGCCCAGGCCAGTGTCTTTCACCAATGACTCAAACTACTTTTCTTGGACAGAAAGCTGTTTTCCATAGGTTGGGAGCCGTCTCTGGCGACAGTGAGGCTAGTGCGTGGGGCACTGTGGCTCTATTCTTCCAGGGAGAGCCAGGCTTTAGAAGAGGCCTCAGGAACCAACCCTGACTTTTCCCTTGTGCTCTGCTGTATGTAGGCACCAGGAACAGAGGGAAGGTACATGATGACCAGAGCACACAGGGATAATGTTGGGAATTATGGGAGCACCTCTGCTCTGCACCCCAGTCTCTTTGAAGTCCCCTGTCCTACTTTTTCCTGCACCCTATAGATACCAAGGACCAGATTCTGAGACACAGTACTGGCTCCAGTAGGACTGGAGAATATACTCGTAACCAACACCAACTCCACTCCTATCTGCTCTGTTAAACACCAGGCATCTTAAGTTAATTGAACATGATTTTGTAGGCTATAGAAATATCACAATGTGAGAAAGATCATTGTGATAAGTAAGAATTGTACTGAAAAACTAGTTCGGTGGTTAAGAACGCTTGCTGATCTTCTAGAGAACCAGTGTTCAGGGCTTAACAGCCATGTCTGGTAGCAAAAACCACCTGTAACTCCAGCTCCAGGGACTCCAGTGATTTCTGTTAGTCTCTAGAGCTATATACCCAAAGACATATCCACTTAAAGAGAGAAAAACTTGTATCAAATTGTAATAAAGGGGTTTACAGTGGCTGAACAATAGATTAAAAAGTGCATGCATGTTTACCACAAAGGGCAGAGTTTGGAGAACAGCATGCAAAGGAGAGGAGGGGATGGGTTTGATAGATTTGGTAATCTATTTGTTGGCACACTAGACTCTAATTCAAACACCCAGTGTTCAGACCCCCACAGCAAACACCTGCTTACTGAGTACTCTTTCTGTGCCATGTATGGCCATCCTGGTATCATCTCACCTAACCCTATGTAATGCACTTATCCTTATTTTACCAAAGGGGAAATAAAAGCCGTAAAGGAGCTGAACAGCTACACAAAGTCTATATATCTAAGCGGTGGCAAGAAGAGAGTGTTGGACTGTAAATGCACATGGCATGCTCTCCCCAGAGAACACAGCTTAACATCTGAGTAGCACCAGGCACTTTGGATATTACAGTTCACTTGTACTTTAGACATTACTCACGCAGAAAAACACTATTTTACAGATGAAGGAAACTCACGCTCAGTGAACCTACTACAGTGCTTTACCTAAAGCCATGCAAGAGTCGTACAACTTCAGGCTGGAGAGATGGCTCAGAGGTTAAGAGCACTATCTGCCCTTCCAGAGGTCCTGAGTTCAATTCCCAGCATCCACATGGTGGTTCCCAACTATATATACTGGAATCTAATACCCTCTTCTGGCATGCAGCAGATAAAGCACTCATATATGTAAAATCAATATATTTTTAAAAACAGTTATACAACTTGGGCTCTAGTTTCAAAGCTCATTTTCTACCCTGGATATAGGAAAACAAATCTATTTCCTCTTAACTATTAGAAAAAAACTTTAAAATGTCATCAGATACAGAGTTCAAACACTGAAGGCAGCAATTATGCAAGCATTGAGAAACTACCAACAGCTCTTCCATCTTTAAAATTTAGTTCCCACCTTTCCTCTTCGTCAGAGGACAATAAAGGAGACAGAAAGAACAAGCTCATTCAGTTTCATTTTGTCCCACGTAAAGTAAAAGGTGGCACAGACATGTAAGCAACTTTGAACAACTGGTGGGTTGTCGACTCACGCAATATCCATTCTTTATTTTGTGGATCAACCAAGAACTGGTAGTCACTGTGACTTCCTTTTCCATAGAAGCAGAGCGATGCTACTATACTTAGAGAGTCAGTAAGTGCTTAGTGCTCAGATGAGGACACATGGACAGACATCCTCAATGGTTCCTTACAAACCCCATTTGCTTACCCCAAATGGTAACAACCTGGACCTTCCTTTCAATATATTCGCACTCTTGTTTTGTCTAGAAGTCATGTAACATGTGCACTGCAGCTCCTGCTCCCACCCTTTGTGTCTGACATCTGTCTTGTGAGGACTCACATTGCCAATCAATGAACTGATCTTCCATTCTTTATGTATAGCTACATAATTTGCATCTTAATCACACTATAATAGAATGATTTGGTACAGTTTTAAAGAAAAAGAGAAAATTTGCAGGCCATTCTTATTTTCTACTTCTGCTATAAAGAACATTGTCTACCAGAATGCTTCCTGCTGAGGAACTGCTAATCTGCACTGTCCGGTGGAGCAGCCACTAAGCACATATGGCTGGGTATTCGGTACTTGAAACATGGCTGAGAAGCTCGATTTTAAACTTTAGTTTAAAAATGAAACTAGAGAGTGGCTTATTTCTGGCCAGCACTTCCTTTCAGTTATCTCTGATAAATATGGATAATGATAAATTACTACACACAAACTATCCTCTTCTAAATGGGCAGAAGAAATCCTTGAAGTACTACGGACACAAACATCCATTTTTGTTTGTTCCTCGTACTCCCTTGTTTTTGCTAGGCAAGGTAAACGTCCTGGCCCTGGGTGAGTCTACAGGCCACTGAGGCCTGAGACACTGCGAAGATAGCCACGGTGTCAGCCGACTGCATCTTCTCCACTCACCTACATTTCACTAGCTCTGCCAAGAGAGAGTAAGAAATGGCTCTGTGCATATGGGATATGTAGCCATAATAAACATTTTAGTGCTACAGAATTTTTTCAAAGGACAGCCTTAGCTAAGGTGCACAAAAATACAGCACCACTTGTTCTTTTTATTAAAGTAGACGTCACAGTCATTGGGCCAGTTGGCTTCCCTGGGCTAATGCATGCTACTAAACCCTACTAGAATGCATGCTACTAATCCTGGATGCAACGATGCTTAGATTCAGGGCACTGGCCACAAACGGGTCTAGAAGAGAGACAGGGCAATTTAAAAACCACTTTTAATGATAGAAACTGTGATCCAAAGAACATGCCCATGTTAGAGAGATGGCCCAGCAATTAAGAGCACTGTCTGGTCTTCCAGATGACTGGGATTGGATTCCCAGCATCTACGTGATGTCTCACAACAACTCCAGTCCCAGGGGATCCAAAGCCCTCTTCTGGCTTCCATGGGTGCTGCACACACATGGTCCACAGACATATAGGAAGGCAAAACACCCATAGCCATTTTAAAAAATCAAAAATACTGAACTGCCATGGACTACCTCTGTGCAGGGGTTCCAGGCCATCTCCATGAGTGGTCCTTGGCTTGAGTATCAGTCTCAGAAAAGACCCCTGTGTCCAGACTTTTTGGATTTGTTGCTCTCCTTGTGGAGCTCCTGTCCTCTCCAGGTCTTACTATCTCTCCCTTTTTTCATAAGATTCCCTGCACTCTGCCCAAAGGTTGGCTATAAGTCTCAGGATCTGCCTCGATACCCTGCAGGGTAGAGCCTTTCAGAGGCCCTCTGTTCCCTGTTTTCTCCCTCCTCCATTGTCCATCCTCCTTGCCTTTCTGAATGGGGATTGAGCATCTTAGCCAGAGTCCTCCTTTTTTTTTTTTTTTTTTTGAGTCCTCCTTCTTGATTAGCTTCTTTAGGGTCCAAGTGGGTTCCATAGTAATGGGGACAGGGACTGTCTCTGACAAGAAATGATTGGCCTGCTCTTTGATCACCTCCCCCTGAGAGGGAAGCAGCCTTACCAGGCCACAGAGGACCTGATAGACTAGGATCAGAGGGAAGGTGAGGAAAACCTTCCTTATCAGTGGACTGGGGGAGAGGCATGGGTGGGGAAGAAGGAAAGAAGATGGGATTGGGAGGGGAGGAAGGAGGGAGATACAGGGGGATACAAAGTGAATAAACTATAATTAATAAAAATAAAAATAATTAATAAAAAAGAAAGTCTAAGGAAAAAAATAAAAAATAAATTATAAAAGAGAACATATCCAATTGATGATGAATACTTATATCTTTTTTTAAAAGATTTATTTTTTGTTTTCTGTGTTTGAATGTTTTGCCTGCATGTACGTATGTGTATCCTGTGGCCATGGAAGTCAGAAGAAGGTGTTGGCTCCCCTGGAACTGGAGTTACAGATGGTTGTGAGCTACCATGTGGATGCTGGGAATTGAACTCGGGCCCTCTGCTGCAGCAGCCAGTGCTCTTAACCACTGGGCCATCTCTCCGGCCGAAATACTCACCCCTTTATGTACAAAGGAAGTGCAGCAGCCTAGGAAGAGCCTGTGCATCTGCATTTGCGTGTCTGAGAGGTCCTAGCACAGGTGCGACTTCATCATTCTCCAGTTCCCACTGAGAATCAGCAATTATGATGGACTGTGCCTGAATTTAATCAACAGCTCATCGTAGGCACTGTGCTCAGTGTACTATGTGCTAACTAATTTATTCTTAAAGACAGATGGAGAAACTGAGGTTGAGAAGTAAAAGAATTGCTAGGTGTGTCCCTTAAATTCAATTTCTTAGACTTTCTGAGGCAAAACCTCTCAATCCTGTGACTTGAAAGGTGTCAGAATTTGCACGTCTGAGCCTCACTTCTTACAGCTTTAGTCTGTAGATCAGTAACATCTGTGTTCCTGGGCGCCTATGCCAATGGAGAACCCAGCCTAGCCCCAGCAGACCCAAGCCTGCATTTAACAACATCCAAAGGTAGCCAATTTGCTTTCTAAGTCTGAACATCACTCTGCAGAAACAGCAGAAAACGAAAGGCAAGAACAGGAAAGGGGAACACACACTGCTTCTTCTCCTCCACAGAGCTAAGGGACCTCCCAACAGACAGCAGAAGTGCATTGGATAGAGTGTGACGTAGAGCAGGGGGACAAGGAGGAAGAGAAAACAGTTCCCGGAGGGACATTCAGGTTTCACTATTTCTTGGCGGTGTTTACATGTCCAAACTTTAGAAGTATGCTGAGGATGCAAATGCATACAAAACACTTGAGAACACACTTCACAAAAGTGAGACTTGCTATACTGGCATTATTAAAAAAAACAAAACAAAAAACCCCAAAAAACAGGATTTAAACTTAAAAACCATCAGATTATTACCTATGCTTCCATCCCTGTTTTCCCTTGGCTGGTTGGCTAAATGAGTAATTGCCTGTGGGAAATCTGGCCACCAGATCTTACCTCCATCTAAGCCTTGCGGCTTGCTTGGCAGATGTTTCCCCCTTGCTGCGTCCCTCCTCCTCCTCCTCAGTGCCCGCTCCTGTAGCAGCTAATCCAGATGTTCTACTCCCATTCCCTGCCTCATGTCCACTACCACGGTGACCTCAGTGCATTTTTCCTTTTAGTACCAAAACACTATTTATTTTAGAGGCAGCCTTCCGAGCAAGGCAGGTGAGCAAATATCTGAATGTGTGGGGTAAGGACACATTGCATGCATTCCATCTAGACAGGTGTTTAAATTATAGCAGGAATAAATACAGGTGATGGATTGGAAAGGAGGCAGGAGAAACAGAGGCGGCGGCCAATTTCCGGTGCCTGGCCCGCCCAAGTGTTACTGCTTGTTCCTGCTGTTTGCTAAAGGCAGCTGATGCCAGTCCTGTAATTAAAATACCATGGAACTGCCCTGATAAAGTCCCAGAGAGTAACCCCAGCCTCTCACATACATACCCTTATGGAATGCACAGGGGCTGCCTGGGGATGGACCTAACTAGATCTCCCTGGCTGAAGTTATACCCTGTCCTGCACGCTCAAAAGAACTTTACACCTCAAATAAAATTGAACAAAGAATCACTGTATTTATCTCTCAGAAGCAAGGACATGGATAGATGGGAAGGTACAATGAGAAACATGGCTTCCGCCCCACCCTGAAGCCACATAGGACAAACAATATTTGAGAACACCAAAACATGGCAATGCTAAGAAAATCCAAATAAGGCATATGCCTAAAAAGAGGGAAAAAATACAAAGACCAGGAGCTGAAGAGATGGCTCAGTGGTTAAGAGCACTGACTGCTCTCCTGAGGACCCAGGTTCAATTCTCAACACCCACATGGCAGTTCACAACTGTCTGTAACTCCAGTTTCAGGAGACCTGACACCCTCAAATAGACATACATTCAGGCAAAAGACCAATGCACATAAAAGAAAATAAATTATTTAAATAAAATACAGAGACCAACAGGCAAGCAGGAAGAAATGTCTGAAACACAGATACTTTTGACTTGGTGAAAGGCGGGGGGATGGAAGACAGCCAGAGACAGACAATACCTTGAGAAGGATCTACCCATGCTCTAGAGACAAAAGGAAACTTCTGGAAGCCCCACCCAAGCCATGCTGTATGAAGACTGTGGTACGGGCAGGCAAACCATGAGCTGCTTTCTGGGTGAAAGGACAGTTATGGTAGTTAAGTAAGAGGGGATAAAGATCTCCTATTGACACCATCCATGTCCCTTGTACCGAGGCAGGCCTTGGAACTGGGTTTGTAATCTGAAGGTGAAAGTTTTCAAAAGATCATGTACCCATTGTTCATGATTGCTTGTTTATTGGATCTGCTCACTTTAGGATGCTATTTTCCCAAAAGACGGTGAGGCAAGGAGTTTTCTACCATTTAAAACAGGAATGTGAAAGGGTGGCACATACCTTTAATAATCCCAGGACTCAGGAGGCAGAGGCAGGCAGACCTCTTGTGAAGTTGAGGCCAGCCACCAGCCAGGACTACATATCAAGTTCTAGAACAGCCACGACTACAGAAAGAGAGCATCTCACCTCCACCTACTACCCTCAAAAAGATGGGGGCGTTGTTTAAAGGAAGGGCATTTGAGGCCAGTTTTGTTCTAGGAGCATAGGGCAATATGTCTCTCCTTAGATTTACCCCACTTTACCTTAATGCTAAACTAGTTTAAAAGTCAATTCTGAAGGGGGAGTCCAAGGGGAAGCTACATAGGAGACCAGCTACATGATGTCCCCATGGGCTTTGGCTTGTAGGCAAAGATGATGGCTTATATACTGCTTTGTTCTAGTTACCAGAGCTACTGAGTCACTGCAATCTTAGAGTAATCAACAGAAGCATTTTCCTGAAATGTCCTCTCTGGAGACATCTCCTGAACCTCAATGATGAAGGCTGGATTCCAGTCATCACTGTCTCTGGATAATTTCATGGGATTCACATGTCCAGTGACCTCCAATTTTATCATGGAAAACCAAGTCCAAAAACTGATCCATAGAAACAGTAAGGTTCTTGGTAAATATTTGAGAAGACACACAGCTTAGTGGATAAAAAGTGTTTAATGTGACTTCTCAAGTCCTCCACCAGATAGACCATAGGGGGGCATCTGTTTTTATGCATCCATGTTCTCTGTCAACCCCTTGAAGACAGAGCACTCTCCATTTATATTGACACTTCTATCATGAGTCGTGTGCCTACAGTGTGTAGCTAAGTCCTACGTCAGACCATGCTTAAGTCTGTGTAAAACAAACTATAAGTCTGATCTTTCTCAGCACGAGACCAAGGTTTATCACTACTGCTTATAGAAAAACATGACCAGTAAATAAACATACTTATTAACAAGAGGGGTTGTGAGCAGACACAACCTACAAAGAACAGAATAAAAAAACCCTACATGTTTTATCACTACCCTATTATGCTTTATATCCTAAGGTAAATTTATTTCTCCCAAAGGCTCTCCTTCAACTCTAAAAGATCATTGCCATCACTCTGCTTCAGGAGCTCAGTGTAAGGCTTGAGAAGCCTCAAACCACGCTTATGTTATTAAGTGCAAATTTATTTTCCTACTTTACTTCACAAAGTAGGACAGGGACTATATTTTACTTTCCATTACATCCCTGGAGCACTCATACTCTTGGTATCTGGGGAGGATGGGTTCCACAACTCCTAGATACCAAAGCTAGAGGATGTTCAAATCCCTTACAAAAAGTGGTGTGGGACTGGGAACCTCGTCCACTCTTCTGCACCCTCTTCCTCCTCCTCACAAAAGTGTAATATCTGAACACAGCTTGTGCACATCCTCCTACATACTTCCACATAATCACTTCTGTATGGTCCCAAACAACACACAAGAGTATAAATGGCTGCTATACCATATTATTAAGGAAATGCTGACAATGAAACAATGTATATACTGAACACAGACATTTCATAAACATTTTAAATCTGTGGCTAGTTGAATACTGAGACATGGAACCTTTAGATACAGAAGGTCAGTCATCTGTATAGTAAACGAAGTGGGTTTTGTCCAAGGAAATCCAGCAAAGAGTCTTGGCAAAGTCTCGGGGCCTGTCCATCTGTGTCTCTGTCCCCCTCGACTCTCTCTCTCCAGTCAGCAGCCAGTTTTACCAATAAGTAGTGGAGCAGCAAATGTCACTAAAAGGCTAGCAAGGAAATTAGAGGTTCCATATTACCTCTTTCTGCATAGACCACAAGGGAGAGATTGGAATTAAGGGAAATAAAATAAGCAGTGATTAGAGTGAGAGCTAAGTGTTGCTCTGCCTGGTGCCTTACATAATTTTAGAGATGATGTCTGCCTGGTCTCCAAGCCTCAGGCAAAGTTCTCAGATGGGTGAAATAACAGCTTTGACAGACATATTTGTGTTCCCTCTCTGCACAATGACTATTCTGTATGACTTCTTCTGCGCTAAGACCACAAAGGGCTAGCAAAGCATTGCGATTCTTGATGACTCACCTCGTGTTTACAGGCTGTTTGCAAACTTCATGTTCCTTATGATTTATCAAGGTGGATATGGAAGTTCAACATCAAACATTTCATTAATAACAGCTTGACTCATGAGAAACGGCGGCTCAGCATTTGTGTGTGGCATTCCTATCACCGGTCAATCTTACCATAGCATGCCCCTCAAAATCTTAGATTTCTTGTCTAGTAAGATCTGGAGGGGTGCTGCACAAAACAACTTCTCATTAACTTACACCAATATTTACCAGGTACCTACTTTGCCTGGACTTGCCATTCTTTTGAGCATGGAGAAAGGCTGATGACAGTCTAATACAGAGTCCTACTGAACTATCCATGAATACATGCAGCAACAATGTTAAGAGATTTGAATTTGGGTCAAATTATCGATAATGACGGCTACATACTACCACAAAGCTTTCAAGGGCTCTAAAATTAGAAACCAAGTGTCCACGGACACTGAGAGGGAACCTGTGTGAGATGTCTATGAACACTTTGGAAATGTGTACAAGTTTCTGTTTGTGCACGTTTTTCCCCCAGGAGAATATACCTTTCATTTGATTTTCAAAGGGATTATGAGGACTGAACAGGGAACATGGGTTTGTCTGGAGCTGCATCCACACTGCCCTCAGAACTTTACCAGTGCCACTGGAGAATGACCCCTCTGCTGTGTTCACAGAGACAGACCCATCAGAATATGAGTGGATCAGTTCAATGCTATAAAAATATGCCTCTCCCAGCCATGCAGATCTGAGTAGGGCAAAGTGGTGGCGTGTTCCTCCTAACTTATTTCATGTGTGTCCCTAAAATAAGAGGTAACTCTCGAAAAGGACATATCACATCTGCTCCAGACTAGTTCAAAGAGGAGAACACAGAGGCAGGCATACACTTCTTGCAAGCTGATTACACTAGGGAAGAGTAGAGGGCATATTTTTCAAGGACATGAAAAAGAGTCATCCTTAAGCAGTTATACTCTGAACACTCCTCCAAAGGCACACCATGGGTATTTGTTAAACCACTAGCTACAATAAGCAATAAACACATGTTTTAAGGCAGTTTAAATTCCTTTTTTAATTCCTGGATGCTGATAAAACGAACCACAAGTTTATATTCCAATCACCAGGAGATAAGAGCTACAATGTTAATCATATCCTAAAAGGGTTTGGGAAGAGCAAGGGATTCTGAAGCACTCATGCTGAGGGTTACTGGCAACCACCTCACTCTCTTGAACTTCACTGGCTACATAACAGTGAAGTTATACACGCATAGCGCCAAACAATAGTAAGAGTTCCAGATCATGATTCTTGGGAAGCCAACCTGAGAAAATGACTAAATATCTTTGTAATGTTTCCAATGTATGTATTCTGTTTTTGTGAGCTGGTGGAGACCACTACTAGCCTGGTAAGTAGACTTAAACATTGGCGAGGGATCACCAAGGCTCGATTCTCTCTCCTCACCCACTAAAAAGAAACCACTGACCTGGCTCACAAAATAATCTGATAAGGGCCTAATTAAATAAATAGCCAATCATCTTGACAGAGCGCGTGCTTCAAAACCTGCACCTGGGAGGAGAGTGAGCTTGTAATCACGGAAGCAGAGGTGTTTGTCTACTCCTGGTGTCTTGCAGGCCCAGAGGTGAACAGACAGTTCTGCAGTAGTAGCGCAGAATAGCAGGTTAATGCAAGTCTGAGAAAAGATCTAAATTCTGACTACAAGAAGAGGCAGAGACCAATAAGATGAAACACAGTCATAGAGATCAGAGTTTGAGTCCTGGTAAAGTGACTTTCCAGTATGTGACCTTAACAGAGTCACTTGTCCTACTAGTTTCTGTTTCTTCATCTTCATGAAAAAAAAAAAAAAAAAAAGGAAAAGCACTTTTCTCACTCCAAAAATGGAAGAGGTAATACACACAAACCGTTGTTAACATACTGCCTAGAACAAAGTAGGAATGGAATTAATGTCGGCTGCTTCGGTGTACAGGGCAGGTATGCTATAATCATTGAAAAAGAATGGAAGAACAATAGTGTTAGTGTTAAAAGACAATACAAAAAACAACAACGTACAGGACACAAATTCCTTTCCCTTTAGCAAGCACATGGTATCTAGAAAGTACGAGGTCCTGCACTAAGTGGTGGGTTAGAAAGAGCTGCCATTATGTGGTTTACGGTCAAACAGGCAGGAGATACAAAATGACTATCATCCACCTGCTTTAAAGAGTGGCTCGGGAAGGGCCGAAGGCAGGAAGACAAAAGAAAGACTCTGGCTGTGGTGGCAGGTGCTCTTCATTTATTTTATTAAAAACTGTCCGGAAGGCACACTTTAGAGAATACTGGGGTGGGGGTGGGTTTGGACACTGTATGGTCTAATCTTTAAGGATCTTACAGTACAGTGAATAAGCACATTTAAGGACTGGGGATGTGGACCAGCAGTTGAGTTCTTGACCAGCATTCACAAGACCCTGCGTTCAGTCTCCAACACTGTGTAATAATAATAACAACAGCAACAATAATAAAGAGTAAGCACATTTATTGAATATAGTTGTCTCTCAGCATCTGTAAAGTATGGATTGTAGGGCCTCTTGAAAATATAAAAATCTATAAATGATCAACTTTCTTATACAAAATATAACTATATTTGAATATAGCCTCTGTATATCCTCTCATAAACACCTACAGATAGATTACTGATAAGATGTAAAGGCCACATAAACCCTTATTATGCTTAGTTGTCTAGGGAAGAATCACCATAGGAAATGGTCTATAAATGTTCAGAAAAGATGCACGCTTTTCAGAATTTATTATACTAACACAGAGAACATATTGGTACAGAGGACCAGTTGTACAATGCCTGAGTAGGCCTGAGGCATCATGGGACACCAAAACTTAAGGAGCTCAGCATCTGTTAAAGAAGACAGTTATGTCGACACACAATATGAAGAGGGAATCAGATTACAACAAATGAATGAAGTGGCATCCATGCAGCCCCTGGAGAGATGTACAGATCATACGTGGTGACTAGGAATCACTTCTCCCAAGATGGCATAAATGAAGACATACAGACTAGCAGAAACCCAAGCTGAGCTATGCAAAATCCTGTGTGTTAGAACAGAGATGGGTCCAGTGCGCTGGAGCCAGACTCTCAGTAGGACAATGCGGAGCATCACTAGTTAGTTCTTCACATCACAGATTCTCTCTGAGCAGAGAATACTAGGACCAGACTTGTGAGTTAACGTAACAAGAGGTCTTTAAAGATGAGAATGAGCTGGAGAACACTGCCAGGAGATCATTTAAGAGGTACCTGTGGCTGTCCATTTGAGAGATAATTAAGGCCTTTAGCAGAACAGTTAAATAAGAAAAGATATGGAGCAGAGACACCGGGAGTCAGAATGAACAAGACTTTGTGCAGAGAGAAAAGAGATGGAGGTGCTGATAAGCCAGGCTTCCACACGGTTTCTGGGGTGCCAATGCCACAAACACAGAGATGTCAGGAAGAACTAACAGCTTTCATATATGCTGCATGGAGGAGTCTGCCTACGTGCTTCTGAGATATATTCAAATGTCTGGCGAGATAGTTATGAGGAAATGTCTAGCAGACAGTTGGCTATTTGGACCTCACACTCAGCACAGGTTCAAGGTTAAGATTCATAGTGGGGAGAAACCCACAGAGGTACCAGATGAAGCTGTGTGTGTAGGGAGATTTATACCCCAAGGATAGGTTCACTGAATGATAACCACAACAGGAAGGGGACAGAGCCCAGAGCCACCTCACATTCTCCTCTCAGAACTACTGCAGCATCCTTCAGTTGCCTGTAGCTCTGTGTAGGGTTGAGGACCCCATGAGCTTTCCCCCTTCCACATCAGCATGTCTACTGGTACCATCCTTGTTCAGCTCATGTTTAGGAAGCCATATTGGAAGACTTCATTGGTGTAGCTTATGATATTTCCATGTGACAAAATAATTCAACAAACGTCCTACTTCGCTGGCTCTTACAACCTGAGTTTTGCCCCTGAGCCTTAGGAGCAGGAGTTGAGTTATAGACAGACGTACAAGCTGAAACTGGGCTGCACAACTCTGCCTTAGGATAGGCTATTGTTTTCTGAAATGGTCTCTGCCTGTTACAGAGAGAAGTTTCCTGGATGAGCAGTGAGGACTATACTTATCTGTGGGTATAAGGACAAATATTTAGAATGTAGCTAGGGATTATTCTGGCTTAGGAAAAGTGGTAGTTATAGGTTCTTCTCCATGATCCATGACTTCACTAGCCCTATAGTAGGCTAGGTGTCCAGTTCCAAGCATGATTTCCCTCTTGTTAAGAAGGTCTTCAGTCCAATTAAAGAGCTGCTGTTCACTGGCAGAGTATGTATGCCACTTCTGAACGCTTCAATTTATTGTGCTATTCTGGTTGTTGTTGCAGCTTGCAGGCATCACTGTAAGTTGATGGGCATGACTGTTGGCTGCTTCCCTTCTGTGGAAGTCTGCATGGTGCCTTCTGGTCCTCAGGGAAGAGGCTCTTAGGTCAGACCCAGCCCAAGACCTCTGGGTCCTGTGTTTGTAGTGTTCGATATCTGCAGCAAGTAATGGTGACTTATCTTCCACCTCCCACCTCTGTCCCCAACCCTCGCTTTTTTTTTTTTTTTTAAGATGAGGTAATCAAGGCCAGACAGGGCAAGTAACTTCCCAGTTCTCACTGACTTTAGAACTAATGTTTTTCCTATCTACTGTGCTGTCTTTCTAGAAACAGGAACAGGTGGCATATGTGGTATGAAGGAGTCCGTTTTCTACCAGCATAGACTGCAGAGTGAAAGGAAACAGCAAACAGCCACAAGGCCAGAGCCTAAGTGCACAGCAGCCCATGTGTTCAGATGGGCTCAGGAGCCAAGTCCTGTTGCCTGCAGTGCTCAGAGAGGACACTGGCATTCAGGTCACTAAGTCAGCACCGACTCTCAATGCCACTCTCAGACTGCAACCTCTGAAACTGAGTCAGGGTCCACTGTGGACCTTTCTAGTAGCTACTGAAGCAGAAGGGACGATGAAGAGCTCCCCTGTATGCAGATGAGGAGTGAAAGGCTAAGCGCTGTGAAGCAAATGTTCCGTACCTCTGATATAGCTATCTGCAGGGTTAGGCTGGAGAGTCTCATAGAGTAAAGAGCAATGAAATGAAAGGAATCAAAAAGTTTTCTGTTCCACTCCCCACCAAAATGAAAAATCTCAAGAGCACAGAGTGTCTCCTCCCTCATCTGTGTCTGTCAGCACATTCAAGGAGGCCTGGCCAGGTTGCTGCACGGCTGGCTGACTGACACAGCACACGGGTTCATGGGGCCCTGCCTGGGTGGTCTGCTGGGATCCCTTTGATTAAATTCCCAGGCTGGGAGAATGGGAGCTGTTCCTAATGATAGCGGGGTCCTGAAATCTCAAACTTGCCGGCTGGAGAGCGCCCTAACACCCAGCCTCCCTCTCCTTACCACAGGCTCCTCACACACTTCTGTTCACAACAGCAATACCCACGGAGGGCCTGGTCTTCGCTGACCTGCCCTCGCTTGCTGACTGAGGCAGAGTTACTGAGATCTCATACTAAGCTGAAGCCCTTCACCAGCACCCCAGGACCCTCCCACTGCAGGTGCCGACGATCCTCAACACAGCTTTCAGGAGCACACACAGCAATCACTAAAAAAATATCCCGTCCCAGAAGACGGCCAGCCTCTCATGTGGCAAGGGCAATGCCACATTCAACCTCCTTGCTTTCTCCGGTATACAATGAATTACCATGTGCTGAGGACATATTACACCTCTCATTGTGAATGCACACAGACGGCACAAACACTGCTTAAGGGGCCCCCTGCTTACGTGTGGAGAATGTGTCCTAGGATGTAGATGAAGCGACATCACAGAAAAATGATAAAATGGGATTCAGGAAAATTAGCTTCTGCTTTTAGCTATATAAATTCCTTTAAAAATGTAGGCCCTAATATAAATTCTAAGTTCCTCAAAGCCTTTTAGTCAGTTGCGGGCTTAAGACCTGCCTCTGCCTAGTCCACCATTCCTTCGTATTTTACTAGAGAAGAGGGAGGAAGGGGTGCACTGCCGCACCCTCCAGCTCCCCTGCGTCTCAGCTCAAGCGCCTGCACCTGAGCGGCTCCCAGTCACCTTCAAGAGCAGCAGTCCCTCTGCAGGCCTCCTAAGGGGCTGGGCTTCTACTCCAGCTTCAGTCCAAGTGTCCAGGACAGACTCCCCGAGTCCAACATAACACTCAACCTGTTGCTCAAGACACACAGGCCGGGGCTCCCGCTCCTGGAGACTGACTCTGCCCTTCTTCTGATACAGCTGAAAATGAGTGCTTCCAAGAACACTGCTTTGGCCTATTTCTATTCTTACCGATAAGCCAGGTTACCCTTTAGCAGTTATGCTATTCCCCAAGGAAACAGCGTGGGGTGCAGTTGGCTATTAGTGTCATTTTTGGGTAGCTGTCGCTCTCATAGGACTCTGAGTTATTTCTCAGTCAGCATGATGTCACATCATCAATGGTTTACCACCAAAGCCAGGAATGCTCTTAAGGGCTTGGACAAAAAGTTTTCTTGTAAATAAATATTCATAACAAAATACAAAGTTTTCTACAAAATGCCACTAACTACTTTAGCAGGATAAGTAAATAAAATTACAGATAAAGATAAAATGTTCTCTCAAAAATCTCTACAATTTAATTTTATACACATCTTCATTATAGTACAAATAATTTAAAATCTGCTTTGCTTGTTCAATGAAAGTCTATTAACTCCTTGGCTGCAAAAACAATTAAATAGTAGAGTTTATGGGATATAACTAAAACAATGCTCAGAGGAAAATTCACAGCCTTTAATACAAAACGGATAAAAGGAAATTAAACATACAACTCAAGAAATAGTGAAATAAATATAAGAAAAGCACAAGGAAGGAATTAGTAAAGACAATGCAATAAAGTTATTAATTCTACAACAATAAAGAAATAGTATGAGGCTGGGTGTGATGTCACACACCCTTAATCCTAGGACTCAGGGAGGTAGGCTGATTTCTGTGAGTTCAAGGCCAACCTGTAAGTACAGGACAGCTGGGGCTTGTTATACAGAGAAACCCTGTCTCAAAACAAACAAACAAACAAACAAACAAACAAAATAACAGCAAAAAATAAAGACAAAGAAATAGTATGGGGAACTGGAGACATGGATCAGAGGTTAAGGACACTGGCTGTTCTTCCAAAGGTCCTGAGTTCAATTCCCAGCAACCACATGGTAGCTTATAACCATCTATAGTGAGATACAGATATAGTGGTGTGCAGGCAGAATGCTGTGTAGATAATAAATAAATATTTTAAAAAAAGAAATAGTATGAATATATCCAGAATTCATCTTTTTATTTGTTTGTTTGAGACAGGGTTTCTCCATGTAGTTCTGGCTGTCCCTGAGCTCGGAGATCCAACGTGCCTCTGCTTCTTGACTGCTGGGATCACAGGCACATGCCACCACCACTCAGCTCAGAATTAATGTTATGAAGGGGAAGATATCCATTGGCCAACAAAAAAATGGAAAAAAAGAAGAAAGAAAGAATGCACGCACAAATATAAACAGAAACAGAAGATGAAGGAAGTATTAAGCCAGGGAAACCTAGGCACCTGGGGAGGTTTCTGGATACAAAGCTACTGGTGCTGACAGCCACAGTTAGCTCCCACATGCACGTTCAGAGACTCCTAGAGCTCCTGCTCACTGTCCTCCAGGAAGCCACAGGCATTTATCACTGAGCTCAGTTAAGAAATGGAAACAGCTTTCCTTTTAAAGCAAAAAAGAAAAAGCAGCTAGAGAACAAATGCTCCAGAGTGTATGTAAAAAGTCACTACAATGTATTATGAGTTATTAAACACAAAAAATTACAGTAGATTTTCCAAACTACAAATTAAATAACTATGTTGTCTGAGGGGAAATGGCTGAAAAACATTTAACTGAGCTTTTCCATAACAAAATGCATTTATCTAACAACTTGCTTTCATCACATTAGAAACAATGTATCCCTAAAGCTTCAACGGCTGAAATAACAGTGTTTCCCAAGTACATACAGACTTTGCAAAGAGGCTTTTACATCCCATCCTTATGACCCAGTTCTGTTTTCCCCATCAATAAACACATTCACACAAGTTGAGAAACAAAGTGCTCAAGATCAGATAGGCAGTTGGTGGAGAAGGACAAGTTTTGGGCTCACTAATCCAAGCCTTCCCAGATTCTCCTCCTGTGTTTTTGCACACCACAGGCACCTTTCTAAGCACCGCATCACACAAGAAGCACCCTATTGCCAAGACTCTGAGACTTAAGACTGACACCTAACAGCACATTCTGGGTCTCACAAACATGAGCTGATGGACTTGTGGAGCATTGGCACTGAGATTACAGGCGAGAAAGCCTGAAGGGGGTGGACTCCCAGTAAGGGTATGTAACCTGGATATTACAAGATCAGGATTTTGGAATTTTATGGGCTCTGCAACATAGCAAATGATAGGAGTTGGAAATACGTAAGCACTAATATTGATTGTTTTTATAATAATCACAAGAAAATAATTTAATGTCTTGATGAGCCTACATATTTACTTAACTGGAAGCCAAAATGCCAGCTACAGACCAGCGATCTTTACTTTTTCATAGTCAGCTGACATTTTTAAATTTCCTCTCCGTTTAGTAGGGCCATGCCTAGTCTCATCAGTCTACAGCTGATATCTAACTATCCAGTCCCTTTCAAGTCTCATTACCACCTTGTTTTATTTCTTTGCTTCTGCACATTAGGCCTCTTCATCTACTCATTTCAAATTACTAGGGATTGGGAAATAATCACTGTCCATTATGCCGAGAAGAGGGTGAGGTGAAGCCAAATCCATGTGTCAGGTTTCTCTATCTTTGCTCTAAAATAATTAAAAACAAACAAACAAAAAACCAGAAAACTAGGGTACCACCAGAGAGTGCTGTGTTGTCTACTTTTACATGCACTTAAAGCAATTTCACCTCAATTCCTCTCCCCCAGATTTAATTATCATTATGGAGTTACAATCAATTTTAAAACACAACAAAAATACAGAAAAAATGTAACGACATAGTGAATATCATGGCATTATTATCAATACCTCATTTGGAGAGCTCTGATTCCATTTAGCATTAAGGAAGGTTTCTACCTTCAATTAAATACCATGGGGACTACCAGGAGAATAAAGAGAACCCAAAATCATAAAAGCGTCATGTACATATAAAAGTACCATACATATACATCGTTGGCTATTCACACTGACTCAAGCAGCAGGGAAAGTCTTCTGTGCTGTGGACTACCTCTGTATACTTTGTAAGCGTTGTAAACCCTCTGTAGTCCCTACATGGATACCACAAGACCTGTCAAATCAGGAGCACCTTCTTCCCACCCCCGCCTGCAGCCACTTTAAAGTACCACAACAGGAGCTGTCAAAATGGCCTGCACCTGTCAAAAAGGCGGCACCTCGTTCCTTCCTCAGCCTGCATCCATTAGGAGGCAACGCCACACCACAGAGCTGTCCACGGTCGTGACACCTCCTCTCCGGCCTCCCCAAGCAGGTACACAGCAATGACATCTCAGCCAAAGCAGCCCTCAGCCAGAAAGGTCTTCCATTCCTAACCCATGGGCCCAATGCAGGGATGTGGTTGTGCGTGCATACGTGCATATAAAGCTACCAATCCCTGAGCAGGAAAACCCACCAATCCCTGAGCATTGAAAACCCACCAATCCCTGAGCAGGAAAACACACCAATCCCTGAGCATTGAAAACCCACCAATCCCTGAGCAGGAAAACCCACCAATCCCTGAGCATTGAAAACCCACCAATCCCTGAGCAGGAAAACACACCAATTCTTGAGCTCACCAATCTCAGGACTTGAAATCTCACCAATCCTCACTCTGGAAATATCTGCCCTGAAAAGCTCCTCCCCCCAGAAATCCTATATAAAGCCTGTGTCTGTTCCGTTCCCTGCTGTCCTCTTCTGGGAGCAGAGGCAGCCAACCTTGAATTCATCTCTCCATACCTCGGACCCTCCCAATAAATCTCTTTTATGAGGTGTGCTGCCTGGTGTGACTCTCCTTGGAAGAAGCCAAGGGGCAATGAAGCGAAGGAAAAAAGAAGTAGAGCCTGGCTGAGGCTCCAGAGCTCAGCTGGGGATGACCCTACCTTGGCAGCGGTCAAAAGGACCCGCTACACTGCAGCGCTCCAGCTCAGCCAGGGATGTCCTCCCTCGGGGCGGCAACACCTGTGCTAAGGAGGTTTCCTCTCAGAGCTGTGTGGTTCCTGGGCTCCAGAGTCCCAGGATTCCTTTCTATCCAAGCAGGAACGCCAACATACACATGTATACATGCATCCTAGAGTCAGTGCCCTCAGGTCTATTTCTGCAGTATCTGCATCAATAATCATTAGACATGACATATTCTCAGATGAACTAAATGGGAAAATGGGGTGGAGGTGGGGGAGGACAAAAATGTTATGACAGTCCGATAGAGATCTATAAAACTAGGACTCACTGGAAAATTTTAAGAATACAAAAACTTAATTTAAAAGATGCTGGGCTGGCAAGATGGCTGGGTTAGTAAAGGCACTTGTTTGCCAAGCTGGATGACCTGGGACCCACATGATAAAAGAATACACTACTGCAACTGTCCTCTCACTTCCACCAAGTGATGCATTCAAATGGACCTCGTGTGTGTGTGCGCTCTGAGCCCTTTATATTTGCAGTTGAAATTTAGATGTTACCTATGCAATACTGTATGCCAAAAGAGCCAGTAACAGAAACTTTGCAATGCCTGTAAGAGATATTTTCTTTACAGTTAGGGAGAAACTATCATTTTATTCATGAACAGCAACCGAGACTCACTGAAGACCATGAGCACACAGGAGACAGTCAAGCGAAGGAAGGACAGCATGGCCTGCCCTGTCACGCCCACTACAAGGCCCACAGAGCTGGGTGGCAGCTGGTCTGCCCCTACCTGCTGGGTGAGGAGACTGATGTGACTGGCTGGAGAGTATTGTCTGGCTGCCTGCTTTTCCGCGAGCCGCTGTAGTTCAGCCGTAACCAGGCTTTGGTTGTACCTTCTGTTGAATGAACCTTCTTCACCCTCTTTTTGTGTTTTGGCTATTCCTGAATGATGCTTGTGTGGATGGCATGAACCTGCTGAGAAAGAGAACAGTTCTCACCCATTTAAGAATCACGTCCAGAATAAAATTAGAACAGTGGCAAACAAATGACCAACAGACACTGATGAATCCTAGGGAGCTCTAAAGGCCAAAGATGACCTTCAAATGGTCATTTGGAAAAAAAAAAAAAGCTTTGTAAATCCTTGCCATACCCTAGGAAGTCTTCCTATAGACAAATTATCCTGTGTTAATTAATGTGTGATGGCTTATGAAGGATTTCTAGCACAGGGAGATGGAAGAGACAATGTCAGGACTTCCTTGAGAGTCAGCTGAGCAGCAAGGCAACCACATGGCGCTAGGCTCTGCCCTCAGCACCACTAGGAACATGAGAACCCAGACTTTGAGATTCTGATTTTTTTTTTTGGTTTTATTACATAAATACATATATCAGCCTGTAGCATCCATGGTAAACAGCATTCACAATACTTATAAAGCTCCAAAGGAAAACAGGTATGAAAGAGAAACTGAGTATACTTAGAAAAAAATACAATGATTTTGTATTTCACAAGTGATGTACTCTCAGATTTACATTTTCTTCTTTCAACTACTTGATCACAATAAAATCAAGGCTCAAGCTTTCTTCCGATTATAAAATCTTACTGAAAAACTGTTTTTAAAATCACAAAAGTAGAAGGACTATAAGGTATTTCTGGTCTATCTACTTGCTTATGTATCTTTGTGGTGCTGGGAATTGAGCCAGGAATCTAGAGCTCTATCCAGTACTGAGCCACACCTCCCAGGCCCCTTCGGCCCTTTTGCAACGTTAAAACAAGCATGAGCATTCTTTATATGCAATGTGGTGACATTCCTTTAGAGGGCTTTTTTATGTTTACTGTGTTATCTAGCATATACATGTATTTTTACAATGTATGTGGAAGTTACAAGTACATTATAATGAACATCTGTAAGTTTCTACTAAACCCAGGAGCTGTATTCCAAATAACAGACATTAACCAGTGTGCTCCTTCCCAAATGTAATCTCCCTTCCGCTCATTCTTTTCCTTTTGTACATCATTTTATCATGTTCCTGTATGTGTAGATATATCTGTGCATATATCTACACATACATAAATGCTGGATATTTAAATATTAGATATAAATATATACCAGTACTACCTACTTTGCTTATTTTCAGACTCCATAAAAATGGCATCTCACAATAGCGGTTTTCCAGTGTTAACTTGGCACGGCACTACCAGGAGGCACACCCGCTGGGTCAGCAGAGGTGAATTCCTGTGATTCACTTGCTCCCTGTGTGTTGTGCTTCAGCTTCACCAGTTCTTGCTCTGAACTGACAGCAGTCCTAACAGCACCGTGCGCGCTCAGGCATACGCTGCAGCAGGGCTTTTCTCGTGCTCAGGCCTAGGAGGAAGGCTGCCGGGTCACGGGGCTCGTATGTTTTCAACCCAAAGTGACAGTATGAGTGTGGCATGCTTTATGCTCCTACACACATGCATTCCTGCTGGCCCACACATCCTTCAATATTTGGGTCTGTCAAGCATTTGAATGTTCCCTTCTCTAGGGCTAATTATGTAATTAACAGTGATGTTGGATGCCACTGCTTTCCTGAAAAACATCATTTTTCTATTTTCTTGGGTTATTAGAATTGTGCTTCTTTTTCTACTTCTGTTCCATTTAATAAACTTGTAAAGAATTTTTTTAAGTATTAGAGTCTACATCTGAAAAACTGTTTTTGTTTCTGAAACAGGATCTTACTGCGTTTCCCAGGGTAGCCTTCTGAACTCATGATACTCCTGCCTACACAACCCAAGTGTGGGTGTCACCATTCACGACTGAAATTTATTTTTATGCATGAGTGAGGCAGTGATTTGATCCACTTGTTTACCACACAGCATCATTTATGAGGACACTTTTCAACTCATGTGCAATGCCACAAACTCATGCTAACTTTCTGCAGGGTTCCTTTGGTCATTCTTCTGTGCTTCTGCAAACACTACACTTTCTTACCTTTACAGAGGTCTTGGCAAAGGGCTCAAGAGTTCTCACTGCTCTCAGGCCTTCTCCTTGTTCTTATCATTTAGAATAGCCTCATTAAGTTGAACAGTGTAAACTTGCTGAGGTTTCTGACTGAAATTTTGATGAGTATGACCTGAGGCTTCCTACGCCTACATGCAGTACATTTGTCTACTGACGTGCTCTTCTCTGATGACTTCTGACATTTTATAAAAACTCTTTTCTAATCTTTTCCTGGGGTAGCTTATAGCTTTATGCGAACGTCCAAGATGCTTTCTAAAAACAGTTTAATGGGTGATAATAGGTTCAAAATGCTGTGTATAATTAATTAATAGAATTTAAGCTTTGGAGTATAAATGGCCTCCGGCAAGCTGATCACAGTTCTCTGGATGCCCATACTTACAGGAGTATATAAGCACCACAAACTGGACTCAGTGGGTTTCAATTAATAAAGTATATGTAGTAAAATTTACCATTTAACCCTTTTTTCATTCTATGAGACTTTCATTCGTTTTTATTATGCTGATTAAACACCATCTTCCAACAGCCCTTCACTACTCACCAAACTTCATGTTCTCTAATTAGATATATTTTCAGTTGAAACAATTGTTTTCAAACACTGTACAGCTCAAAGTTTTTTTCCTAAAATGTACCTAGAGACCATTTTGGGCTTTTGATATACATAAAACATTATCTGCAATTAAATTTTATCACATTGTTTTATTTATTTTTTAATCTTTTATGTTGGTTCTGCCTTCTAGTAAAGCGCTGACCAGAAGCAGCATTAGTGAGCAATCTCATCTTGTCTATAAGGTAATCGGGAACACAGTCAACATTTTCTCACTTTGACATATTTGTGGGTCTGGGGCAGCTCTTTTTAGGCTAAAAGGGACCTTCTTTTTTCAGTGGTCAGAATTACTATGAACGAGTTTGGAGTTTATCAACTCTTTTCTGAATTTCCAATGATGACAGGAGTGTACTTTTTCTTTAGTCTGTCGGTGTGGCAGGTGATAACGACAGACTACTAAACCATGCCCACACTCCTTGGACAGACTTGCTTATGGGACACATTATCTTTCAGATGTAGCTAGATTTGGCAGGCTTTTATTTTGATTAAAATTTCTGCATATGCATTTGTTTTCAAGACAAATATAGTCACACAAAATGGGTTAAAGAGTATTCTTCCATTCTTTAGTAATTTTTAATATTAGAATTATCTACTTACAGAAAGAGCACTAGAAATTACCTATCAAATTATCTGGACCTTATGATTCTGCCCAGAGAAGAACTTTAAGCACTATACCAATTATTTATACTCACAGGACTATACTGGTTTTCTTCATAATCCTGAGGCAGTTTTACACATTATATTTTTAACTAAGTTTGCCCATCTCAATTTGGAGGAAATAAAGCTGTTGATAATATCCTATTTTTTTCTCATCTATGCATCTTTGTCTGCTCCTCCATTCCTTGTATAATGGAATGGAATCCTGTCTTCTCTCTTTTCTTCATCAGTCTCACTAAATGATTATCTATTTCTAATGAGTAACTATTTTTAAGGGACTTTTATGGAAAATACATAAAGAACACATCTCAATAATACAGATAATCCTCAACTTAAAAACTAGCAAAGAAATCAAATACACATTTCCCCTACAAAGAAATGCAAGGCATGCAAAAATCAACACATCATTAGCTGTTAAGGAAATGCACATCATAACCCTTCTATACAAGAGACAGATTAGATTCTAACCCAACATTCTATGATGGGTAAAATCAAAAAGACATTAAATGTTAGCAAGGACATGCTTCATCAAAATGGGGACTCATGAAATTTATCATATGACCTAGCAATTCTACTCTAGCTAGAAAATAAAGATTTATGTCCACACATAAATATTACAACATGACTTATAGCACCAATATTCATAATGGACAGAGTGGGGAAAATGTTCACCACCTATCAAACAGAAAAACAAATGCTGTATAGCCATACAACAGAACACCACCTATCTATATAGAAAGCATCAAGCATAATACATACTATAACATAGATGAACCTGGAAACCACGACACTCTGTGAAAGAAGACAATCACAAAGACCATTTATTGAGTAATTCTAGCTATGTGAAATGCCCAGAATAGACAAATCTGTAGAAAAAGAAAGCTACCAGTGGTTGCCAGAGGCTAGGAGAAAGAAGAAAGACTGTTAATAGACTTGGAGTTTCTTTAAGGGGAAAAGAAAGTGTTCTGAAGTTAAGCAGCTGTGGCAAGTGTACATATCTGTGAACATACTAAAAACCGTTGAATTTATACAAAATAACCAAGTGTCTAGGTAGGGGTTATTATCTCAATAAAGCTGTCATGAAAAAATGGACTGGAGATATAGCTCACTGGTAGAATGTTTGTTTAACAAATGTAAGGTCCAGGGTTCAATCCCCAACACCATAAAATAAAGAGAAGAAAACTATTGATAATATGGGTCTGCTTCATTTAAAATTAAATGTCTTATCTTTTGAGTTCTCTGGTCAGATCATTTTTAAGTTGTCTGATGTCAGGAATAACTACTTGATTCAGAAAGAATGCAGAGAAACGTCACAGGTCTCTGATCATCTGCAGTGGGAGATCTACATGCCTTGCCTTCTTCATCTCTTTTGTGCAGTACCTAGGAGCAGCCCTGTTTCATTCTGTGTCAGTGAAGGAATGCGAGTGGACAAAAGGCAAGACCCTTCTTTTGTCACAGCAGAAGGCAGCAAAAGAAAAGGCAAAGAGAAAAGAGGACATTCTGCTTTCATGGGGCTGAGGAGGAGCTGGCATGGCAGGTCTTCATTTTCTCACTCACCTGCCTTTGCTGAAGAGGGACGAGACAGTTTCTGGCTATAGATCTGGGCGGCACTTTGGAAAGAGGAAAAGGGGCCAATGGTGTAACTGCCTGATCGACAACGGGGCAGGCCAGCAGGGCTTATGCTCTGGGTCCCAGTGTGTATGGAGGGAGAAGCGCTGTCGGGGACGGGGCTCAGTAAAAGTGTTGACTGGTGAGGCATGCTGGGGATAGCTGGAGAGATCTGAGATAAAGAAGAATGGTGGCCAGGGCCTGACGGGAGGGCAGAAGTTGTGATAATAGATGACAAATGGGTGCTGGGAAGTTTCTGCAGAAGAACAGCAGCAGGACCAGAGAAAGAAGAACAATTGGTATAGACTAGTTTAGCCTCTTTTCCTGCTGAAGTGGTAAATCCTATTAAAGCAAAAACAAAACAAAACAAAAGAACAGGTCATTTTAGGAAAAATAAACATACAATCTCTATGACACATAAACATTTTAGAACATCAAAATAATGTTAACATGAAACAGATCATGCAGGCTTTAGTGAGTATTCATCTTGAACTTAAATGCTGCTTACCAGAGACAGCCTGGTAACAAGATTTTTACTGTATTTTTAACCCTTCCTAAAAGCTTCAGACTTCCCCCACAGAGCAGAGCAAGCACATTCTACAAATGTCAGGCAAGCAGGACAAAGTGTCTACAAGGAGCAGCTAATTCCTAACCTCCGGGAAAAAAGAAAGTGCACAGAATTTCTAAAGAAAATGGAAAATGTTTTTGAAGGAAAATAAGTTACTGATAGTCAGGAGGAAATTCTAAGGGAAAAAGAAGAACAAAAGGAAACTTCCCTGGGTAATACTGTCCCATGCATTTAAAATATTTAACACCTGACAACTGTTTTTCTTTTTAGAGGCATATCAGAGAGCAATGTGTGTTTCAAACACTACTCACGAGATAATTTATCGGAGTGGATTTCTGTTGCCTGTTGCTGTTTGGGCTGCTTTATTTTCACTTCGTGTATCGTCTCAGGGTGATCTGAAATTTAAAAAAAAAACAAACTGACTTAGGCACTTCTGTTCATCAAAATCTTAACATGAATCTCAAGTATTAATCAATGCTGGGAAACACTACACATCCCAGCATACCCTTTAAAGATGGTAACATCTGGGGCGGGCAGCTCTGTCTCACAAAATCAAGGAGAGATACTCAATCCCAAAGCAAGATTGACTGTGACCCAGTTAGGACATGACTGGAAAATGAAATAAGTAAAGGGAAGTCAGGTGCTTCCACCAGGACTCCAGACTGAAGCAGGGGTGTGGAGAGACCACAATGGTTGGCAGGGCCTGCCGGAGCCAAGGCAACATGCATGGAGAAGAGCAGCACTGTGAGGTGCAAGCACAGGCTCACTAAATGTTAGCGTACCACTGTGACTCTGTATCCTAAAGTATGTGCCTCAGTTTACCAAGACAGGTTGGTCATTATATTCAATAACAGAACCAGTTTCCACTGTAGCACTTTTTCTCTTCTACAGAATTCTGAAACAAAACAGTCCAAAGCTATTCATGTGCTTAGAGAATTGTATCAAAGTCTGTGTCACGGGGAAGATATATACAAAAGTATGAGAATCTCTCAGAAAGATGAATAAGGGCATGTGGATCCTGTCCTCTCCATCACCACGTGCAGGGATAACGCTGTTACTTGCCTGTTCAGCTATGAAATGAACCCAGATACCAAACTATCAAATGTATGTGTGCTTTTTTCTTGATTGAAACCTTCATAACCCTTTCTAGGTTTATACACTAGATAAAGCAGGAATTGATCTTCTACTATAAAAGCAGTCATTAAGAAACAGACCTAAAGGGCTGGGCAGTGGTGGCACAAGTCTTTAATCCCAGCACTGGGAAAGCAGAGGCAGGGTCTCTGAGTTCAAGGCCAGCTAGGGCTAGAAAAAACAAACAAACAAAACCTGTCTCAAAAAAAAAGGCAAACAAACTGAAAACGCAGATCTGAGATTTTTAAATGACCCATCTGTCTTAGCAGGAACTGCCGGGTCTCCTCCATGGCTGTCAAGGGATAAACAGCCATACAAATGCCCATGTGGCCCCGTCTCACCAGGTAAACACTTTTCCCTGCTCCAACCTTACTGTAAAAATTTCTCAGTCTCCCTTCGGAAATAAACTCCATTCACCAGACAAAACACTTTATAAGCACAAGGGCTTTTAATGGCCCTAGTCATTAAATTGCTAGCAGCTATCACAGGAGCTAACACAAAATATGAAAAATAAGAGAAAGAAGAATGGACACATAAAAATGAAGTTAGAAATAAGCTCCAGGAGGAAGCTGGGCTGAAGAGGACTACTAAAAATACAATTGAGTAACAGTTCCTAGGCCGGCTTTATGGAATGGCCTAAATGAGTTTTAAAACATTGGGCTGGGATGTAGCTCCATGGTAGAGACCTGATCTAGACTGTGAGGGTCTGGGATCAATCCCCAGCCCTATAAACACAAAACAAAAGCAACAATGTTTCTTTGAAAAATTCATTTTACATTTGAAATGGCCAATTTTTCAGAATATTTTCATATTAGACTGAGATAACCTTAAGACCAACGAGGCTGAATCCAGGACCTGAAATACTGACAAGAGCACTTTGACAAGATAGCGTTGTGGTTAGGAGGACTGGAGAGATAGCTTTGTGGTTAGGAGCACTGGCTGTTCTTGCAGAAGACCTGTGTTCAGTTCTCAGCACCCACGTGGCAGCTCACTCTTTAACTGTAGTTTTCAGGAATCTGATGCCGATGCCCTCTTCTGGTCTCCATGGCACCAGGCACACATGCAGTCCACAGACATACATGTAGCAAGACCCTCAAATACATAAAATTAAAATTAAAATGTTGAAAAAGTACCTACATGCATATACTTGCATCCAGGTTTGAAATGAATCTTACATAGAAAACATAAGAGTGTGTTGATACAGAGTGATTGCCACGTGTTTTTATAACAAGAGTAGGAGCTGGAGAGTGTAGTCCACAATGGATTTCAAATCTCTAAGAATGGTATTCCTCAGCAGTGAGAACTTTCAGAAACACGGGGAATGTTACAATGCCTGGAGAAAACCAACAGCTTCTGGGACTTGGGACCAAGAATAGCAGTCACCTCGTTAGGTGTGGGACAGCCTCACACAACAGCAAACAACACTCCATCCAAGATACAAATGGGGGCTGAGCGGCCTACATGAGACTAGAGGGTGTCTGAAGAAGAGACTAAGAGCAAAATCGGACAGATGATGGCTCGAAGCCAGGCCTTGTGAGCTGAGAGGGGACGTGAACCAAGCTCAACTCCAGTGACTTTTCTTAGCTGTAATGAAGTTTGAAAATGGAGCCTGTTCTGCATGCAGCGTGGAAGCAGAGAGGAAGATGGGTGCTCATTAAACATCAGGTTTTCAAAAAGAAAAGAAAACCAGAAACCCTGTTGCTGCCATTAAAAATGAAAATGAAACTGTAGAGGATGCCCTCCTTTTGCTTTAAAGACAGGAAGCTGTACCCCGCCCTCCCTCCTGCCCTGGCCGGGCAGCAGAGTCCAGGCATGCTGGAGACCAGTGTTCAGCCAACTTTTATTCTCAGTCCTCCTCTGCACATGTTTGCATTTGTCACTCTTTAGCTGGCATACTTACCACCTTTGGCCCCACTATCAGAATAACTACTGCTGTTCTTAGAACCTTTAGAGTGAGTCCCCAGGAAAACACTGGCAGACTTGTTTTTTTGGGTGTAAAAGGTCAACACCTCCTCCAGTTCAGCCTCACTGAAATGAAGAAGAGAGTATGGTAAGCACAGGAAGCTGCTCTGGAAAATCTTTTGACATTTTATTATGGAGAAAGTAAGCAGGAGAAAGGAAAGCGAGACACACAAGCTGAAAGCTGCCTGTTAACAGATGGTTTAAAATGAAGCAAAATGAAAGCGGCAGGGGAAATGGACTCCATGATGAGGTTTTATTAATGCATACAGAGATTTGCTACATCTGCACTATCTGATCAAGTAGCCACTAGTTACATGGAGCTGTTTAGACTCAGTTAGAATTAAGTAAATTAGAATATTATTTTCCAGAGTTGCACTATGCACATTTCAAGCACTTGGTAGTCACCTACAGAAAGTTTTACTGAATAACCATATTCTTGGTAAGGAATTGAAACCACCGATTGGGTCAAAGCTTACCAGTGACCTATTTTTGTATGATAACAACTCTCCAACTTACACATGTGTGTGTGTGGGGGGGGTAACACCTTTAAAAAATAAAATAAAAAGCTTATTCATAGCCACAGAGTGCAGCTGTCATCTGGCTGTAGTTTGCAACGCATCTTCCCTGTTTCTAGATAAATGAAGTTATCTTCACAAAAGGGCCACAAGTCATTTTAATTAGTTACATTAGAAATAAGAAGATCTGGTGTGACCACAGAAAAGATCAGTAACCATCTGAACAATGCATGAGGCAGAACTAGATGGGCACTTAGAATTACTGAAACTATGCATGTTATATTAGCACAAAGTATAAAGTGTCAGAAAGCAGAGGAGAGTCTAAGTGGGCCTCCCAGTAAACATAACATGCACAGACTTCATTGACAAAGGGCTCACAAGTGATAATTCAGGGATGTTCAGCATGTATAGCCACTTTCTTATGTATAGCCATTTTTCTTATGCCTGGAGCTTGGCATTACTCCACATAGGTAGACTTCAAGGCGGTGAAGCCAACCACCAGCTGTCTCCAGAACACACTAATGAGAACCCAGGAAACCACATCTACGGATCTCTAGAAACCCTCAGGTCCCCAAGGAGCAAAGCAGCACAAGATAAATAGTGTTAGTAACCAGCAAGTAGCTATAGTTGGGGCTACCTTGGGCCCTGCTTCTCTGCAATGGTGTTTTATTTGGCACTTCTCAGACTATTGGAAGGCAAGGGACAGCTGGCCCAACTACAAGCCACTCTGTACCTGCCTAACCTCTGCCCACTTCCTCATTTAGGTCTTCCTGTTTCCTTCCTACAGGCATCTGAGTTTGTTAGCCTATTGAAGAAACCCTGTATTTACCCTAACTTATTAAAAGACCCCACTCTACACAGTTCCCAGCAACTGTTGCTTAAGTTATAATCAATAATAAATACAACTGAATGTATTTTCATCTCTAACTCTCTATTAGTTTAGAATATATATGGTTTACATTTAGTATCCAAATAGGTTTCTTTTTTTATTTTTTGAAAGTTTGTGGTTTTTTGTTTTAAGACCCTAACTATTTTCTTAGTATCATCTACTTTTTTGCATTTTCTGTCTTTTAGTCATTGGTGGTGGTTTCTCAAGACAGGATTTTTCTTCCCCTAGCTGTCCTGGAACTCACTTTTTAGACCAGGTTGGCCTTGAACTCAGAGATCTGCCTGTCTCTGGGATCATAGGTGTGTGTCACCACGCCCAGCTCGGCTTCTTTTATCTTTTTCATTTATTCATTCACTTTGTGCGTCATGGTGCAGGCATGGAGGCCCTGACACCTGCAGGGGCTGTATTTTTGTTTCCACCACATGGGTCCTGGGAACGAACTCTGGGCTCTGGCTTGAGGGCAAGTGCCTTTACCTATGGAGCCATCTTATCCTTTTTCACTTTTGCTGCTTTTATAAGGGGATGTGGGAAGATGATGGTTCTTGCTTCTTTTCTAAAGCTGCTTTCTCAAATGTATTACTCATAACTTCAGAATGCCCACAAACTAGTACAAACAACTATAGACCCTACAAAGAAACATACATGTTTGTTGCACACCTGAAACACAAGACATTGAGGCCAGAATGAGGTCTGTACAAGGACGTGACTAAGGACCTCAATGTTAGCAACTGGTCAACCACCACCTACTTTAACTTCACAAATAACGTAATGTTGATTTTCTTCAGACAACCTACCCACTGTGACTCGGACAACTTTAGTCTAATTTAAAGAGCTTAGAGTTGCTTTTCTGTTTAGTTCAGTAGTTTCTGCACAACTCTCTAATTTGAAAAAAGGGGGGGGGGGCAGGGGTTATATATATGGCTGTTTCCCTGTCTGTCTATATGCATACATGCATCCCTAGTACTCTCAGAGATCAGAAGAGAATGACAGATCCTTTGGGACTAGAGTTAGAGATGGTTGTGAGCCACCATGTAGGCGCTGGGAACAGAACCCAGGTCGTCTGCAATATCAGACAATGCTTTTAACTTCTGAATTAACTCTCCATCCTGACAACTAATTGAAATTTTAAAAGGCCCTTCATTCGGAGATTTTAAGAAAGTTAAAATTAAGTGTTTTTGTTATCTCTTCCCTTGGAAATACAATGTCAGTGAGCAAAATGGCCTGGCTGGCTTACATCAAAACAGTTACACAGAGATTTTCAATTTCTCAAGGTTAACCCTAAGCAAGAATTTTTTTTTTCTGTTTTATATCAATTAGGCGTGATCCTCACAATGTTGAGAAATTGCTAATTCCTCACCATAACTCCATGTGGGCAAAATATGGTCATCTCCACAGCATCAGGACTAAATCTGGACCCAGTAAACACTAGAAGCCCCTAGCTTCACATTTCCAAGAGGCTCTCAGCACTCTCAGGCATGTGTGCTTTGAAGGCTGTCTAGAACTCCGGCCCAGATACCAGACAGCATTGTTTGGATAACTGAAGTCATGACAACAGCGACACAACTGGGTAAGATATGGAGAGGCCAAACCTAGGAAACGTTCCGTGCTTCGGGACTGAGTTTATTCATATCCATGTACCAGAAACAAGAGGCCACTGGTGAGTCAATGGGCAGCTCAGGAGGGGGAAGGGCATGGTTACTAATCAACAGTGACCTGTACCTTGCTTGTCTGATGAACCCCTGAAAGCTTTCTGCGTTCACCCCATCTTCCTCCTCCTCTTCTAGTTTCTTCTTTGATTTCTTTTCAGCCATTTGTTCTGTTTCCTACCCATGTCCAACCCCAGAGAAAAACAACAAAAATCAAACTGACTCCTATAAATGGACTTCATCTGCTTTCATTACCTTGGGTTAACGGCTGCTTATAGTAAAGACTAATTCTTTGTAGACTTTCACCACCTATAAATCTGACATACTACTTTTGGTCATTATTCCATGATATGTTTTGAAATTCCCAAGTAACAGTGGCAGAACATAATTTTTAATCATGTTTTCACTTTCTACTAACACAGCTCATAGATAAAGAGCCTCTTACAGCAACATCTGGGATGAAAATTGCAACTTCACTGTGCAGCTGAACAACAGAGACACAACATTTTGTTGCAATGCATAGAAGAAGGACTGGTCTTGGAAGAGTCTCTCAGATCAGCTTCTAAGCTGCGTTTTGACTTGTGTAAGACAAAACAATTCTCAACCAATATGGAGTAAACTGTGGCTCCAGGTTTAGTGTGCTGGCAGTATGTCTACTAGCCTTTCCATGTAATTTCAGAAAAGCCATGTCAATTTCCAAGACTCAGCTTTTCCTCTTACATAGAGGCCATACTTTTTCTCCCCAAAACATTTTTTAAATGGATTAGATACAAGACACTTTGGAAAAATTCTAATTAAGTGTATCAAGTAGGTATGAAATCATATCCCTGTTTCAAACATCTCAGAGAAGAAAATCTAAGCCTCTCAAAACAGAAATACTAGCTGTCACTTTAAATTCACAGTTTAAGTTCACTCTCAAATGGCCAACTCACCACCGTCTGTAGGCACACTATTATAACACAATTAGACACGGCAGGGCCTTTCTCAGGTATACTGGAGCACAGAAGAAATGTGCGCTCTCCTAAGTGTTAAGTATAGCCACCCATGAGGAGTAGTTTCTCAGCCTAGCTGGACTGCCCGTGAGAGCCACACAGGGGCTGGTGCTGCCAAGAGAACAAGAGCAAAGTAGACTGTTCCCAGCAGGGCGCAATGAGCCAGCACATAACTTTCGGGCAGTGACTCACCTTGTTGTACACGACGATAAAGTCACTTAGCTGGTGGGCGAGGATTCTTCTACGCTCCAGAAGTGCCAGCCGCCGACTAGGTAACACCATCCTCAGGGAGTGCTGGAGGTTACTTGAGGCGCGCTTCAGAAAGCGAACCACTAGCTCCTGCACAAATTAAAGAGGAGGACTCAAGAAGCGACTGGGCTTCACACTGTGCCTTAGAAGACAAGCAACGATGAACAAAGGACGTGAGAAGACAAACAACGATGCATTTCAACAAGAGATAAGAGGAAAGGAGAGGAAAGGTATGTCACACGCTTCACAAACACGTTAGGTCTAAGACGCTACAGAAAGACAAAACAAAAGGACCTTATTCTCTTCCTCAGGATGCTGGTAACCAAAAAGAAAAAATCAAATGCGGACGCAAGTAACTATGTAATAAGTAATAAGGCAGTAGTTACACAAATAACCCAATATACATCCAAACAGAACTATCCTAATTCCAAGAGTGGATATTACTTCTAATGAGGTGCTCAAACAGGGCCATTTAGGAAATCTAGCACTCAAAGTCAGTGCAAACTCAAAACCACGGAGGCAGATGAGCTCATCAAAGGTGAGAAGGTAGAAAAAAACAGAACCAAGTGTGATGGCACATGCTTGTAATCTTGGTGCTTGGGAGGCTGAGGTAAGTGGGTGGCAAGTCAGAGGCCAGCCTGGGCTACAGAGTAAGACCATGTAACAAAACAAAACAAATCAGCATATAGAGAAACCTAACAGAAAACAATGCCACCGAGGCCAGAAAGAAAAGGGTTAAATGTCAAAGACTCCCAAAGAAGCTGGAGCAAGACAGCACCACAAGCTAAAGACAAGGCCCTGAATCTGAGGCGCATCAAGAGACGTCATATAAAGACCATGAAGGAAGCAGGAAGAAGTGCATGTGAGTGAATGGGGGGGCGGGGTTGACGGGACAATGGAGTGCACACACATGATGTGACAGTCATTCAGAGAACTGAAGACTGTACCTCACTTACCATGGACACAAAGGATTGAATTTAATCAATCCGGTCATCTGTAACATCACAAATTCAAGAGATTGTGGAACCACAGAACCCACCAAGGCAATACCCCATAGGAAAATAAAACTGTTTTCAGGTGGTGGGTTTTGGGGCTTGAGGTGAGGTGCCTCAGAGCTATCAGATACAGAATCTCTGGATCAGAGAGGGAAGCCATGTGCTTACGTTCCTTATGAGCAAGGCCACTGGCCCTCGAGTCACCGCTGGGTAGCTTCAGGTATATTTTCAAGAAGGAATTCCACAATGTTTACTTGGTTTTGCAGAGATGATCTTATATATTCTTGTAGAAAATCCCACATCTTAAATGAATTCTCAGCCAACAACTAGGATGGTTAGTTTGGTTGCTGTTTTTTTTGTCTGCTTTTGGTTTTTTTTTTTCTTCCAAGTGACTTTTTTTTATTTGCTTTTTGCTCATTGCCCCCTCCTCCAGCATAAAGAGTACACAGTCTCATAGGCAGAGGATTAATTTCAGAGTTCTCTGTCTTTACTATAAAGTGGTTTAAGCTACTACCTTAAAACATTTTTTTTCCAGTGGAGCAGACAAACCAATTTTCAAAACAGCAGGCTCAATTTTCCACTTGGAAAGAGCAGATCTAACATTTTCCACTAATGGCTGAAGGATTATTTAGGACACACAAGGTTTATCTCTGGGTTATATTGGCTACTTTAAATTCATCATTTGCTTTTTGGGATAACCAATATATATGTATATGTATATATATACACACACACACATACACATATATATGGGGGTTTTCGAGACAAGGTTTTTCTGTGTAGCCTTGGCTGTCCTGGACTCCTTTTGTAGACCAGGCTGGCCTTAAACTCACAGTGATCCTCTGTCCCCTGCCTCCCTGAGTATTGGAATTATAGGCATGCACCACCACACTCAGCTCAACATATATTTTTTTTAAATGCACTTTGCAGTGTATAGAGAGAACTAAAAATTAAAGTTAGAAATGGAAAAAGATTCAGCCTCCTCAGAGTTAAAGATCCCTCTGCTCACGGTAATGTCTGTAGTTTTAAATGGCCATTAAAAGGCTGTGGCTTCCTCTACAAGCTCTGATCTTACCGAAGAACTTGATGGCCTTTGTCATTGTGATCCAGAATATTAAATCATGGGTATGTTCACATAACTGACACAAGATCAAAATTGTCATTTAAGGTTGACTCTAGTAATTAAAAATTTTAGGGGGTGGAAAGATTAAGAGCACTGGCTGCTCTTCCAAAGGTTCTGAGTTCAATTCCCAGCACCCACATAGTGGCTCACGACCATCTATAATGAGATCTGGTCTCCTCTTCTGGCGTGCAGGCACACATGCAGGCAGACATGCAGCTTCCACTGTATAAATAATACTGCTTTAAAAAAAATTTTTTTTACACAAGTACAAGTAGCATAGTAAGAAGTTAAGCTGAGGAATGGTACTTTCTGAGAGAGCTTAGAAAGGGGTAACGACTTTCAAAGAGCTACCAGAACTCCTCAGGACAGAAAACAACGGAAACGAAGCAAATGACATGGTGCCTCACAATACATACAGAGGTCAGAGGACAACTTGTGGACTAGATTCCCTCCTACCACCTTTACATAGATCTTTAGGCTTGCATGGTAAGACCTTTAACTGCTGAGACATTTGCTGAGCCCTGCAATAATTCTTTTATCAGAATATATTGCTGAATAAGGGACAAAAGGAGAGAAGGACAGAAAGAAAAGGACAAGTAAAAGGTCCCAGAAAGCAGAGTCTTACCATCTGTTCATCCTCTTTGGCAGCCCAGCTGGGACTAAGCATCTGACCACAACTGTCTTTCGTCAGACGGACTTGCACATGCTGAAGATAGGCAGAGAAGGCTAACCGGGCCTGCACTTTGCTGTAGAAATCCAAAACAATACATTGTTATGAGATGGAATGGTAGACCTGCCAACCACATACCTGCCAAGTGACCTTTAAGGATCCTTCTGTTAGGGTGGCTGAAAAGACAAAAACCATTATGTAGACACTACTGAATAAAGAACCCTTCCAAACACTACGTTTCCCATGCAAGAATCAATGATATTAGCAAAGGTGAGGGATACCCAAAAATTGAAAATCACTTATCCTGCCCATCACATTGCTGTTTAAACTTCTAAGAACATTCTTGGGAGAATATAGCCTTCAGTGTTCACTGGGACACTGGTAGCAAATTGGAAAGGCATTGGAAGCCCTCCAGGACATACTTATCAGTTAGTATAGAATACAGATTTCATTAGGAATAACTAATATTCATAGTGTGGAAAAGCCTGAGAAACAGCAACTAGATGAATCCTACAAAGAAACTTTTGAGCCCAAATTTTATGGTCACACATATCTCAACTACATGTCAGGAATGTCTGGAGCCCAGAACAAGTGAATGTGGTCCAATGGAGCTTGGTGTACATGACCTGACAGGCAAGGACAACCCAGATGTTCAGTGGGGAAAATATCCTTCAAGATGGTGAAATAGCCCACAGGGACAGCTGTTTTCTGCATGGTGGTCTAGGTCACAGACAAGCAAGGACTGTCCTCAGGCTGCAGTGGGAAAGCCAACAGACCAGAGAGGCAGTGACGACTTTCACTTCAGCAGCTAACTGTGGCAGATCTGTTTTCTTTCAGGCAAGATTTTGGTTACTTCAGCTGATCGGCCTCCTGACACTGTAGCCAAAATTACATCAGCTAAGATTAAGGCCCAACACAAGCTCTGTTCCCAATCCTCGCACACATAATCACCGAACACTGTCTGCTCATGTTTCCTAAGTTTAAGATGAAGGATTCATCCCAAGTGGACTGGAGGATCCACTAGAGATAAAAGGGGTCTAGACTGAGCGTGTTGGGGGGATGGAGTGCAGGGGAGTTGAGCTACGGAGTCTGCTTGTTCTTGAGTTTTCACTGTAAGAGCTTCCAGCAAGTGAGCTATAAATAAGTTACAACCCTATTACTACCCGGGGCAGGTCTGGGAGTACAATATGAATTTCAAACAATGAATTTAAAGGTCCTAATGTTCCCAACAAAGACATTCCTATTCCCATCTACAGAACAGCCGCAAGTTCCAGATACTTCCAACTGTAGCTGAGTAATTGACTGCGCCAACTGAAGCCCCTGTACTTATTGTCAGTTGAAATTTCAATCCTTATTTTGTTTCAAATGAAATAAAGAGTACTGAGTTTTTCAGGCCTATAGACTGTCCCAAGGAGACCCCTGGAAGACTAACCTAAGATCATCTCAAAGGCATTGATCAGTCACTGGCATACCACCTTCCTTAGAGACCTGGACAAAAGTATGAGATAAGCATGAATTGTATCAAAGCATGCTGGTTTTAAAAACCGAAAGGTGGTTACACAGATCCTTAGCAGATAAATCATGCACAGAGGTGGTGCATGCAGTTTCCAACCCTAGCTTTGGCCTTTCCCCAGAGCTCTGGAACCACTCAAGCATTCCATAGGACAATGAGCAGTAGCCTGGAGTCCACTGACTTTCAGCAATACCTCCTACAGTCTCAGTTTCCTCCCTAAATGTGAAGTCCCTAAGAGTTACTAAGAAATACTTATTTCTACAGCAGCTCAGCAGGATGTTATTGCTGGAATGGGGTTCAGAAAACACTTCCATCTTCCATTTCCAATTCTCTACACCCCACCACCACCCTATTTCAGGAAATAGTTTCAGAAATCCTGGTCTGATCCTACACTTTGGCTTGACAAAGAAGGAGACTGAAGCCTGGAAAGGGTCTCTGACTCTCTGACTTGCCCTCAGTTGAGTAACCAGTTTGCTCAATCTAAAAGCCAGAGCCCAGATACTACTCATTCTCCACAGCACCCTCCCAAACCTAACCCCACCCCTTCCTGGCCACTGTGTAAGATCTGGCCTCTAGAAAGCACAGGCCACTGCACCCAGGCAACTCAGCTCTACCCTGGGGTTTCCAACAGCTCTCATTCCACAGTCCATCCCTTTCTGACTCAGAAGAAGAGCTGCCTCTCTGCCGGACTCTTCCCACCTTTCTTTCAGTACCCTTCTCTGCCAATACAGCCATTCTTATGTCTTAATCCTCTGGCCCTCAAATCCTTCCTCTACGTCTGTAAATAAGCTCCAGAATCCCTATCTTTGAAAACCAAAATATCTTTTACCTCCCCTTGATGGGGTCTCACCTTTTATTTTTCATTGCCAAGCTCTTTAGAACAACCACTTCACACTTGCTCTCTGATTTCCTCAGCTCACAACTGCTTCCCCACCCACAAATACAGAAGTGTCCCTTTATTCCTTCATGCAACAAACGTGTCTTAGGTCCTCTATTCAGACCTGACACACTCCTTCTGTTGCTGGCAGTGTTACTGTCTCCTACTCTGAAGCCCATCTCTGACCTGTTACCTCTTGGTCTTTGTTCTGAACTACCCAGTCATATTCCCCCAGTGTGGTCCTCTCTCTTCTTCCTCCCATCACTGAGCTAATCCGAACTAACAATGTCCTAACCTAAAGGTTCTTGAACTAAGAACCTTTACCTATGAGCTACATGTTTGCTGGTCAGAGCAGGGAATCTGCCACTCTTACCTCACAAATAGCTTAAGCCCATCTTGTCCTTTTCATTCCTGTAACCTCACTCTCTGGCCAACACTTCCATCTTATCTTATAGGTTTGGACAATTCTAAGGGTCCCCTTTCTACCTTGAGTTTCTTCTCTCACAATACAAGCAAAATTTACTTTCTAAAACAAGATCTGGCTCTATCATATAGCTACTAAAAACCACCCAGAAACAAAACCCAGTTTCCCTAAAGCCTATGTACAATCTAACAGCATCTGTTTTGGGGAAGATTAGTTCCTTACCACACACTGCTGACGTCTTTAGCCCCTGAGTCTGCCATTTCCCAAATACGAAGGCTTGTGCCATTTCAGTGCCACTCTGTTTTGGTCCGCCTAGAATCACCTGCCTCCTGGCAGTCAGAGGCAGAACTGACTCATCAATAAAACTCAATGCAAAGCTTACCTCTTCATGCACACTCGTCAGTCTTAGTAACCCTCTGTTTGCTATCACACCATTTACCATCTTCAAAGCATTCTCCACTGCCTGGAATACCATGTTTCTCTGTTTACTGTCCATCTTCCCAGCAGTCTGTAGGCTCCCCACTCCTGCCTTGCTCTCTGAAGCAATGCTCTATAGCCTAGCATATTCCTGGCACTGAGCAGGTACTCAGCAATGTTTGATGATGGACTGGAGGAATGACTATACTACCCCCTTTCTGTGCCACTTACTTCTACCTACTCCAGCACTCTGCAATCAGTTAAAGCTGGTTCAAAGGCCACTTCTCAGGTGATGCCTCTCTGGCCCTCTTTTTCCTGTGTCATCATGGGGTGAGAGCCACAGCTCTCAGGACTTCTGTGATTACCAAAGGAAACTGTGAAACCACTGACACAATACCTGGCATTCAGTACAAGTTAGCTACAATCTGCTTGACGACCATCACTCTCAGAGGTACTTACCTTAGATTTCCATTATCCTGGAGAATCTGCATCAGATTAAATTTAGACTCTGGCTCTTGAGTCTCAATTTTGCCGCATTGTTCACCTTTATTAGTCCACTCAGCAACTTTCATGGTATTTTCTCTGGGTGAATTTTCTACTATAACAGTCAATGAAGGTGTGTACTTGGGTTGATTTTCTCCAAGAGACCCTGCAGACTCCTCCTGGGAAGCTTCCTGTTCTTCATCTTCATTGTCTAATCCAACTTCTTCCTCCTCTTCACTTTCTGTCTCAGTTTTAATATTCATTTCAGCTGGTTGGGTAATCACTAAATGCGAAGAATCACTAATGTTGCTGAAAAAAGGATTAAAATGTCCTCTCTCCCAACACCTTCCTTTTATCTTTTTAGTAAAAGCCCATTTCTAAGTCAATCCACCAATAGGATACAGAATTAACAGAAAGCACATAACTTCCTCATCTTATATTCCTAACAACTCTAGTAATGATCACCATTAGAGTTGAGAGTTCTCATCACACCCCGTGGCTCTCTCAAGATTGAAGTGAATCCCTACCACAAAATGCCCTTGACTGAATAGTCACACTAACATGGCAGGGGATATTTCAAAAACAAAAACAAAACTCATCCATGGAGGTACAAAGACTAGGGGAATAGCCCCAGAGTCAACGTTTGCTACTGTCTAAGAACAGGAATCACATATATATATAAATTGTCAATGAAACCCCAGGAACTAATGAGCTGCCTGATACAGGTGCTCTGGAGAGAAGGGAGGCCAGGCTGATAACAATTGGTCAGTTAAAAATACATCTGTAATGTAGGAGAATATAGGAAAGAAACTCCATCTAAAATAATCATGACACCTGGCAACTTCAAATAATGGAATGGGATTACCAACCCACTAATCCCGGCAGCACTGCTCAAAACCCACTAATCTGGATGCTCATTATTTCTGAAGAATCAAATATTTGTTTGCTGGTAGAATGAGAGCAGGAGCCAAAACATGCGCTTCACTTTGGGTAGTCCTCAATGCAAGTATTAAGGAACTGGACATTTTAAATTTTATAATCCTTTCAAAATTAAGTTTCAGAGCAGGGCAAGATTACCTAGAGCAAAACTAACCTTCTGTGATCAGTTCTGACTCATTAGGTATAAAAGAAGAAAATGGCTACCTGGCTCTGCCAGGACCCAGATCATACAGTTTGTTGAATGCTCACTGGCAGGTACCTGGGTATTTTGGTCTCATTGCCCTCAATCTGCCACTCCGTCGTCTACGTTTTCGCACCTCCAGAGACAGTAGCTTCCTCTCATAAAGAGCAGCATGCAGCTTGGCCTTGGAATTCATGCTCTCCACCTTCAGTTCTGGTGGTCCATCAGCGCTCACTCTGCAGAAAACAACACAGCAGCACAGCTTCAGACAGCACTCTTGCTTAAACTGTGCATGCTGATATATGCTTGTAATCCCAGCACTCAGGATGTAGAAGCAGGGAAATCTTAAATTCAAAGTCATCTATAACTACACAGCAAGTTTGAGGCCAGCCTCAGATAAAAAGACAGTAAAGTCCTCTTCTCTATTCCAAGACTGAGCCTGATGGCATCTGAAAGGACCAGGCTCCCAGGTAAATGGGAATACTACAGTCAATATTAAGACTTCATTAATGGCTTTCCTCAATTTATTAAATGTTCTGAACAAAAATACATGTGAGGACAACATTGAAATACCTTTAAGTATCTAGTAATATTGGCTATAACTTTACTTTATGGACTACAAAGTGTCACCCAAGCCCTTATACCGTCAGAAGGACTAGGAGGTAGCAGTAGTATTTTAAGACTTGAGATATAAAGCATATTTTATTTAGTTAGTTACAATTTCCTGATTAGTATTTAAACATCCTTTTGAATGTACACAAAAGTTGCTGCAGAGACTGTGATGGTCTTCCCAGTCCAATGTCGCACAACATGGGGACATGCCAAGCCTCCTGCCCTTCTCTTTTTCCACCAAGAGAAGAGAGAGTGGCAGAATCCCTTCATGTGTTGAGCACAGTCAGAAATTTAGAGTCATACGCACAGGCATGAAGCTGGCACCAGACAGTAGATAAGGCCCAACCCCAGCAGTTTCTGAATGAGAAGTGGGGTAGGGAAGAGGGCTGGCAATGCCTATGCTAGGTGCTAGTAAGATGAATCCCAGATTAGGGCTGTGAGTGATGTGGGGCCCAGTCCAGACAAGGAGTGGACAAAAAAAGCACAGGGCTCTCACCCACTGAACTACCCGTTTTAATGTAAGACATCACTATGATACCCAGCCTAACTGTCAACTTTTGAAGTGATTCTCCTGCCTTAGCATCCCAAGTAGCTATAACTAAAAACTGTTTAAACTTACCTATTACCATACTCCCAAAAACTGAACCACACAGAGCTATGAAAATAGATAACTAGCCAACTAAATCATTAAATGGCTCAGACTGAAAAGCACCATTCAAGCCATTTATCTGGCTACTTGGTCAAATGTGGTAATTGTGTACTCGAATGTGATATCTAATGTGATAGCTCTACCTTTCAGAAACTTAACATGGGGTCAGGCAGTGGAGGTGCATGCCTTTAATCCCAGTACTTGAAAGGCAGAGGCAGGCAGATCTCCGAGTATGAGGCCAGCATGGTCTACTAGTTCCAGGACAGTCAGGCCAGCGCAGAGAAACCCTTTCTTGAAAAAACAAAAAACAACAACAAAACCCTAAGTAAATAAAATTTAAAAAGTAAAAAATAACCTGATTTGCGACATTTTAATGTTTTAGGGCACCTTAATTGATGAATAGAAGTTGGCATCTTAATAAAGTCCAGCATTTATGCTCACAAATGAATGTTCATTACATTAAAAAGAATATTCCTGCTCACAGGAATGTTCTTGTTCCTCTATTCTTTAGAGAAAAAAATGGTATAGGAAATTTTTAATAAAAAGGCTGCTGACAATATGAAACCTAAAAGTGAAGTGCTACGGAGAAGTTTACTAGAGACACTAGTTAACAGCAGCCAGACCCCAAGAGACAGCTGCACCCTAACTCAGACAGAAGAGTGGGGACAGACCAGTCTCAAGCTTCTCCCAGGGTAAGAATTAGGCCTTCCTTATCGACTGGCGTTATCCATGGTGAGAGGGTCCAGCACAGAGCTGACATGTCATGAACACACTGGCTCATTAGTACTTTAATTATCAAGAAATAAATTTTAATATCTGTTATTTCTATTTAGTCCATTTTATTTTTTCTAATATTTTAAGACTATTTAAAAAACTGAAATTTCTTGGATTATATAGCAGAGATAGTTTTTCAACATCTAGTTTCTACGATGAATTCATCATATGTAGTTCATGATGTATCTAACTGATGATAGTTTTTATCCATTTACCAACCAATGAAAATTTTGAAGCATTTTTACAATAAAGACAACTCTAAACATCTGCATATGCATATCATCACAATGCAGAAGTCAATAACTATGGGGTTAAAGAACAGTATAGCAGTTAAGAGCTGCTCTTACAGAGGACCCAAGTTCAGTTCCCATCACCCATGTTACATGGCTGTAACTATAGCTTTAGGCAATCAAGATGCCCTCTTTGGACTCTGTGGGTACTACATGCACATGACTGAAAATGCATCTTTAAAAGAAAGAAATCAGTAACTATGTTATACTAGTTTCATAACCTAAAATTTACATATAGTGGAGTGCACCCATAATTCTAATGCTCCAGTCTAACAGTGATACCTGAAGCTCTGACATCTCTTCCCAGCCACGCTCACCCTAACATCTTTAAAGCAGTTAAAGTTCTGAGTTTTTCACCGTGTTCCTTTGCCTGCTTAAAAACTTCACAGACACAGACAGCACAAACTGTTTTGGATGAGGCTTCTTTCATTCAGCACGTGCCTAACATTTCTGAGCTCCATCGACACACATAGTCTATATTCACCCATTTTTACTGGTGAATAGGAGGACCACTGTCTAAACAATCCACTTTATCTCCCCTCCAGATGGAACCCAAGGTCCGTTATATTATACATAAAGCTACTATGAACATATCTGTAAAACTCATGCTGTAATTGACTTTTTTTTAATTATAGCTAAAAACATAAGAGTGGGATGTGCATGGCTAACAAAGTGCCCATCTGGATGTGGAAAGCGCTTGTCCCAATTTGCAGTAATGATGACAGTTTGCAGGAGCTCAGTTAGTTCACTAGCAATTCTGCTAGGTGTTCAGTGGCGTAACCTAGGCTTTAATGTGCAATTCTGGGATCCCAAGCATATTGGCTGTGGATGCTATCTTCCTTTTGACATAGCTATTCATCAATTTTACCCATTTGTAGCAGGACTGCCTTTTTAATTCTCAAATTAATGTTTGGTAGGGGAGTGCTGGGAAAAGAACCCAGGTCGTTCGAGTGCTAGGCATGCTCTGTACAACTGAGCTGTATTCCTACCATCTGTTCATCAATGAGTTGAAGAGTTCTTTATGATTTTTGTCATGTGTGTGAGGTAAGCATCTTCAGTCTATGGCTTGTCTAATCATTTAAATAGTCCTTGATGACATGTTTCTGATTTTGAAAAAATATAGCTTTATTTTTTTATTCATTCTTTTCTGTGTCATGTCTACAACTTCTGCCAAACCCAAGCATCCTATACTTTTTCATAATTACCATAGCTTTTATTTTTAGTGTCATGAACAACCTCTCACCTCTCTGCAAGACAAGGATTGAAGTTAATTTTTTAAAGTATTATTTCAAACTTTTCTAGATACATTTGCTTAAAATAATTTCCTTTCCCACTTGGGTTACACTGGAGTTTTTGTTCAAAATCAAATGACCACAACATAGGAGTCTATTTCTGTGCTTTCTGTCCAGTTTCACTGATCAGTTTACCCCTACCTTAACTACTGGAGCATTAGAGGATTTAAGTCAGGGACTGTGAGTTTTATTCAAAATTACTTTGGATTCTCTTTGCATTTACTTAAGTTTTTTGTTTGCTTGTTTTGTTTTCAAGACAGGGTTTCTCTGTGCTGCCTTAGCTGTCATGGAACTTTCTCTGGCCTCAAACTCAAGAGATCTGCCTGCTTTGTGCCTCCCAAGTGCTGGGAATAAAGGTGTATGTCACCACCACCCTGCCCCCCCCCTTTTCCTTTTCCCATAAGTTTTAAACGTTTTTTTGTTTCTTTAAAATCTGCTACATCAATGGTTGAAACTGTACTGGATCTTTAAATTCATCTGAGAAAAAAATGAATATTTTATCAAATGTTAAGTCTACCAATCCATGAATAAGGCATCTCTCTCCATTAACCTAGTCTCAATCAATAATATTTAGTAGCTTTTCGTGTACAGCTATGAAATTTATTTCTGAGTACATCACATTTTCAAATGTTATTATTATAAAAGCAATTCAAGTTTCTTTCCAATTTTTTCTGTTAGTATATTAAAATATGATGATTTTAGCACATTGATCCTGTGTCCCAGAATTTTATTAAGTGCACTGATGTGCTGTAGTATTTTGTAAATGTCTTGGGATAGTGATCTTCTTATCCCTTCTTCCTCCTACTCCTTTGTCTTCTGTATGTATGGCATACATAGTGTATGTGTACATGTGTGTACAGGAGCAAGTGGACAAGTGTGCGCTCAAAGGCCAGAAGAGAACACTGTATGTCCTCCTCTATTGCTTTCTAACTTATTCCCTTGAGACAGGGTCTCTTACTGACTACAAAAATCAATAAACCTGGAGCTTGTTTTGTAGAAAGTTTTTTATAACAAACCCAATATCCTTACTAGATTCAAAGCCCTGAAAAATTTTTACTTCAGCTTTGTTCAATCCATCAATGCTATCCTAAACAAGGAGCTTAGTCACTTTAAAGTTGTCAGAATGACAGAATAATTTGATTAGTAACATTTCCTTAACATTCCTCCACAGGATCCATTTTGTCTATTGATCTAGACACATGCCACCTTCTCTTTATCTGGATTGGCACTTAGTGGTCTCTTCTCATTTTGACTTTGTTAATTTTCTCTACTATTTAACTGCCTTATACCTTTTCTCACTTCACTTTAAAAAAAGATTTATTTATTTAATGTATATAAGTGCTCTATTTGCATGTACACCTGAATACCAAAAGAGGGCACCAGATCCCAGTATACTTGCTTGTGAGCCATCATGTGGTTGCTGGGAATTGAACTCAGGACTTCTAGAAGAGCTGACAGTGCTCTTACCCGATGAGCCATCTCTCCAGACCCCCTCACTTCTACTTACTCTCAGTCTTTCTGTTCTGCTGTGTAGTTTCTTAGGATGGATTTCAGATCTGTGGCATCAGTCCTCAGAGTCCTTCCTCTTCCCATTCCTTTTGTTGTTGTTTTGGTTTGTTTTTTTGTTTTTTTGTGTTTTTGAGACAGAGTTTCTCTGTGTAACAGCCATGGATGTCCTGGACTCTCTTGGTAGACCAGGCTGGCCTGGAACTCATGGAGATCTACCTGCCTCTGCCTCCCTGGGTGCTGGGATCACAGGTGTGCGCCACCTGTAATCCATGCACCTCCTTTCCTTCTTGCATGCTTTCTTTTTGTTTTGAGACAAGTATCTGTAGCCCAAAGCTGGCGTTGATGCCTTAAGCCTTTGCCTTAGCATCCAGGACTGTAGGCGCATTACCATCCCTACTTCCGTGCTCAGTTTGTAGCACTTAGAGCTACAACCATCCTTCAAGACAGCACGTAAGCTGAAAATCATACATTCTATGTTTTATTATTAATGATTTCAAGAGACTTTCTAATTTCCTTCATGATGTCCTTCTTGATATCCACATTGCGTTGCTTCAGTGGTGGGGAAGACGGCGTACCAGAGCCTCTGGCTGGAGTGCTGGCAGCTCCTGCCGGCCGGCCGGCCCGATGCTGCTGCCCGTGTCCGCACACCACAGCCGTGCTGAGCAGCTGTGTCTCGACACCCTCCTTTTCCAGCAATTGGAATTGAGCGCACCTTTTCAGCTACACTCCAGTCTTTGTTTAACATGAGTCTTCTGTATTGTTACTGTCGAATGCTAGAGAAGGCTCCTTCTGAGGTCAGACAGCAGACTTTGTATTTATGTTCCTTTTTAGTGGCTTCTTAATGACTCTTTTTGGTTTGTTTGTGAGCTTAGGTTTTTTTTTAGGCCAGGCCTTTACAATAATGTGGAGCCGAAGGAACCTGTATGTCCACATAAATTTCTTTGGTCTTCTAAACTTCCAGGCCCCCTTTCTGCTCTAGGTGCTCATGGGGTTTTCCTTGTTGTTGGGGAACCCGATTATTGTGACCTTTTGGGTATTGCAGTTGGGCAGTATTCTTTTCAAGAAATATATTTTTATTGAAAGATATATTTCTCAATCAGCATGGTGGAATAAGAATTCTGAAAACACCATTTATTTTGAGGATAATTTTTGATAAGCCAGATGAGGATCCCAACTACAAGCCTTCACCTGAAGAGTGGCCAGGAGCCTTTGCTTGGGGTGAGGGCCAGCACCTTGGGGGGTAAAGCAGCTGTGCCAATTTCAAGATCCACCAGAGAAAAACATAGTGAAAGGCCCGTTGGGATTCTTCTAACCCTGTTGCAAAAGTGTGAGCATTTTTGACAGCTTGACAGACTTTAACTCCAAAAGCACTTTACAGGATGGTACACTGACTAACACAGAAGACATGTCCAGCAGTTTGCCAGGGATTCCCTGCTATGCTGGTACTGAAAGTATAAGCTCTTGGAGCCAAAAACAGGAAAAACATATCCTGCTGCCTCTAACCAGTACATAGGTACCTGAGGTCTGTGGCAATAGGCGGGGCATTTCTCCTCCTCCTCTTTGACAGACAAAGCCATGGTGTAAATGGAGGTTACAGAGAGGGTAAAATCTCTCTCTCTCTCTCAAAAAAAAAGAAAAGGAAAGGAAGGAAGAAAGGAAGGGAGGGAAGGAAGAAGGAAGGAAAGAAAGAAAGAAGGAAGAAGGAAGATGTTGCCTCTGGCCCAAATATTTGAAGATTTCCAAGAGGACAACTGTCATTTCAATCCTTTCAAATCTAGTAATATTTGTTTCATAGTCCAGCATACAATACCACAGTGTAGTTTTTAATCTGTTTAATCCTTTAGACTACCAAAATATCCATATGAATGTTAATATATAATGACAGCTAAAAACTGAAGGCCAAGGCCTATTCATTGGAAATGATATTTTGAGTTGTTAGAGACATGGCTATATAATATAGCCTAGCTGAGTGTAAAAATAAGTAGCCAAGGGGCTGGAGAGATGGCTCAGAGGTTAAGAGTACAGGTTGTCCTTCCCAAGGTCCTGAGTTCAATTCCTAGCAAACACATGGTGGCTCAGAACCATCTATAATGAGATCTGGTGCCTCTTCTGGCATGCAGACATACATGAGGCAGAATACTGTATAAATAATATATAAATCTTTTAAAAGAAAAGAAGTAGCCAAGGCTGATCTTTAATTCACCACAGCACTCCTACCCAAGTCTCTTATGTAGCAGCCACAACACTTGGATTTTAAACCTTCTTTTTGTCTTGTTTTTTCCTCCAACTTCCAAATTCCTAGGAATATAATATAATATAATTCCTAGTAATATACCTAGGAAGTTTATTCCTTGACTGAAAGCTATAGAAAACGTGTAAGTTGTGACTTTCATTTGAAAATAAACTACTGGTAATTTATTTGTTTTCCCTTAGAAGACAATTATAATGACTTCCTTAAAAGAAAAGTTAAATTTATGTTTCAGAAAGCTTGGTATGGTTGGTAGGACTGCTTGGTGGGTAGAGGTGCTTGCTGTACAAGTCTGGCAACCTGACTTTGATCCCCAGAACCCAGCTAAAGGAGAAAGAAGAGGAGCAACTCAACAAAGGTCTTTCTTGACGCTACACGTGTCATGGCAGAGGTACCCACATGCAACATACACAGAGAAACACACGAACAATAACTTAAGTTATTGGATGAGAAACCAAGTTTTTCTAAGTTTTTGTTGTTGTTGTCATTGCTTGTTTTTTTTTTATTTTTTGAGACAGGGTTTCTCTGTGTATCCTCGGCTACCCTGGACTCTTTTGCAGACCAGGCTGGCCTTGAACTCACAGATGTCTTCCTGCCTCTGCCTCCACAAGCGCTGGGATCAACGGTGTGCACTACCATGGCAAGCTGAGAAACCGAGTCTTAACTGCCTCCTAAACGAAAAACAGAAAGCTAGCTGCAAGCAGCTGCAGAGCCGCTTCTCATGTCATGCTGCTTTCTGGAGAGGACAGCACAGAACGGACACATGAAAACACTCAAAAGTTTGTAACCTGCAGCTGTGTGGAGGCTGAAACATATCTGTGGCAGCTGCAATCCTGACTGAGGCAAAGCTATGTTGGTCTTTACTCTGGCTATTTTCTGCTCTGTGAAAGCTATCTGTGTGCTGACTTCAGCCAGGTCCAGCAATATGCTTCAAGTATACCAAAGCCACAACATAAACACGAATATAACATGACAATGATCTTGAAGTCTCAGTAGTATTCTGTTCTTTTTCACCCAACCAAGCAAAAAACCTAGTATTATCAGTTAAAATGATGTACATGTAATTTTAGTTAAATCTTATACCTAGTTTGTAATAGTCATCTACAGAATACTTTCTAAATAGAAAGCATTTACATATTGCTGCTATTCATGATGAGCCAAACTGAGAACAGTCACATAAGGCATAATGTTTGGTCTGTGCATGGCTACACATTATGCAGATGGAAAAAATTTGTCAACTTTGAAAAATTAGTTACCGTGTTCTTCCTGTCAGCAAGCTTCTTCTTGGGTTTCCCCTGCAGATGGAGAAAGGACAACAGGGTTAGAGAACACCACCCACCCTATCACTCCGAAGTTTACACACACACGGAATACATTTGCAAAATACATTATTAGAGACCTAAGAGCTAATAAAGGCAGGTTGGGCATTTCTGGGTGAAGCAGAACATTCTCAGAGAAAAGCAGACTACTGTGAAGTAGGAGGATGGATTTGCAAATAGGGAACAGGCGAAGAAACTGCAGAGAAAACTGTGAAGAGTGACTTAACATTTGTCCATCTACTCACAAAGTAAATTATAATTAATCCCCATGACAATACGAAGAAGGCAGTTATTACTCCCACTGTCCTGTGTGTGTGTGCCCGTGTGTGTGTGTGTGTGCGCGCGCGTGTGTGTATGCGTGTAGATGAATGGGAGATGCTATTTCTATACTCTGCCCATGGTCAGGGCTTGAAAAGCTTACACTGGATTCCAGGGCTTAGATCAGACTACAGAGCTTTCTACTTTCATTGAACTATTCTAGAATAGGAAACGAAGTTCCATTCTCATGGGGTTCCAAAAGACTAGTCATCAAAAATAGACTTTCCACAACTAAGGATAAAAAGAGAGAGAGATGTTCCCAAGCTAAATGCCAACCATATCTGTTAAATAGGCTTTTGCTTTTCCTTTAAAAAGAGTTCCTCCTCATTCAATTTCCGTGCTTAACACTTTGGGGATGGGGAGGGCGCCACAAACTGACTTGTACTCCTTCCTGTATTTAGATCAGCACGCTTTTATCACCACTGTAAGGTTCCTGTATCCACAAGATACTGGAAACCTACAGCACTCCCCATGAGAACACCATTGATGGCCTTTCACTACTATGCATACTGCCTAGCCAACCCTCATTCCAGTAACTTGTCCAATCAAGTATTTTGTCATTTCAAAACTGTCATGTTAATGGAGACACACAGTACGTAAATTGTGATACTTTTTAAAAGGTAAAGCAGTATAGATAATATTTACAGAAAAAAAACCAAGTGAAAGAATTAAATCTTCATCAGGTCATTTTTTTGTTTTGTTTTGTTTTCCTATACCTTCTGATGCCTGCTAGTATCTTGATATGAGTGCATTAGAAAACTCAGGATAACTAACGTTTAGCTCAGACAATGGTCATCTCCAGGAATGGGCAATCATGGCTTCTAAGTACAATCACAGAGGCAACTCCAATTCCTACCAGGGATGGAGATGAGATATAAATATTACTTACAAGATTCCCTGTGTTATTAATTTGCAGCCTGAGGTAAAACTATTGCCATATAATAGGACACTGGGTAAGACACTGTTTGCCAAGACTGGATTGACTGGATGGAAAGAGTTGAAGGAGGGATGGGCAGGTGCACAACACAACCTACAAGATGAGTGGGGAGGGAGCTTGAGATTGACAATAAACTTGAATGTATGAAGGAGACATCAATTCAGACTGAGAGAAGAAACTGAGTGGACGATTTTAGGGTTTGGAATGAACACAATTTCATTTCTTTCAAAGCATATTTTTCTACCACATGGTAGGTCCTGAACACCAACAAACACGAGCACAGCAAAGCAGCCACTCAAAAGGCCAATAGGTAAAGTACCAGTAACTAACCAGGAACTTTTACTCCAGTCCAAGATTGCAAGGCTGACTGGAGGACAAAAGACTTAGCTAGAGCTAGTTAGGGATGGGTGGAAGGCATCACAAGCAGAGGGCCGTTTGTAAGGATAAGAAGATATGAAAAAGCAAGAAAATGTGTCCCGACGGGGCCATGGTTAATATGGAAATGTGGAGTTGAGGCCTTGAGTGGTTACTAAGAGTAGATGATAAAGGCATTACTTTGCTAAATGTAATTCTAGGAAGTTTATAAGCAAGATTTGTTAGCAGGAACCTGCAGAAATAATACAGATATATACTAACTTGGATGATAAATCTCATTATATGTAGCATTTTATCCATATAAACTTAGGAAAATGCACAATAATGGATTTTGTTGTTGTTGTAAAGACAAGGTCTTGCTCTATAACCCCATCTAGTCGGGAAAGCAGGATGACCTCAAACTCACGGAGCTCTGGCTGCCTCTACCCCCAGAGTACTAAGTTTGAAGGGATGCGCCACCACACCCAGCATACCATAACTTCATTTTCTGAAGAATCTACACTTTCTTCCTGTCACAACTACAGTAAACGCTGCAGATACCACTCACTAGCTAAAACTGTGGTGGCTGGCAAGGCTGCTGCTGTGGCTTACGTAAGACATATGTTTGTTTTGTTTTGTGAGATATGGTCTTACTCTGGAGCACTGGCTTCAAAATCCTAATCTCAGCCTCCCGAGGGCTAAGATTACAGGTGTATGACAGCGTGCTCACTCCATATACTATACTATGTATACTATACAAATATAACGTATATCACATCTCTCACTCCAAACAACATGTCTCATAATTATGGCTAGGCTGGTAGTTTCCAGCTGGTCTGCTGGGCGTTTTTTCCCTCTAATAAAAAAGCCAAGTATGACAAGATCCAGCGTCAAGCAGAGAGTCCACGTCAATTCAGAAACAGAACAATAGGTCTGGAAAGAAAACCTGTGCAAATATCTATTTTAAGTAACTAGTGAATTACTTCTAAATATGACTGAACAAGCAAAACTCACCAAGTATCCAGACACTTGACAGTAAAAAAATGGAACTAGGTGGAAGGAATGAACATGAAGAAATTATATAATGCAAAAAGCTGAAAAGATCTTCAAGAAAAAAAGATTTGAAAAGACATATGCCATAAAACATGAAAGCTGGTCAAAATTAAAAATAGTCGGTAGAAATGGAAGTTGTCCTTTCCTCAATAGGAAAATAAATGTAGTAACTCCTGCCTGTGATCAGGATGAATGATAACTTGGACTAGAGACTACTTTAGAGTTTAGAAGACAAGGCTTCCGAGAGCCCCAAGCAGGCAGGGTAGATCACACCTTGACCCCAGCACACAGGAAGCTGAGCCGGCTCTCAGGAGTTCAAGTGCGGCACTGGCTGCACTAAGCTCCAGTGCGACCTGTGCTCTGCCATGAGCCCGTCTCGAAGAACCCACAACAAGAAATCTCCAACGATGTAAAGATAAGAAATGAGATGAAACGAATAAAAAAGAAAGAAAGGAAATAGAGAATACAGCCAAATGTATGAGTAAAAACTCCACAGAAAGTCCTAAGAAGGGAAGTATTGAGGGGGTTAAATGACTGGGCTGTGTGGTGCAAAGCTAGAGCAGAGAAAACTGAAGCAGGACAATCTTGCTCAAGGGTCTGCCCTGCACAGAAAAGAATCCTTGGGGAAGTTCTCCGCCTACACTCCAGTTTGTATGCAAATATCTGGAGCTGTCTTCCAAGCAAAGCCAAGGATCATCAAAAGTTCTGTGTGTGCGGTTACTCAACACTTTACCACAAATATATACAGATGCAAAGTACTAATCTAATTTCCTATAATAACCAAGAAGCTGCAAGAAATTGCTGAAATCTGGATATCTATTTTAAGACTCTATCAGAAAAAAAGGCATAACCTTAAAGCAAAATGAGTTTCTTCAAACAACCAAGGTCCTTCGTTAAAATAATCAGTTACTGGACTGTTCTGCAATGTGGCTATACGACAAGGGCTGCAAGCGTCCACAGAGGTAAGGGGCCTCTGGTGGCTGTGCCATCTGGATTCCAGCTCCTGCTGACACTCCCCCTAGCAGCTGCCACCTATCCTATGACTTTACTGTGCCATCTATGGAGCCCCCACATTTTCTGATCTGATAACTCTTTTGTTCTTCAAAACCAGATGATTACAACATTGAGAACTGCCCAGAGCATTCATCACTCTCGGCCTCCTCACTGCAGATGCAGTGTAACCAGCTGCATCACACTCCTGCTTCCATGGCATTCCTCACCTGAAGGACTGGCCTCCCCAACTGTGAGCCTAGACACACCCTTTCTACCTCACAAAAAAAGGAGGGGGGGATGGAGGGAAAGGGAGGAGGAATGGGAGGGGGAAGGGAAGGAGAAAAGGAAGAGGAAGAGGAAGGGAAAGGAAAGAGGAAGGGAAGGGGGAGAAAAAAGGAAAGGAAAGGAGGAAGGAAGGAAGGGAATTTTGAAAAGAAAAAAAACAGTGTGCAAAAAGGTGCTGAGTAAGGTTCTTCCTTAAAAAGAAAAAGAAGAAAACGTAGAGCATCTGGTAAGACTGCTCAGAAGATTTTTATGACTTAATTTTTGGCTTCTACAAATATTACAAAATGCTGAGAGCTGTTAACACATGCTGGAAAATGAGCTTTATACTGGGATTTCCAAAAAGCCCCTCCTCTCACAGGCCCTGCATGAAGAGTTAGATGAAGCCGGTATCCTTCTTTTACATGTGTTTTCTCTTATGCTTGCCATCAAGTTCTAAATATTTAAGCTGAGCAAATTCCTACCTGTCCTGGAATAGGCGTGTTGCCAGCATATAGTTCATGGAGGTTTTGTGTTCAAGGTAGGACCTGAAGGACAAAGAAAAAGACAAAATTATTTCTTAAGTTTACTTCAAGAGAAAAAAAATGTAGAAATAAAGCCACAAACCAAGCACAAAATGGGCAGAGTGCTTATACACTGCTTCTAGAGTGACAACTGAAGAGATGGATGCTCAAATCAAAATGATAAATAATTACAGTAAGAGTAAGCAGAATAAAACAAATTGAATAAAGAAGAGGATTTAACACAGAAAACAGAAAGACAGAATTTTCTTTTAGATTAATAAGAGATGATAGGCTACATTCAAAACATCATAATGAAAGGTAAAACAAAAACAAAACAAAACCAAGAAATCATAGGCACAGGTGAGACAACAACAGAAACTGAAGGAAACTGCATGAAGGCGATAAATGGGAGACTTTCATCCACCTGTCTCCCAAGTGGGAGCATCCAGGGCTTCCACGCAGTTTACGCTGGGGGTCAAACTTTCAGAAACTGCAGAACCTGTGTTATTAATTCATTCATATGTTCTCCACACAGCTGCGGAATGCTGATTCTGCAAGATCAGTCAGACAGACCTCTTAGCAGCTTTCTCATCCCGAATCTCCCATGGATACTTTGCCTCGAAATAGAAACTTTCCAAGGACAATGGCTGCCCAAGAGCACCCCGCTGCACAAAGTCTTCCTTGATAGGAGCACTTTGAGTTGACAGGGTTCCTTGTCTGACCTGCTCTGCTCTTCCCAAGAGATGTGTCACATGCTGTCTCCATGAATACCTTTTCCAGAAAAGCTGCCTGATGCAATTCATTCCTAGATATACACCCAGGAGACACATTCAAGAACATCAACAGCATAGCTGTCCTTGATAGTTACAGACCAGAAAGAAGTCCAATGTCCATCAAGAGAAGAATGTGAAATTAACAGCAGTTTCAACACACAGTTTAAAGGGGAAAGGAGTATTAAAAAGGAATGAGCTGTAGCTACATGAATCTTGGTACTACAATGCTTAGTGAAAAGAGCAAGATTACATGGAGCACACATTTTCTGTCTGGAAAATGTTCAAAAGCAGTGAAACAAACAATTCTGCTTCTACACAAAAAAGAACAACTGCAACAGGCCTGCTCTCCTAGCACAAAGAGCCAGAAGAGCGTACAAGATATAGAAACAACTGTTTTCAGACATTAATGGTGGTGCAGGGGGTGATTCCTATTAGTGAGAAATAACAGAATCAAGTCTTACAATTTCTCTGTCTTTCTTCCTACAGGCGATTTCTAGAGCTTGCAAGGGGATTCAAATTCTCTAAGATGAAAAGACTAGATCAAAGCTATTAAAAGTATCTAGAATTTTCAGAACAATGTACTGAATAGGAGCAGGTTATGCATGAGAGAAAAAAAAAACAACCAAAATAACGATGGGAGGTCCCTTGAGTTTTGGGGTGCATACCAATCTGCTCGGGCAAAGGATGAAAGTTCTCTGGGCCAAGCCAAAAAGCAACAATAAAGAACAAGCAAAATTAAATGTAATTTAAACATTTCCACAGTTAACAGGGAACTGCCAATTGAGTGCCTGCTGCCAGAAGACAGGGATCTTCTTGAAAGCTGGGGTCACTTCACAGATATCACAAATGTGTCTTTTGAGGTAGACACATGCTGGGTTTATAATAAAGGAACGCTTACTTTGTCTTAACAATGTACAAAAGGCAGGCTGAAAATGACTATGCCAAACAGAAAACTGTAACAGGATTAAAAAAGAGCAAGGAAATTGAAACACTGTAGATAGAGCATGTACAACGTAAAGTATGTAACCAAAATTTACTGTACATATGAATATGAAATGTATCCAAAAACCAGTGGTTCTCAACCTGTGGGTCATGAACCCATTCACAGGGGATGCATATCAGACATCCTGGATAGCAAGTATATGCATTATAACTCATAACAGTAGCAAAAACAATGAAAATAATTTCATGGTTGGGGTCACCACAATGAGGAACTATATTAAAGGGTCACAGAGTTCAGAAGATTGAGAGTCGCTGCCAGAAACCAAAAAATGCCAGTCGATGGACTCAGAAATTAAAGATATCAGTAAAAAGGAAAAAATCATATCTTGTTGATTTTCACAAAAGAACCAGCTCTTGGTTTCATTGATTATTTAAACACTTTCATTTGTTTCTAATTTAATGATTTCAGCCCTGAGTTTGATTATTTCCAGGTGTCTACTCCTCTTTGGTGTGTCTGCTTCTTTTTCCTAGGGCTTTCAGGTGAGCCTTTAAGTTACTTGTATGAGACGTTTTAAATTTATTCTTGAAGGTGCTTAGTGCTATGATTTCCTCTTAGCACTGCTTTCATTGTGTCCCATAAATTTGGGTATGTTGTGCCTTCATTTTCACTGAATTCTAGGAAGTCTTTAATTTCTTTCTTTATTTCTCCCCTGACCCAGCTGTCATTGAGTAGCAAGTTGTTCAGTTTCCATGTGTGTATAGGCTTTTTGCTACTTCTGTTGTTGTTGAGGTCCAGCCTTAGTCCATGGTGGTCAGATAGGAGACAAGGGATTATTTAAATCTTCTTCTATCTGTTGAGGCTTGCTTTGTGAGCAACAATATGGTCTACTCTGGAGCAGGTTCCATGAGGTGCTAAGAAGGTAAATTCTTTTGTGTTTGGGTGAAAGGTTCTGAAAATGACTATTTGGTCCATTTGATTCATGACCTCTGTCAGAGACATTGTTTCTTTGTTTAGTTTCTGTTTTGTTGGCCTGACCTTTGTTGAGAGTGGGGTGTTGAAGTCTCCCACTATTAATGTGTGGAGATCCATGTGTGGTTTCAGTTTAATTAATGTTTCTTTTACAAACACGGGTGCTCTTGTATTTGGGGCATAGATGTTCAGAATTGTGATGTCTTCTTGGTGGAATTTTCCTTTGATGAGTATGAAATCACCTTCCCCATCACTTTTGATTAATTTTGCTTGAAAATCATTTTTATTAGATATTAGAATGGCTACTCTTGCTTGCTTCTTGAGTTCATTCGCTTGGAAAACCATCTTCTAGTCCTTTACTCTCAGGTAATGTCTATCTTTGTGACTTAGGTGTGTCTCTTGTATGCACCAGAATGTTGGGTCTTGTTTATGTATCCATTCTGTTAGTCTGTGTCTTTTTATTGGAGAATTGAGTCCATTAATGTTGAGAAAGATTAATGACCAGTAGCTGTTAGATGCTTTGACTTTGCTGTTTGATGTTGATTTTGTTTTGGTAGTGTGTTTGTGTGCTTGTTGACTACTTTTAGTTTTGCTGTAGTGACGTTATTTATTTCCTGTGTTTTCCAGAATATATAAAGAACTTAAGAAGATAAACAGCAACAAATCAAGTAATCCAATTTAAAAAATGGGGTACAGAGCTAAACAGAGAATTCTCCATAGAGGAACAGCAAATGGCAGAGAAACACTTAAAGAAATGCTCAACATCTTTAGCCATCAGGGAAATGCAAATCAAAACGACCCTGAGATTTCACCTTACACCCACCAGAATGGCTAAGACCAAACACTCAGGTGACAGCACATGCTGGAGAGGATGTGGAGAAAGGGGACCCTCCTCCATTGCTGGTGGGAATGCAAACTTTACAACCACTTTGGAAATCAATCTGGTGCTTTCTCAGACAGTTAGGAATAGTGCTACCTCAAGATCCAGCTATACCACTCCCAGGCATATATCTAAAAGGTGCTCAAGTATACAACAAGGACACCTGCTCAGCCATGTTTGTGGCAGCTTTATTCGTAATAGCCGGAAGCTGGAATCAACCCAGATGTCCCTCGGTTGAGGAATGGATACAAAAATTGTAGTTTATCTACACAATGGAATTGTGGTACATTTACTCAGCAATTAAAAACAAGGAAATCATGAAATTTTCAGGCAAATGGTGGGATCTCGAAAAGATCATCCTGAGTAAGGTATCCCAGAAGCAGAAAGACACACAATATATACTCACTTATAAGTGGATATTAGACATATAATATAGGATAATCAAACTAAAATCTGTACAACTAAGGAAGCTAATCAAGGAGGAGGACCCTGGATAAGATCCTCAAGTTTCATTCAGAAAGGCAAATGGGACAGACATCGGAAGAGGGAGAAAACAGGGTGTAGGACAGAAGCCTACCACAGAGGGCCTTTGAAAGGCACTACTCAGCAGGGTATCAAAACATATGCTGAAACTCATAGCCAAACTTTGAGCAGAGTGCAGGGAATCTTATAAAAAAAGAGGGAGATAGAAAGACCTGGAGGGGACAGGAGCTCCACAAGGAGAGCAAAAGAACCAAAAAATCAGGGCTCAGGAGTCTTTTGTGAGACTGGTACTCTAACCATGGACCATGCCTGGAGATAATCTAGGACCCCTGCACAGACATAGCCCATGGCAGCTCAGTGTCCAAGTGGGTTCCCTAGTAATGGGAACAAGGACTGTCTCTGACATGAACTGATTGGCCTGCTCTTTGATCACCTTCACCTCAGGGGGGTGCAACCTTACCAGTCCACAGAGGAAGACAATGCAGCCACTCCTGATGAGACCTGATAGACTAGGGTCAAGTGGAAGGGGAGGAGGACCTCCTCTATCATTGGACTGGGGGAGGGGCATAGAAGAAGAGGGAGGGAGGGTGGGATAGCAGGGGATGGGAGAGGGGACTACAGCTGGGATACAAAGTGAATAAACTGTAATTAATTAAAAGAAAATAAATCAGATATTTGCTAAAATTATTACAATGCATGCCTAAGGGTCTAAAGGAAATGAAAAAAGGAAACAAGACAAAAATACAAATAGAAATTCTACATACAAAAAAAGTCAATACTAGAAATAAAATGTTCACTAGAATTAATAGAAGCCACAGAGAAAATGAAAATGACCTTACAGTGAGAAATAAATGGCCAACAGTTGGAAAGGCCATTAAGAACAGTCTTGAGGCTGTGGAGATGGCTCAGATGGTAAAGTGCCTTTCACGTAAACATGAGGATCTGATTGTGGATTCCCCAGCAACCACATAAAAAGGCTTATGTGATGGTGCCCATCTATAATGTAAGTGCTGAGTGTGGGAAGCCTGGCCAACTGAAGAGCTCCATCAAAATGAGACCTTTTCTCAAATACAAACAAACAGGCCCGAGAGATGGCTCAGCAGGTTAAGATACTTGCTACCACGCTTGATGGACCTGAGGTCTATCCCTAGGAAACACATGGTAGAAGGAGAGAACCAGTTCGTTCAGGTCATCCTTTCACATCCACACTAGCCTTGGCAAATACACAACCACAGCCCCTCCCCAGATGACACTGATAAAATAGGGTGGAGCGCCATTAAGAAAGACACTTGGCATTGGTCTCTGGCCTCTGCATGCTGGTATACATGTGTGGGAAAACACCCACATGCACAGTTATACAAAATTACACCCACACCCTCAGAAGCAAGTTAAAGGAGGGAACAGCAATGTGTTCAAATGAATAAGCACAAGCTGAGTCTGGTGGAGCTCTCCTTTAACCCCAGCACTGGGGAAGCAGAGGCAGGCGGATCTCTGAGTTCAAAGCCGGCCTGGTCTACAGAGTTCCAGGGCAGCTAGAGCTACACAGAGAAACCTGTCTTGAAAAACAAAACAAACCAAAAAACAAAAAGTAAGCATGCCAGGAGATGGCAGAAAGACACTGCATAGTTCTCCAAAGAATAAGAAAAGCAAGACAATGATTTTTTTTGAAGTGCTGGAAAAGAGTGTCAATCTAGAATTTGAAAATCTTTCAAATGTTGAAACAAAAATTTCTGGTAGAGAACCAGAAGTGGACAAGTTGTTGCCATCAGAGCTTTGTGGGATTCATCAAATCCTGAAAGAAGAAGTTCTTCAGATGCAAACCTGAAGGATGCGTAGTGAAGAATATGAAAAATGGCAGTGTATGTATTAAAGGAAGCCTTAAATTCCCTTACATTATAACTGACTCTTCCATCAAAAACAACAATGCAGTACTGTGGGACCTAACAGCAAAAGGCATACCAATAATAAGAGAAGGGAGGAAAAGTAGTGTGGTTGTAAAGACCCATATTATACATGAAATCATATAGGATTTTATTATGTGTTTTTGCTTGAGTTTAATTTGTCTTTACTCTAACAACTTTGTGCATGTGCACAGCGCACTGTGATTACATCCATCCCCCACTACCCTCTTATCCTTCGCCCATCTCTGAGGCCCTTCTTCTTTCCAACTACCATGAGCTGATTTTTTTTTTCAATTCTTATCAATTTTCTCTTTCTTTGATGTGGGTTTTGTATATGACCACCACACACGTTTAGTGCACACTGAGGTCAAAAGAGGGCACTGGATCCCCAGAACTGGAGTCAAGGATAGCTGTGTACCATCACATGGATGCTGGACTTTAGCTGGGTCCTCTGTAAGAGCACCAACTGCTTTTAACTGCAGAGCTATTTCTCCAGCCCCAAGATTATTTTTTTTATTATTGTGAGATTTTATTTTTATTATATACAGTTCATTCCCTTTGTATCCCACCTATAGCTCCCTCCCTCTTCTCCCTTCCCAATCTTACCCTCCCTCCCTCTTCTCCACCCTTCTTCTCTCTACCCATGGTCCTCCCCCTCTCCACCCATGCCCCTCCCCCAGTATGCTGATAGGGGAGGTCCTCTTCCCCTTCCACTTGACCCTAGTCTATCAGGTCTCATCAGGAGTGACTGCATTGTCTTCCTCTGTGGACTGGTAAGGTTGCACCCCCCTGAGGTGAAGGTGATCAAAGAGCAGGCCAATCAGTTCCTGTCAGAGACAGTCCCTGTTCCTATTACTAGGGAACCCACTTGGACACTGAGCTGCCATGGGCTATGTCTGTGCAGGGGTCCTAGATTATCTCCATGCATGGTCCACAGTAGGAGTATCAGTCTCACAAAAGACCCCTGTGCCCAGATACTTTGGTTCTTTTGCTCTCCTTGTGGAGCTCCTGTCCCCTCCAGGTCTTTCTATCTCCCTCTTTTTTTTATAAGATTCCCTGCACTCTGCTCAAAGTTTGGCTATGAGTTTCAGCGTATGTTTTGATCCTTTCAAAGGCCCTCTGTGGTAGGCTTCTGTCCTACACCCTTTTCCCATTTCCTACACCTTTTTCCCTATACCCTACTTCCCATTTGCCTTTCTGAATGAAGCTTGAGGATCTTATCCAGGGTCCTCCTCCTTGATTAGCTTCCTTAGTTGTACAGATTTTAGTTTGATTATCCTATATTATATGTCTAATATCCACTTGTATATATCATGTGTCTTTCTGCTTCTGGGATACCTTACTCAGGATGATCTTTTCGAGATCCCACCATTTGCCTGAAAATTTCATGATTTCCTTGTTTTTAATTGCTGAGTAAATGTACCACAATTCCATTGTGTAGATAAACTACAATTTTTGTATCCATTCCTCAACCGAGGGACATCTGGGTTGATTCCAGCTTCCGGCTATTACGAATAAAGCTGCCACAAACATGGCTGAGCAGGTGTCCTTGTTGTATACTTGAGCACCTTTTAGATATATGCCTGGGAGTGGTATAGCTGGATCTTGAGGTAGCACTATTCCTAACTGTCTGAGAAAGCACCAGATTGATTTCCAAAGTGGTTGTAAAGTTTGCATTCCCACCAGCAATGGAGGAGGGTCCCCTTTCTCCACATCCTCTCCAGCATGTGCTGTCACCTGAGTGTTTGGTCTTAGCCATTCTGGTGGGTGTAAGGTGAAATCTCAGGGTCGTTTTGATTTGCATTTCCCTGATGGCTAAAGATGTTGAGCATTTCTTTAAGTGTTTCTCTGCCATTTGCTGTTCCTCTATGGAGAATTCTCTGTTTAGCTCTGTACCCCATTTTTTAAATTGGATTACTTGATTTGTTGCTGTTTATCTTCTTAAGTTCTTTATATATTCTGGAAAACACAGGAAATAAATAACGTCACTACAGCAAAACTAAAAGTAGTCAACAAGCACACAAACACACTACCAAAACAAAATCAACATCAAACAGCAAAGTCAAAGCATCTAACAGCTACTGGTCATTAATCTTTCTCAACATTAATGGACTCAATTCTCCAATAAAAAGACACAGACTAACAGAATGGATACATAAACAAGACCCAACATTCTGGTGCATACAAGAGACACACCTAAGTCACAAAGATAGACATTACCTGAGAGTAAAGGACTAGAAGATGGTTTTCCAAGCGAATGAACTCAAGAAGCAAGCAAGAGTAGCCATTCTAATATCTAATAAAAATGATTTTCAAGCAAAATTAATCAAAAGTGATGGGGAAGGTGATTTCATACTCATCAAAGGAAAATTCCACCAAGAAGACATCACAATTCTGAACATCTATGCCCCAAATACAAGAGCACCCGTGTTTGTAAAAGAAACATTAATTAAACTGAAACCACACATGGATCTCCACACATTAATAGTGGGAGACTTCAACACCCCACTCTCAACAAAGGTCAGGCCAACAAAACAGAAACTAAACAAAGAAACAATGTCTCTGACAGAGGTCATGAATCAAATGGACCAAATAGTCATTTTCAGAACCTTTCACCCAAACACAAAAGAATTTACCTTCTTAGCACCTCATGGAACCTGCTCCAGAGTAGACCATATTGTTGCTCACAAAGCAAGCCTCAACAGATAGAAGAAGATTTAAATAATCCCTTGTCTCCTATCTGACCACCATGGACTAAGGCTGGACCTCAACAACAACAGAAGTAGCAAAAAGCCTATACACACATGGAAACTGAACAACTTGCTACTCAATGACAGCTGGGTCAGGGGAGAAATAAAGAAAGAAATTAAAGACTTCCTAGAATTCAGTGAAAATGAAGGCACAACATACCCAAATTTATGGGACACAATGAAAGCAGTGCTAAGAGGAAATCATAGCACTAAGCACCTTCAAGAATAAATTTAAAACGTCTCATACAAGTAACTTAAAGGCTCACCTGAAAGCCCTAGGAAAAAGAAGCAGACACACCAAAGAGGAGTAGACACCTGGAAATAATCAAACTCAGGGCTGAAATCATTAAATTAGAAACAAATGAAAGTGTTTAAATAATCAATGAAACCAAGAGCTGGTTCTTTTGTGAAAATCAACAAGATATGATTTTTTCCTTTTTACTGATATCTTTAATTTCTGAGTCCATCGACTGGCATTTTTTGGTTTCTGGCAGCGACTCTCAATCTTCTGAACTCTGTGACCCTTTAATATAGTTCCTCATTGTGGTGACCCCAACCATGAAATTATTTTCATTGTTTTTGCTACTGTTATGAGTTATAATGCATATACTTGCTATCCAGGATGTCTGATATGCATCCCCTGTGAATGGGTTCATGACCCACAGGTTGAGAACCACTGGTTTTTGGATACATTTCATATTCATATGTACAGTAAATTTTGGTTACATACTTTACGTTGTACATGCTCTATCTACAGTGTTTCAATTTCCTTGCTCTTTTTTAATCCTGTTACAGTTTTCTGTTTGGCATAGTCATTTTCAGCCTGCCTTTTGTACATTGTTAAGACAAAGTAAGCGTTCCTTTATTATAAACCCAGCATGTGTCTACCTCAAAAGACACATTTGTGATATCTGTGAAGTGACCCCAGCTTTCAAGAAGATCCCTGTCTTCTGGCAGCAGGCACTCAATTGGCAGTTCCCTGTTAACTGTGGAAATGTTTAAATTACATTTAATTTTGCTTGTTCTTTATTGTTGCTTTTTGGCTTGGCCCAGAGAACTTTCATCCTTTGCCCGAGCAGATTGGTATGCACCCCAAAACTCAAGGGACCTCCCATCGTTATTTTGGTTGTTTTTTTTTTCTCTCATGCATAACCTGCTCCTATTCAGTACATTGTTCTGAAAATTCTAGATACTTTTAATAGCTTTGATCTAGTCTTTTCATCTTAGAGAATTTGAATCCCCTTGCAAGCTCTAGAAATCGCCTGTAGGAAGAAAGACAGAGAAATTGTAAGACTTGATTCTGTTATTTCTCACTAATAGGAATCACCCCCTGCACCACCATTAATGTCTGAAAACAGTTGTTTCTATATCTTGTACGCTCTTCTGGCTCTTTGTGCTAGGAGAGCAGGCCTGTTGCAGTTGTTCTTTTTTGTGTAGAAGCAGAATTGTTTGTTTCACTGCTTTTGAACATTTTCCAGACAGAAAATGTGTGCTCCATGTAATCTTGCTCTTTTCACTAAGCATTGTAGTACCAAGATTCATGTAGCTACAGCTCATTCCTTTTTAATACTCCTTTCCCCTTTAAACTGTGTGTTGAAACTGCTGTTAATTTCACATTCTTCTCTTGATGGACATTGGACTTCTTTCTGGTCTGTAACTATCAAGGACAGCTATGCTGTTGATGTTCTTGAATGTGTCTCCTGGGTGTATATCTAGGAATGAATTGCATCAGGCAGCTTTTCTGGAAAAGGTATTCATGGAGACAGCATGTGACACATCTCTTGGGAAGAGCAGAGCAGGTCAGACAAGGAACCCTGTCAACTCAAAGTGCTCCTATCAAGGAAGACTTTGTGCAGCGGGGTGCTCTTGGGCAGCCATTGTCCTTGGAAAGTTTCTATTTCGAGGCAAAGTATCCATGGGAGATTCGGGATGAGAAAGCTGCTAAGAGGTCTGTCTGACTGATCTTGCAGAATCAGCATTCCGCAGCTGTGTGGAGAACATATGAATGAATTAATAACACAGGTTCTGCAGTTTCTGAAAGTTTGACCCCCAGCGTAAACTGCGTGGAAGCCCTGGATGCTCCCACTTGGGAGACAGGTGGATGAAAGTCTCCCATTTATCGCCTTCATGCAGTTTCCTTCAGTTTCTGTTGTTGTCTCACCTGTGCCTATGATTTCTTGGTTTTGTTTTGTTTTTGTTTTACCTTTCATTATGATGTTTTGAATGTAGCCTATCATCTCTTATTAATCTAAAAGAAAATTCTGTCTTTCTGTTTTCTGTGTTAAATCCTCTTCTTTATTCAATTTGTTTTATTCTGCTTACTCTTACTGTAATTATTTATCATTTTGATTTGAGCATCCATCTCTTCAGTTGTCACTCTAGAAGCAGTGTATAAGCACTCTGCCCATTTTGTGCTTGGTTTGTGGCTTTATTTCTACATTTTTTTTCTCTTGAAGTAAACTTAAGAAATAATTTTGTCTTTTTCTTTGTCCTTCAGGTCCTACCTTGAACACAAAACCTCCATGAACTATATGCTGGCAACACGCCTATTCCAGGACAGGTAGGAATTTGCTCAGCTTAAATATTTAGAACTTGATGGCAAGCATAAGAGAAAACACATGTAAAAGAAGGATACCGGCTTCATCTAACTCTTCATGCAGGGCCTGTGAGAGGAGGGGCTTTTTGGAAATCCCAGTATAAAGCTCATTTTCCAGCATGTGTTAACAGCTCTCAGCATTTTGTAATATTTGTAGAAGCCAAAAATTAAGTCATAAAAATCTTCTGAGCAGTCTTACCAGATGCTCTACGTTTTCTTCTTTTTCTTTTTAAGGAAGAACCTTACTCAGCACCTTTTTGCACACTGTTTTTTTTCTTTTCAAAATTCCCTTCCTTCCTTCCTCCTTTCCTTTCCTTTTTTCTCCCCCTTCCCTTCCTCTTTCCTTTCCCTTCCTCTTCCTCTTCCTTTTCTCCTTCCCTTCCCCCTCCCATTCCTCCTCCCTTTCCCTCCATCCCCCCCTCCTTTTTTTGTGAGGTAGAAAGGGTGTGTCTAGGCTCACAGTTGGGGAGGCCAGTCCTTCAGGTGAGGAATGCCATGGAAGCAGGAGTGTGATGCAGCTGGTTACACTGCATCTGCAGTGAGGAGGCCGAGAGTGATGAATGCTCTGGGCAGTTCTCAATGTTGTAATCATCTGGTTTTGAAGAACAAAAGAGTTATCAGATCAGAAAATGTGGGGGCTCCATAGATGGCACAGTAAAGTCATAGGATAGGTGGCAGCTGCTAGGGGGAGTGTCAGCAGGAGCTGGAATCCAGATGGCACAGCCACCAGAGGCCCCTTACCTCTGTGGACGCTTGCAGCCCTTGTCGTATAGCCACATTGCAGAACAGTCCAGTAACTGATTATTTTAACGAAGGACCTTGGTTGTTTGAAGAAACTCATTTTGCTTTAAGGTTATGCCTTTTTTTCTGATAGAGTCTTAAAATAGATATCCAGATTTCAGCAATTTCTTGCAGCTTCTTGGTTATTATAGGAAATTAGATTAGTACTTTGCATCTGTATATATTTGTGGTAAAGTGTTGAGTAACCGCACACACAGAACTTTTGATGATCCTTGGCTTTGCTTGGAAGACAGCTCCAGATATTTGCATACAAACTGGAGTGTAGGCGGAGAACTTCCCCAAGGATTCTTTTCTGTGCAGGGCAGACCCTTGAGCAAGATTGTCCTGCTTCAGTTTTCTCTGCTCTAGCTTTGCACCACACAGCCCAGTCATTTAACCCCCTCAATACTTCCCTTCTTAGGACTTTCTGTGGAGTTTTTACTCATACATTTGGCTGTATTCTCTATTTCCTTTCTTTCTTTTTTATTCGTTTCATCTCATTTCTTATCTTTACATCGTTGGAGATTTCTTGTTGTGGGTTCTTCGAGACGGGCTCATGGCAGAGCACAGGTCGCACTGGAGCTTAGTGCAGCCAGTGCCGCACTTGAACTCCTGAGAGCCGGCTCAGCTTCCTGTGTGCTGGGGTCAAGGTGTGATCTACCCTGCCTGCTTGGGGCTCTCGGAAGCCTTGTCTTCTAAACTCTAAAGTAGTCTCTAGTCCAAGTTATCATTCATCCTGATCACAGGCAGGAGTTACTACATTTATTTTCCTATTGAGGAAAGGACAACTTCCATTTCTACCGACTATTTTTAATTTTGACCAGCTTTCATGTTTTATGGCATATGTCTTTTCAAATCTTTTTTTCTTGAAGATCTTTTCAGCTTTTTGCATTATATAATTTCTTCATGTTCATTCCTTCCACCTAGTTCCATTTTTTTACTGTCAAGTGTCTGGATACTTGGTGAGTTTTGCTTGTTCAGTCATATTTAGAAGTAATTCACTAGTTACTTAAAATAGATATTTGCACAGGTTTTCTTTCCAGACCTATTGTTCTGTTTCTGAATTGACGTGGACTCTCTGCTTGACGCTGGATCTTGTCATACTTGGCTTTTTTATTAGAGGGAAAAAACGCCCAGCAGACCAGCTGGAAACTACCAGCCTAGCCATAATTATGAGACATGTTGTTTGGAGTGAGAGATGTGATATACGTTATATTTGTATAGTATACATAGTATAGTATATGGAGTGAGCACGCTGTCATACACCTGTAATCTTAGCCCTCGGGAGGCTGAGATTAGGATTTTGAAGCCAGTGCTCCAGAGTAAGACCATATCTCACAAAACAAAACAAACATATGTCTTACGTAAGCCACAGCAGCAGCCTTGCCAGCCACCACAGTTTTAGCTAGTGAGTGGTATCTGCAGCGTTTACTGTAGTTGTGACAGGAAGAAAGTGTAGATTCTTCAGAAAATGAAGTTATGGTATGCTGGGTGTGGTGGCGCATCCCTTCAAACTTAGTACTCTGGGGGTAGAGGCAGCCAGAGCTCCGTGAGTTTGAGGTCATCCTGCTTTCCCGACTAGATGGGGTTATAGAGCAAGACCTTGTCTTTACAACAACAACAAAATCCATTATTGTGCATTTTCCTAAGTTTATATGGATAAAATGCTACATATAATGAGATTTATCATCCAAGTTAGTATATATCTGTATTATTTCTGCAGGTTCCTGCTAACAAATCTTGCTTATAAACTTCCTAGAATTACATTTAGCAAAGTAATGCCTTTATCATCTACTCTTAGTAACCACTCAAGGCCTCAACTCCACATTTCCATATTAACCATGGCCCCGTCGGGACACATTTTCTTGCTTTTTCATATCTTCTTATCCTTACAAACGGCCCTCTGCTTGTGATGCCTTCCACCCATCCCTAACTAGCTCTAGCTAAGTCTTTTGTCCTCCAGTCAGCCTTGCAATCTTGGACTGGAGTAAAAGTTCCTGGTTAGTTACTGGTACTTTACCTATTGGCCTTTTGAGTGGCTGCTTTGCTGTGCTCGTGTTTGTTGGTGTTCAGGACCTACCATGTGGTAGAAAAATATGCTTTGAAAGAAATGAAATTGTGTTCATTCCAAACCCTAAAATCGTCCACTCAGTTTCTTCTCTCAGTCTGAATTGATGTCTCCTTCATACATTCAAGTTTATTGTCAATCTCAAGCTCCCTCCCCACTCATCTTGTAGGTTGTGTTGTGCACCTGCCCATCCCTCCTTCAACTCTTTCCATCCAGTCAATCCAGTCTTGGCAAACAGTGTCTTACCCAGTGTCCTATTATATGGCAATAGTTTTACCTCAGGCTGCAAATTAATAACACAGGGAATCTTGTAAGTAATATTTATATCTCATCTCCATCCCTGGTAGGAATTGGAGTTGCCTCTGTGATTGTACTTAGAAGCCATGATTGCCCATTCCTGGAGATGACCATTGTCTGAGCTAAACGTTAGTTATCCTGAGTTTTCTAATGCACTCATATCAAGACACTAGCAGGCATCAGAAGGTATAGGAAAACAAAACAAAACAAAAAAACAACCTGATGAAGATTTAATTCTTTCACTTGGTTTTTTTTCTGTAAATATTATCTATACTGCTTTACCTTTTAAAAAGTATCACAATTTACGTACTGTGTGTCTCCATTAACATGACAGTTTTGAAATGACAAAATACTTGATTGGACAAGTTACTGGAATGAGGGTTGGCTAGGCAGTATGCATAGTAGTGAAAGGCCATCAATGGTGTTCTCATGGGGAGTGCTGTAGGTTTCCAGTATCTTGTGGATACAGGAACCTTACAGTGGTGATAAAAGCGTGCTGATCTAAATACAGGAAGGAGTACAAGTCAGTTTGTGGCGCCCTCCCCATCCCCAAAGTGTTAAGCACGGAAATTGAATGAGGAGGAACTCTTTTTAAAGGAAAAGCAAAAGCCTATTTAACAGATATGGTTGGCATTTAGCTTGGGAACATCTCTCTCTCTTTTTATCCTTAGTTGTGGAAAGTCTATTTTTGATGACTAGTCTTTTGGAACCCCATGAGAATGGAACTTCGTTTCCTATTCTAGAATAGTTCAATGAAAGTAGAAAGCTCTGTAGTCTGATCTAAGCCCTGGAATCCAGTGTAAGCTTTTCAAGCCCTGACCATGGGCAGAGTATAGAAATAGCATCTCCCATTCATCTACACGCATACACACACGCGCGCGCACACACACACACACACGGGCACACACACACAGGACAGTGGGAGTAATAACTGCCTTCTTCGTATTGTCATGGGGATTAATTATAATTTACTTTGTGAGTAGATGGACAAATGTTAAGTCACTCTTCACAGTTTTCTCTGCAGTTTCTTCGCCTGTTCCCTATTTGCAAATCCATCCTCCTACTTCACAGTAGTCTGCTTTTCTCTGAGAATGTTCTGCTTCACCCAGAAATGCCCAACCTGCCTTTATTAGCTCTTAGGTCTCTAATAATGTATTTTGCAAATGTATTCCTTGTGTGTGTAAACTTCGGAGTGATAGGGTGGGTGGTGTTCTCTAACCCTGTTGTCCTTTCTCCATCTGCAGGGGAAACCCAAGAAGAAGCTTGCTGACAGGAAGAACACGGTAACTAATTTTTCAAAGTTGACAAATTTTTTCCATCTGCATAATGTGTAGCCATGCACAGACCAAACATTATGCCTTATGTGACTGTTCTCAGTTTGGCTCATCATGAATAGCAGCAATATGTAAATGCTTTCTATTTAGAAAGTATTCTGTAGATGACTATTACAAACTAGGTATAAGATTTAACTAAAATTACATGTACATCATTTTAACTGATAATACTAGGTTTTTTGCTTGGTTGGGTGAAAAAGAACAGAATACTACTGAGACTTCAAGATCATTGTCATGTTATATTCGTGTTTATGTTGTGGCTTTGGTATACTTGAAGCATATTGCTGGACCTGGCTGAAGTCAGCACACAGATAGCTTTCACAGAGCAGAAAATAGCCAGAGTAAAGACCAACATAGCTTTGCCTCAGTCAGGATTGCAGCTGCCACAGATATGTTTCAGCCTCCACACAGCTGCAGGTTACAAACTTTTGAGTGTTTTCATGTGTCCGTTCTGTGCTGTCCTCTCCAGAAAGCAGCATGACATGAGAAGCGGCTCTGCAGCTGCTTGCAGCTAGCTTTCTGTTTTTCGTTTAGGAGGCAGTTAAGACTCGGTTTCTCAGCTTGCCATGGTAGTGCACACCGTTGATCCCAGCGCTTGTGGAGGCAGAGGCAGGAAGACATCTGTGAGTTCAAGGCCAGCCTGGTCTGCAAAAGAGTCCAGGGTAGCCGAGGATACACAGAGAAACCCTGTCTCAAAAAATAAAAAAAAAACAAGCAATGACAACAACAACAAAAACTTAGAAAAACTTGGTTTCTCATCCAATAACTTAAGTTATTGTTCGTGTGTTTCTCTGTGTATGTTGCATGTGGATACCTCTGCCATGACACGTGTAGCGTCAAGAAAGACCTTTGTTGAGTTGCTCCTCTTCTTTCTCCTTTAGCTGGGTTCTGGGGCTCAAAGTCAGGTTGCCAGACTTGTACAGCAAGCACCTCTACCCACCAAGCAGTCCTACCAACCATACCAAGCTTTCTGAAACATAAATTTAACTTTTCTTTTAAGGAAGTCATTATAATTGTCTTCTAAGGGAAAACAAATAAATTACCAGTAGTTTATTTTCAAATGAAAGTCACAACTTACACGTTTTCTATAGCTTTCAGTCAAGGAATAAACTTCCTAGGTATATTACTAGGAATTATATTATATTATATTCCTAGGAATTTGGAAGTTGGAGGAAAAAACAAGACAAAAAGAAGGTTTAAAATCCAAGTGTTGTGGCTGCTACATAAGAGACTTGGGTAGGAGTGCTGTGGTGAATTAAAGATCAGCCTTGGCTACTTCTTTTCTTTTAAAAGATTTATATATTATTTATACAGTATTCTGCCTCATGTATGTCTGCATGCCAGAAGAGGCACCAGATCTCATTATAGATGGTTCTGAGCCACCATGTGTTTGCTAGGAATTGAACTCAGGACCTTGGGAAGGACAACCTGTACTCTTAACCTCTGAGCCATCTCTCCAGCCCCTTGGCTACTTATTTTTACACTCAGCTAGGCTATATTATATAGCCATGTCTCTAACAACTCAAAATATCATTTCCAATGAATAGGCCTTGGCCTTCAGTTTTTAGCTGTCATTATATATTAACATTCATATGGATATTTTGGTAGTCTAAAGGATTAAACAGATTAAAAACTACACTGTGGTATTGTATGCTGGACTATGAAACAAATATTACTAGATTTGAAAGGATTGAAATGACAGTTGTCCTCTTGGAAATCTTCAAATATTTGGGCCAGAGGCAACATCTTCCTTCTTCCTTCTTTCTTTCTTTCCTTCCTTCTTCCTTCCCTCCCTTCCTTTCTTCCTTCCTTTCCTTTTCTTTTTTTTTGAGAGAGAGAGAGAGATTTTACCCTCTCTGTAACCTCCATTTACACCATGGCTTTGTCTGTCAAAGAGGAGGAGGAGAAATGCCCCGCCTATTGCCACAGACCTCAGGTACCTATGTACTGGTTAGAGGCAGCAGGATATGTTTTTCCTGTTTTTGGCTCCAAGAGCTTATACTTTCAGTACCAGCATAGCAGGGAATCCCTGGCAAACTGCTGGACATGTCTTCTGTGTTAGTCAGTGTACCATCCTGTAAAGTGCTTTTGGAGTTAAAGTCTGTCAAGCTGTCAAAAATGCTCACACTTTTGCAACAGGGTTAGAAGAATCCCAACGGGCCTTTCACTATGTTTTTCTCTGGTGGATCTTGAAATTGGCACAGCTGCTTTACCCCCCAAGGTGCTGGCCCTCACCCCAAGCAAAGGCTCCTGGCCACTCTTCAGGTGAAGGCTTGTAGTTGGGATCCTCATCTGGCTTATCAAAAATTATCCTCAAAATAAATGGTGTTTTCAGAATTCTTATTCCACCATGCTGATTGAGAAATATATCTTTCAATAAAAATATATTTCTTGAAAAGAATACTGCCCAACTGCAATACCCAAAAGGTCACAATAATCGGGTTCCCCAACAACAAGGAAAACCCCATGAGCACCTAGAGCAGAAAGGGGGCCTGGAAGTTTAGAAGACCAAAGAAATTTATGTGGACATACAGGTTCCTTCGGCTCCACATTATTGTAAAGGCCTGGCCTAAAAAAAAACCTAAGCTCACAAACAAACCAAAAAGAGTCATTAAGAAGCCACTAAAAAGGAACATAAATACAAAGTCTGCTGTCTGACCTCAGAAGGAGCCTTCTCTAGCATTCGACAGTAACAATACAGAAGACTCATGTTAAACAAAGACTGGAGTGTAGCTGAAAAGGTGCGCTCAATTCCAATTGCTGGAAAAGGAGGGCGTCGAGACACAGCTGCTCAGCACGGCTGTGGTGTGCGGACACGGGCAGCAGCATCGGGCCGGCCGGCCGGCAGGAGCTGCCAGCACTCCAGCCAGAGGCTCTGGTACGCCGTCTTCCCCACCACTGAAGCAACGCAATGTGGATATCAAGAAGGACATCATGAAGGAAATTAGAAAGTCTCTTGAAATCATTAATAATAAAACATAGAATGTATGATTTTCAGCTTACGTGCTGTCTTGAAGGATGGTTGTAGCTCTAAGTGCTACAAACTGAGCACGGAAGTAGGGATGGTAATGCGCCTACAGTCCTGGATGCTAAGGCAAAGGCTTAAGGCATCAACGCCAGCTTTGGGCTACAGATACTTGTCTCAAAACAAAAAGAAAGCATGCAAGAAGGAAAGGAGGTGCATGGATTACAGGTGGCGCACACCTGTGATCCCAGCACCCAGGGAGGCAGAGGCAGGTAGATCTCCATGAGTTCCAGGCCAGCCTGGTCTACCAAGAGAGTCCAGGACATCCATGGCTGTTACACAGAGAAACTCTGTCTCAAAAACACAAAAAAACAAAAAAACAAACCAAAACAACAACAAAAGGAATGGGAAGAGGAAGGACTCTGAGGACTGATGCCACAGATCTGAAATCCATCCTAAGAAACTACACAGCAGAACAGAAAGACTGAGAGTAAGTAGAAGTGAGGGGGTCTGGAGAGATGGCTCATCGGGTAAGAGCACTGTCAGCTCTTCTAGAAGTCCTGAGTTCAATTCCCAGCAACCACATGATGGCTCACAAGCAAGTATACTGGGATCTGGTGCCCTCTTTTGGTATTCAGGTGTACATGCAAATAGAGCACTTATATACATTAAATAAATAAATCTTTTTTTAAAGTGAAGTGAGAAAAGGTATAAGGCAGTTAAATAGTAGAGAAAATTAACAAAGTCAAAATGAGAAGAGACCACTAAGTGCCAATCCAGATAAAGAGAAGGTGGCATGTGTCTAGATCAATAGACAAAATGGATCCTGTGGAGGAATGTTAAGGAAATGTTACTAATCAAATTATTCTGTCATTCTGACAACTTTAAAGTGACTAAGCTCCTTGTTTAGGATAGCATTGATGGATTGAACAAAGCTGAAGTAAAAATTTTTCAGGGCTTTGAATCTAGTAAGGATATTGGGTTTGTTATAAAAAACTTTCTACAAAACAAGCTCCAGGTTTATTGATTTTTGTAGTCAGTAAGAGACCCTGTCTCAAGGGAATAAGTTAGAAAGCAATAGAGGAGGACATACAGTGTTCTCTTCTGGCCTTTGAGCGCACACTTGTCCACTTGCTCCTGTACACACATGTACACATACACTATGTATGCCATACATACAGAAGACAAAGGAGTAGGAGGAAGAAGGGATAAGAAGATCACTATCCCAAGACATTTACAAAATACTACAGCACATCAGTGCACTTAATAAAATTCTGGGACACAGGATCAATGTGCTAAAATCATCATATTTTAATATACTAACAGAAAAAATTGGAAAGAAACTTGAATTGCTTTTATAATAATAACATTTGAAAATGTGATGTACTCAGAAATAAATTTCATAGCTGTACACGAAAAGCTACTAAATATTATTGATTGAGACTAGGTTAATGGAGAGAGATGCCTTATTCATGGATTGGTAGACTTAACATTTGATAAAATATTCATTTTTTTCTCAGATGAATTTAAAGATCCAGTACAGTTTCAACCATTGATGTAGCAGATTTTAAAGAAACAAAAAAACGTTTAAAACTTATGGGAAAAGGAAAAGGGGGGGGCAGGGTGGTGGTGACATACACCTTTATTCCCAGCACTTGGGAGGCACAAAGCAGGCAGATCTCTTGAGTTTGAGGCCAGAGAAAGTTCCATGACAGCTAAGGCAGCACAGAGAAACCCTGTCTTGAAAACAAAACAAGCAAACAAAAAACTTAAGTAAATGCAAAGAGAATCCAAAGTAATTTTGAATAAAACTCACAGTCCCTGACTTAAATCCTCTAATGCTCCAGTAGTTAAGGTAGGGGTAAACTGATCAGTGAAACTGGACAGAAAGCACAGAAATAGACTCCTATGTTGTGGTCATTTGATTTTGAACAAAAACTCCAGTGTAACCCAAGTGGGAAAGGAAATTATTTTAAGCAAATGTATCTAGAAAAGTTTGAAATAATACTTTAAAAAATTAACTTCAATCCTTGTCTTGCAGAGAGGTGAGAGGTTGTTCATGACACTAAAAATAAAAGCTATGGTAATTATGAAAAAGTATAGGATGCTTGGGTTTGGCAGAAGTTGTAGACATGACACAGAAAAGAATGAATAAAAAAATAAAGCTATATTTTTTCAAAATCAGAAACATGTCATCAAGGACTATTTAAATGATTAGACAAGCCATAGACTGAAGATGCTTACCTCACACACATGACAAAAATCATAAAGAACTCTTCAACTCATTGATGAACAGATGGTAGGAATACAGCTCAGTTGTACAGAGCATGCCTAGCACTCGAACGACCTGGGTTCTTTTCCCAGCACTCCCCTACCAAACATTAATTTGAGAATTAAAAAGGCAGTCCTGCTACAAATGGGTAAAATTGATGAATAGCTATGTCAAAAGGAAGATAGCATCCACAGCCAATATGCTTGGGATCCCAGAATTGCACATTAAAGCCTAGGTTACGCCACTGAACACCTAGCAGAATTGCTAGTGAACTAACTGAGCTCCTGCAAACTGTCATCATTACTGCAAATTGGGACAAGCGCTTTCCACATCCAGATGGGCACTTTGTTAGCCATGCACATCCCACTCTTATGTTTTTAGCTATAATTAAAAAAAAGTCAATTACAGCATGAGTTTTACAGATATGTTCATAGTAGCTTTATGTATAATATAACGGACCTTGGGTTCCATCTGGAGGGGAGATAAAGTGGATTGTTTAGACAGTGGTCCTCCTATTCACCAGTAAAAATGGGTGAATATAGACTATGTGTGTCGATGGAGCTCAGAAATGTTAGGCACGTGCTGAATGAAAGAAGCCTCATCCAAAACAGTTTGTGCTGTCTGTGTCTGTGAAGTTTTTAAGCAGGCAAAGGAACACGGTGAAAAACTCAGAACTTTAACTGCTTTAAAGATGTTAGGGTGAGCGTGGCTGGGAAGAGATGTCAGAGCTTCAGGTATCACTGTTAGACTGGAGCATTAGAATTATGGGTGCACTCCACTATATGTAAATTTTAGGTTATGAAACTAGTATAACATAGTTACTGATTTCTTTCTTTTAAAGATGCATTTTCAGTCATGTGCATGTAGTACCCACAGAGTCCAAAGAGGGCATCTTGATTGCCTAAAGCTATAGTTACAGCCATGTAACATGGGTGATGGGAACTGAACTTGGGTCCTCTGTAAGAGCAGCTCTTAACTGCTATACTGTTCTTTAACCCCATAGTTATTGACTTCTGCATTGTGATGATATGCATATGCAGATGTTTAGAGTTGTCTTTATTGTAAAAATGCTTCAAAATTTTCATTGGTTGGTAAATGGATAAAAACTATCATCAGTTAGATACATCATGAACTACATATGATGAATTCATCGTAGAAACTAGATGTTGAAAAACTATCTCTGCTATATAATCCAAGAAATTTCAGTTTTTTAAATAGTCTTAAAATATTAGAAAAAATAAAATGGACTAAATAGAAATAACAGATATTAAAATTTATTTCTTGATAATTAAAGTACTAATGAGCCAGTGTGTTCATGACATGTCAGCTCTGTGCTGGACCCTCTCACCATGGATAACGCCAGTCGATAAGGAAGGCCTAATTCTTACCCTGGGAGAAGCTTGAGACTGGTCTGTCCCCACTCTTCTGTCTGAGTTAGGGTGCAGCTGTCTCTTGGGGTCTGGCTGCTGTTAACTAGTGTCTCTAGTAAACTTCTCCGTAGCACTTCACTTTTAGGTTTCATATTGTCAGCAGCCTTTTTATTAAAAATTTCCTATACCATTTTTTTCTCTAAAGAATAGAGGAACAAGAACATTCCTGTGAGCAGGAATATTCTTTTTAATGTAATGAACATTCATTTGTGAGCATAAATGCTGGACTTTATTAAGATGCCAACTTCTATTCATCAATTAAGGTGCCCTAAAACATTAAAATGTCGCAAATCAGGTTATTTTTTACTTTTTAAATTTTATTTACTTAGGGTTTTGTTGTTGTTTTTTGTTTTTTCAAGAAAGGGTTTCTCTGCGCTGGCCTGACTGTCCTGGAACTAGTAGACCATGCTGGCCTCATACTCGGAGATCTGCCTGCCTCTGCCTTTCAAGTACTGGGATTAAAGGCATGCACCTCCACTGCCTGACCCCATGTTAAGTTTCTGAAAGGTAGAGCTATCACATTAGATATCACATTCGAGTACACAATTACCACATTTGACCAAGTAGCCAGATAAATGGCTTGAATGGTGCTTTTCAGTCTGAGCCATTTAATGATTTAGTTGGCTAGTTATCTATTTTCATAGCTCTGTGTGGTTCAGTTTTTGGGAGTATGGTAATAGGTAAGTTTAAACAGTTTTTAGTTATAGCTACTTGGGATGCTAAGGCAGGAGAATCACTTCAAAAGTTGACAGTTAGGCTGGGTATCATAGTGATGTCTTACATTAAAACGGGTAGTTCAGTGGGTGAGAGCCCTGTGCTTTTTTTGTCCACTCCTTGTCTGGACTGGGCCCCACATCACTCACAGCCCTAATCTGGGATTCATCTTACTAGCACCTAGCATAGGCATTGCCAGCCCTCTTCCCTACCCCACTTCTCATTCAGAAACTGCTGGGGTTGGGCCTTATCTACTGTCTGGTGCCAGCTTCATGCCTGTGCGTATGACTCTAAATTTCTGACTGTGCTCAACACATGAAGGGATTCTGCCACTCTCTCTTCTCTTGGTGGAAAAAGAGAAGGGCAGGAGGCTTGGCATGTCCCCATGTTGTGCGACATTGGACTGGGAAGACCATCACAGTCTCTGCAGCAACTTTTGTGTACATTCAAAAGGATGTTTAAATACTAATCAGGAAATTGTAACTAACTAAATAAAATATGCTTTATATCTCAAGTCTTAAAATACTACTGCTACCTCCTAGTCCTTCTGACGGTATAAGGGCTTGGGTGACACTTTGTAGTCCATAAAGTAAAGTTATAGCCAATATTACTAGATACTTAAAGGTATTTCAATGTTGTCCTCACATGTATTTTTGTTCAGAACATTTAATAAATTGAGGAAAGCCATTAATGAAGTCTTAATATTGACTGTAGTATTCCCATTTACCTGGGAGCCTGGTCCTTTCAGATGCCATCAGGCTCAGTCTTGGAATAGAGAAGAGGACTTTACTGTCTTTTTATCTGAGGCTGGCCTCAAACTTGCTGTGTAGTTATAGATGACTTTGAATTTAAGATTTCCCTGCTTCTACATCCTGAGTGCTGGGATTACAAGCATATATCAGCATGCACAGTTTAAGCAAGAGTGCTGTCTGAAGCTGTGCTGCTGTGTTGTTTTCTGCAGAGTGAGCGCTGATGGACCACCAGAACTGAAGGTGGAGAGCATGAATTCCAAGGCCAAGCTGCATGCTGCTCTTTATGAGAGGAAGCTACTGTCTCTGGAGGTGCGAAAACGTAGACGACGGAGTGGCAGATTGAGGGCAATGAGACCAAAATACCCAGGTACCTGCCAGTGAGCATTCAACAAACTGTATGATCTGGGTCCTGGCAGAGCCAGGTAGCCATTTTCTTCTTTTATACCTAATGAGTCAGAACTGATCACAGAAGGTTAGTTTTGCTCTAGGTAATCTTGCCCTGCTCTGAAACTTAATTTTGAAAGGATTATAAAATTTAAAATGTCCAGTTCCTTAATACTTGCATTGAGGACTACCCAAAGTGAAGCGCATGTTTTGGCTCCTGCTCTCATTCTACCAGCAAACAAATATTTGATTCTTCAGAAATAATGAGCATCCAGATTAGTGGGTTTTGAGCAGTGCTGCCGGGATTAGTGGGTTGGTAATCCCATTCCATTATTTGAAGTTGCCAGGTGTCATGATTATTTTAGATGGAGTTTCTTTCCTATATTCTCCTACATTACAGATGTATTTTTAACTGACCAATTGTTATCAGCCTGGCCTCCCTTCTCTCCAGAGCACCTGTATCAGGCAGCTCATTAGTTCCTGGGGTTTCATTGACAATTTATATATATATGTGATTCCTGTTCTTAGACAGTAGCAAACGTTGACTCTGGGGCTATTCCCCTAGTCTTTGTACCTCCATGGATGAGTTTTGTTTTTGTTTTTGAAATATCCCCTGCCATGTTAGTGTGACTATTCAGTCAAGGGCATTTTGTGGTAGGGATTCACTTCAATCTTGAGAGAGCCACGGGGTGTGATGAGAACTCTCAACTCTAATGGTGATCATTACTAGAGTTGTTAGGAATATAAGATGAGGAAGTTATGTGCTTTCTGTTAATTCTGTATCCTATTGGTGGATTGACTTAGAAATGGGCTTTTACTAAAAAGATAAAAGGAAGGTGTTGGGAGAGAGGACATTTTAATCCTTTTTTCAGCAACATTAGTGATTCTTCGCATTTAGTGATTACCCAACCAGCTGAAATGAATATTAAAACTGAGACAGAAAGTGAAGAGGAGGAAGAAGTTGGATTAGACAATGAAGATGAAGAACAGGAAGCTTCCCAGGAGGAGTCTGCAGGGTCTCTTGGAGAAAATCAACCCAAGTACACACCTTCATTGACTGTTATAGTAGAAAATTCACCCAGAGAAAATACCATGAAAGTTGCTGAGTGGACTAATAAAGGTGAACAATGCGGCAAAATTGAGACTCAAGAGCCAGAGTCTAAATTTAATCTGATGCAGATTCTCCAGGATAATGGAAATCTAAGGTAAGTACCTCTGAGAGTGATGGTCGTCAAGCAGATTGTAGCTAACTTGTACTGAATGCCAGGTATTGTGTCAGTGGTTTCACAGTTTCCTTTGGTAATCACAGAAGTCCTGAGAGCTGTGGCTCTCACCCCATGATGACACAGGAAAAAGAGGGCCAGAGAGGCATCACCTGAGAAGTGGCCTTTGAACCAGCTTTAACTGATTGCAGAGTGCTGGAGTAGGTAGAAGTAAGTGGCACAGAAAGGGGGTAGTATAGTCATTCCTCCAGTCCATCATCAAACATTGCTGAGTACCTGCTCAGTGCCAGGAATATGCTAGGCTATAGAGCATTGCTTCAGAGAGCAAGGCAGGAGTGGGGAGCCTACAGACTGCTGGGAAGATGGACAGTAAACAGAGAAACATGGTATTCCAGGCAGTGGAGAATGCTTTGAAGATGGTAAATGGTGTGATAGCAAACAGAGGGTTACTAAGACTGACGAGTGTGCATGAAGAGGTAAGCTTTGCATTGAGTTTTATTGATGAGTCAGTTCTGCCTCTGACTGCCAGGAGGCAGGTGATTCTAGGCGGACCAAAACAGAGTGGCACTGAAATGGCACAAGCCTTCGTATTTGGGAAATGGCAGACTCAGGGGCTAAAGACGTCAGCAGTGTGTGGTAAGGAACTAATCTTCCCCAAAACAGATGCTGTTAGATTGTACATAGGCTTTAGGGAAACTGGGTTTTGTTTCTGGGTGGTTTTTAGTAGCTATATGATAGAGCCAGATCTTGTTTTAGAAAGTAAATTTTGCTTGTATTGTGAGAGAAGAAACTCAAGGTAGAAAGGGGACCCTTAGAATTGTCCAAACCTATAAGATAAGATGGAAGTGTTGGCCAGAGAGTGAGGTTACAGGAATGAAAAGGACAAGATGGGCTTAAGCTATTTGTGAGGTAAGAGTGGCAGATTCCCTGCTCTGACCAGCAAACATGTAGCTCATAGGTAAAGGTTCTTAGTTCAAGAACCTTTAGGTTAGGACATTGTTAGTTCGGATTAGCTCAGTGATGGGAGGAAGAAGAGAGAGGACCACACTGGGGGAATATGACTGGGTAGTTCAGAACAAAGACCAAGAGGTAACAGGTCAGAGATGGGCTTCAGAGTAGGAGACAGTAACACTGCCAGCAACAGAAGGAGTGTGTCAGGTCTGAATAGAGGACCTAAGACACGTTTGTTGCATGAAGGAATAAAGGGACACTTCTGTATTTGTGGGTGGGGAAGCAGTTGTGAGCTGAGGAAATCAGAGAGCAAGTGTGAAGTGGTTGTTCTAAAGAGCTTGGCAATGAAAAATAAAAGGTGAGACCCCATCAAGGGGAGGTAAAAGATATTTTGGTTTTCAAAGATAGGGATTCTGGAGCTTATTTACAGACGTAGAGGAAGGATTTGAGGGCCAGAGGATTAAGACATAAGAATGGCTGTATTGGCAGAGAAGGGTACTGAAAGAAAGGTGGGAAGAGTCCGGCAGAGAGGCAGCTCTTCTTCTGAGTCAGAAAGGGATGGACTGTGGAATGAGAGCTGTTGGAAACCCCAGGGTAGAGCTGAGTTGCCTGGGTGCAGTGGCCTGTGCTTTCTAGAGGCCAGATCTTACACAGTGGCCAGGAAGGGGTGGGGTTAGGTTTGGGAGGGTGCTGTGGAGAATGAGTAGTATCTGGGCTCTGGCTTTTAGATTGAGCAAACTGGTTACTCAACTGAGGGCAAGTCAGAGAGTCAGAGACCCTTTCCAGGCTTCAGTCTCCTTCTTTGTCAAGCCAAAGTGTAGGATCAGACCAGGATTTCTGAAACTATTTCCTGAAATAGGGTGGTGGTGGGGTGTAGAGAATTGGAAATGGAAGATGGAAGTGTTTTCTGAACCCCATTCCAGCAATAACATCCTGCTGAGCTGCTGTAGAAATAAGTATTTCTTAGTAACTCTTAGGGACTTCACATTTAGGGAGGAAACTGAGACTGTAGGAGGTATTGCTGAAAGTCAGTGGACTCCAGGCTACTGCTCATTGTCCTATGGAATGCTTGAGTGGTTCCAGAGCTCTGGGGAAAGGCCAAAGCTAGGGTTGGAAACTGCATGCACCACCTCTGTGCATGATTTATCTGCTAAGGATCTGTGTAACCACCTTTCGGTTTTTAAAACCAGCATGCTTTGATACAATTCATGCTTATCTCATACTTTTGTCCAGGTCTCTAAGGAAGGTGGTATGCCAGTGACTGATCAATGCCTTTGAGATGATCTTAGGTTAGTCTTCCAGGGGTCTCCTTGGGACAGTCTATAGGCCTGAAAAACTCAGTACTCTTTATTTCATTTGAAACAAAATAAGGATTGAAATTTCAACTGACAATAAGTACAGGGGCTTCAGTTGGCGCAGTCAATTACTCAGCTACAGTTGGAAGTATCTGGAACTTGCGGCTGTTCTGTAGATGGGAATAGGAATGTCTTTGTTGGGAACATTAGGACCTTTAAATTCATTGTTTGAAATTCATATTGTACTCCCAGACCTGCCCCGGGTAGTAATAGGGTTGTAACTTATTTATAGCTCACTTGCTGGAAGCTCTTACAGTGAAAACTCAAGAACAAGCAGACTCCGTAGCTCAACTCCCCTGCACTCCATCCCCCCAACACGCTCAGTCTAGACCCCTTTTATCTCTAGTGGATCCTCCAGTCCACTTGGGATGAATCCTTCATCTTAAACTTAGGAAACATGAGCAGACAGTGTTCGGTGATTATGTGTGCGAGGATTGGGAACAGAGCTTGTGTTGGGCCTTAATCTTAGCTGATGTAATTTTGGCTACAGTGTCAGGAGGCCGATCAGCTGAAGTAACCAAAATCTTGCCTGAAAGAAAACAGATCTGCCACAGTTAGCTGCTGAAGTGAAAGTCGTCACTGCCTCTCTGGTCTGTTGGCTTTCCCACTGCAGCCTGAGGACAGTCCTTGCTTGTCTGTGACCTAGACCACCATGCAGAAAACAGCTGTCCCTGTGGGCTATTTCACCATCTTGAAGGATATTTTCCCCACTGAACATCTGGGTTGTCCTTGCCTGTCAGGTCATGTACACCAAGCTCCATTGGACCACATTCACTTGTTCTGGGCTCCAGACATTCCTGACATGTAGTTGAGATATGTGTGACCATAAAATTTGGGCTCAAAAGTTTCTTTGTAGGATTCATCTAGTTGCTGTTTCTCAGGCTTTTCCACACTATGAATATTAGTTATTCCTAATGAAATCTGTATTCTATACTAACTGATAAGTATGTCCTGGAGGGCTTCCAATGCCTTTCCAATTTGCTACCAGTGTCCCAGTGAACACTGAAGGCTATATTCTCCCAAGAATGTTCTTAGAAGTTTAAACAGCAATGTGATGGGCAGGATAAGTGATTTTCAATTTTTGGGTATCCCTCACCTTTGCTAATATCATTGATTCTTGCATGGGAAACGTAGTGTTTGGAAGGGTTCTTTATTCAGTAGTGTCTACATAATGGTTTTTGTCTTTTCAGCCACCCTAACAGAAGGATCCTTAAAGGTCACTTGGCAGGTATGTGGTTGGCAGGTCTACCATTCCATCTCATAACAATGTATTGTTTTGGATTTCTACAGCAAAGTGCAGGCCCGGTTAGCCTTCTCTGCCTATCTTCAGCATGTGCAAGTCCGTCTGACGAAAGACAGTTGTGGTCAGATGCTTAGTCCCAGCTGGGCTGCCAAAGAGGATGAACAGATGGTAAGACTCTGCTTTCTGGGACCTTTTACTTGTCCTTTTCTTTCTGTCCTTCTCTCCTTTTGTCCCTTATTCAGCAATATATTCTGATAAAAGAATTATTGCAGGGCTCAGCAAATGTCTCAGCAGTTAAAGGTCTTACCATGCAAGCCTAAAGATCTATGTAAAGGTGGTAGGAGGGAATCTAGTCCACAAGTTGTCCTCTGACCTCTGTATGTATTGTGAGGCACCATGTCATTTGCTTCGTTTCCGTTGTTTTCTGTCCTGAGGAGTTCTGGTAGCTCTTTGAAAGTCGTTACCCCTTTCTAAGCTCTCTCAGAAAGTACCATTCCTCAGCTTAACTTCTTACTATGCTACTTGTACTTGTGTAAAAAAAATTTTTTTTAAAGCAGTATTATTTATACAGTGGAAGCTGCATGTCTGCCTGCATGTGTGCCTGCACGCCAGAAGAGGAGACCAGATCTCATTATAGATGGTCGTGAGCCACTATGTGGGTGCTGGGAATTGAACTCAGAACCTTTGGAAGAGCAGCCAGTGCTCTTAATCTTTCCACCCCCTAAAATTTTTAATTACTAGAGTCAACCTTAAATGACAATTTTGATCTTGTGTCAGTTATGTGAACATACCCATGATTTAATATTCTGGATCACAATGACAAAGGCCATCAAGTTCTTCGGTAAGATCAGAGCTTGTAGAGGAAGCCACAGCCTTTTAATGGCCATTTAAAACTACAGACATTACCGTGAGCAGAGGGATCTTTAACTCTGAGGAGGCTGAATCTTTTTCCATTTCTAACTTTAATTTTTAGTTCTCTCTATACACTGCAAAGTGCATTTAAAAAAAATATATGTTGAGCTGAGTGTGGTGGTGCATGCCTATAATTCCAATACTCAGGGAGGCAGGGGACAGAGGATCACTGTGAGTTTAAGGCCAGCCTGGTCTACAAAAGGAGTCCAGGACAGCCAAGGCTACACAGAAAAACCTTGTCTCGAAAACCCCCATATATATGTGTATGTGTGTGTGTGTATATATATACATATACATATATATTGGTTATCCCAAAAAGCAAATGATGAATTTAAAGTAGCCAATATAACCCAGAGATAAACCTTGTGTGTCCTAAATAATCCTTCAGCCATTAGTGGAAAATGTTAGATCTGCTCTTTCCAAGTGGAAAATTGAGCCTGCTGTTTTGAAAATTGGTTTGTCTGCTCCACTGGAAAAAAAATGTTTTAAGGTAGTAGCTTAAACCACTTTATAGTAAAGACAGAGAACTCTGAAATTAATCCTCTGCCTATGAGACTGTGTACTCTTTATGCTGGAGGAGGGGGCAATGAGCAAAAAGCAAATAAAAAAAAGTCACTTGGAAGAAAAAAAAAAACCAAAAGCAGACAAAAAAAACAGCAACCAAACTAACCATCCTAGTTGTTGGCTGAGAATTCATTTAAGATGTGGGATTTTCTACAAGAATATATAAGATCATCTCTGCAAAACCAAGTAAACATTGTGGAATTCCTTCTTGAAAATATACCTGAAGCTACCCAGCGGTGACTCGAGGGCCAGTGGCCTTGCTCATAAGGAACGTAAGCACATGGCTTCCCTCTCTGATCCAGAGATTCTGTATCTGATAGCTCTGAGGCACCTCACCTCAAGCCCCAAAACCCACCACCTGAAAACAGTTTTATTTTCCTATGGGGTATTGCCTTGGTGGGTTCTGTGGTTCCACAATCTCTTGAATTTGTGATGTTACAGATGACCGGATTGATTAAATTCAATCCTTTGTGTCCATGGTAAGTGAGGTACAGTCTTCAGTTCTCTGAATGACTGTCACATCATGTGTGTGCACTCCATTGTCCCGTCAACCCCGCCCCCCCATTCACTCACATGCACTTCTTCCTGCTTCCTTCATGGTCTTTATATGACGTCTCTTGATGCGCCTCAGATTCAGGGCCTTGTCTTTAGCTTGTGGTGCTGTCTTGCTCCAGCTTCTTTGGGAGTCTTTGACATTTAACCCTTTTCTTTCTGGCCTCGGTGGCATTGTTTTCTGTTAGGTTTCTCTATATGCTGATTTGTTTTGTTTTGTTACATGGTCTTACTCTGTAGCCCAGGCTGGCCTCTGACTTGCCACCCACTTACCTCAGCCTCCCAAGCACCAAGATTACAAGCATGTGCCATCACACTTGGTTCTGTTTTTTTCTACCTTCTCACCTTTGATGAGCTCATCTGCCTCCGTGGTTTTGAGTTTGCACTGACTTTGAGTGCTAGATTTCCTAAATGGCCCTGTTTGAGCACCTCATTAGAAGTAATATCCACTCTTGGAATTAGGATAGTTCTGTTTGGATGTATATTGGGTTATTTGTGTAACTACTGCCTTATTACTTATTACATAGTTACTTGCGTCCGCATTTGATTTTTTCTTTTTGGTTACCAGCATCCTGAGGAAGAGAATAAGGTCCTTTTGTTTTGTCTTTCTGTAGCGTCTTAGACCTAACGTGTTTGTGAAGCGTGTGACATACCTTTCCTCTCCTTTCCTCTTATCTCTTGTTGAAATGCATCGTTGTTTGTCTTCTCACGTCCTTTGTTCATCGTTGCTTGTCTTCTAAGGCACAGTGTGAAGCCCAGTCGCTTCTTGAGTCCTCCTCTTTAATTTGTGCAGGAGCTAGTGGTTCGCTTTCTGAAGCGCGCCTCAAGTAACCTCCAGCACTCCCTGAGGATGGTGTTACCTAGTCGGCGGCTGGCACTTCTGGAGCGTAGAAGAATCCTCGCCCACCAGCTAAGTGACTTTATCGTCGTGTACAACAAGGTGAGTCACTGCCCGAAAGTTATGTGCTGGCTCATTGCGCCCTGCTGGGAACAGTCTACTTTGCTCTTGTTCTCTTGGCAGCACCAGCCCCTGTGTGGCTCTCACGGGCAGTCCAGCTAGGCTGAGAAACTACTCCTCATGGGTGGCTATACTTAACACTTAGGAGAGCGCACATTTCTTCTGTGCTCCAGTATACCTGAGAAAGGCCCTGCCGTGTCTAATTGTGTTATAATAGTGTGCCTACAGACGGTGGTGAGTTGGCCATTTGAGAGTGAACTTAAACTGTGAATTTAAAGTGACAGCTAGTATTTCTGTTTTGAGAGGCTTAGATTTTCTTCTCTGAGATGTTTGAAACAGGGATATGATTTCATACCTACTTGATACACTTAATTAGAATTTTTCCAAAGTGTCTTGTATCTAATCCATTTAAAAAATGTTTTGGGGAGAAAAAGTATGGCCTCTATGTAAGAGGAAAAGCTGAGTCTTGGAAATTGACATGGCTTTTCTGAAATTACATGGAAAGGCTAGTAGACATACTGCCAGCACACTAAACCTGGAGCCACAGTTTACTCCATATTGGTTGAGAATTGTTTTGTCTTACACAAGTCAAAACGCAGCTTAGAAGCTGATCTGAGAGACTCTTCCAAGACCAGTCCTTCTTCTATGCATTGCAACAAAATGTTGTGTCTCTGTTGTTCAGCTGCACAGTGAAGTTGCAATTTTCATCCCAGATGTTGCTGTAAGAGGCTCTTTATCTATGAGCTGTGTTAGTAGAAAGTGAAAACATGATTAAAAATTATGTTCTGCCACTGTTACTTGGGAATTTCAAAACATATCATGGAATAATGACCAAAAGTAGTATGTCAGATTTATAGGTGGTGAAAGTCTACAAAGAATTAGTCTTTACTATAAGCAGCCGTTAACCCAAGGTAATGAAAGCAGATGAAGTCCATTTATAGGAGTCAGTTTGATTTTTGTTGTTTTTCTCTGGGGTTGGACATGGGTAGGAAACAGAACAAATGGCTGAAAAGAAATCAAAGAAGAAACTAGAAGAGGAGGAGGAAGATGGGGTGAACGCAGAAAGCTTTCAGGGGTTCATCAGACAAGCAAGGTACAGGTCACTGTTGATTAGTAACCATGCCCTTCCCCCTCCTGAGCTGCCCATTGACTCACCAGTGGCCTCTTGTTTCTGGTACATGGATATGAATAAACTCAGTCCCGAAGCACGGAACGTTTCCTAGGTTTGGCCTCTCCATATCTTACCCAGTTGTGTCGCTGTTGTCATGACTTCAGTTATCCAAACAATGCTGTCTGGTATCTGGGCCGGAGTTCTAGACAGCCTTCAAAGCACACATGCCTGAGAGTGCTGAGAGCCTCTTGGAAATGTGAAGCTAGGGGCTTCTAGTGTTTACTGGGTCCAGATTTAGTCCTGATGCTGTGGAGATGACCATATTTTGCCCACATGGAGTTATGGTGAGGAATTAGCAATTTCTCAACATTGTGAGGATCACGCCTAATTGATATAAAACAGAAAAAAAAAATTCTTGCTTAGGGTTAACCTTGAGAAATTGAAAATCTCTGTGTAACTGTTTTGATGTAAGCCAGCCAGGCCATTTTGCTCACTGACATTGTATTTCCAAGGGAAGAGATAACAAAAACACTTAATTTTAACTTTCTTAAAATCTCCGAATGAAGGGCCTTTTAAAATTTCAATTAGTTGTCAGGATGGAGAGTTAATTCAGAAGTTAAAAGCATTGTCTGATATTGCAGACGACCTGGGTTCTGTTCCCAGCGCCTACATGGTGGCTCACAACCATCTCTAACTCTAGTCCCAAAGGATCTGTCATTCTCTTCTGATCTCTGAGAGTACTAGGGATGCATGTATGCATATAGACAGACAGGGAAACAGCCATATATATAACCCCTGCCCCCCCCCTTTTTTCAAATTAGAGAGTTGTGCAGAAACTACTGAACTAAACAGAAAAGCAACTCTAAGCTCTTTAAATTAGACTAAAGTTGTCCGAGTCACAGTGGGTAGGTTGTCTGAAGAAAATCAACATTACGTTATTTGTGAAGTTAAAGTAGGTGGTGGTTGACCAGTTGCTAACATTGAGGTCCTTAGTCACGTCCTTGTACAGACCTCATTCTGGCCTCAATGTCTTGTGTTTCAGGTGTGCAACAAACATGTATGTTTCTTTGTAGGGTCTATAGTTGTTTGTACTAGTTTGTGGGCATTCTGAAGTTATGAGTAATACATTTGAGAAAGCAGCTTTAGAAAAGAAGCAAGAACCATCATCTTCCCACATCCCCTTATAAAAGCAGCAAAAGTGAAAAAGGATAAGATGGCTCCATAGGTAAAGGCACTTGCCCTCAAGCCAGAGCCCAGAGTTCGTTCCCAGGACCCATGTGGTGGAAACAAAAATACAGCCCCTGCAGGTGTCAGGGCCTCCATGCCTGCACCATGACGCACAAAGTGAATGAATAAATGAAAAAGATAAAAGAAGCCGAGCTGGGCGTGGTGACACACACCTATGATCCCAGAGACAGGCAGATCTCTGAGTTCAAGGCCAACCTGGTCTAAAAAGTGAGTTCCAGGACAGCTAGGGGAAGAAAAATCCTGTCTTGAGAAACCACCACCAATGACTAAAAGACAGAAAATGCAAAAAAGTAGATGATACTAAGAAAATAGTTAGGGTCTTAAAACAAAAAACCACAAACTTTCAAAAAATAAAAAAAGAAACCTATTTGGATACTAAATGTAAACCATATATATTCTAAACTAATAGAGAGTTAGAGATGAAAATACATTCAGTTGTATTTATTATTGATTATAACTTAAGCAACAGTTGCTGGGAACTGTGTAGAGTGGGGTCTTTTAATAAGTTAGGGTAAATACAGGGTTTCTTCAATAGGCTAACAAACTCAGATGCCTGTAGGAAGGAAACAGGAAGACCTAAATGAGGAAGTGGGCAGAGGTTAGGCAGGTACAGAGTGGCTTGTAGTTGGGCCAGCTGTCCCTTGCCTTCCAATAGTCTGAGAAGTGCCAAATAAAACACCATTGCAGAGAAGCAGGGCCCAAGGTAGCCCCAACTATAGCTACTTGCTGGTTACTAACACTATTTATCTTGTGCTGCTTTGCTCCTTGGGGACCTGAGGGTTTCTAGAGATCCGTAGATGTGGTTTCCTGGGTTCTCATTAGTGTGTTCTGGAGACAGCTGGTGGTTGGCTTCACCGCCTTGAAGTCTACCTATGTGGAGTAATGCCAAGCTCCAGGCATAAGAAAAATGGCTATACATAAGAAAGTGGCTATACATGCTGAACATCCCTGAATTATCACTTGTGAGCCCTTTGTCAATGAAGTCTGTGCATGTTATGTTTACTGGGAGGCCCACTTAGACTCTCCTCTGCTTTCTGACACTTTATACTTTGTGCTAATATAACATGCATAGTTTCAGTAATTCTAAGTGCCCATCTAGTTCTGCCTCATGCATTGTTCAGATGGTTACTGATCTTTTCTGTGGTCACACCAGATCTTCTTATTTCTAATGTAACTAATTAAAATGACTTGTGGCCCTTTTGTGAAGATAACTTCATTTATCTAGAAACAGGGAAGATGCGTTGCAAACTACAGCCAGATGACAGCTGCACTCTGTGGCTATGAATAAGCTTTTTATTTTATTTTTTAAAGGTGTTACCCCCCCCACACACACACATGTGTAAGTTGGAGAGTTGTTATCATACAAAAATAGGTCACTGGTAAGCTTTGACCCAATCGGTGGTTTCAATTCCTTACCAAGAATATGGTTATTCAGTAAAACTTTCTGTAGGTGACTACCAAGTGCTTGAAATGTGCATAGTGCAACTCTGGAAAATAATATTCTAATTTACTTAATTCTAACTGAGTCTAAACAGCTCCATGTAACTAGTGGCTACTTGATCAGATAGTGCAGATGTAGCAAATCTCTGTATGCATTAATAAAACCTCATCATGGAGTCCATTTCCCCTGCCGCTTTCATTTTGCTTCATTTTAAACCATCTGTTAACAGGCAGCTTTCAGCTTGTGTGTCTCGCTTTCCTTTCTCCTGCTTACTTTCTCCATAATAAAATGTCAAAAGATTTTCCAGAGCAGCTTCCTGTGCTTACCATACTCTCTTCTTCATTTCAGTGAGGCTGAACTGGAGGAGGTGTTGACCTTTTACACCCAAAAAAACAAGTCTGCCAGTGTTTTCCTGGGGACTCACTCTAAAGGTTCTAAGAACAGCAGTAGTTATTCTGATAGTGGGGCCAAAGGTGGTAAGTATGCCAGCTAAAGAGTGACAAATGCAAACATGTGCAGAGGAGGACTGAGAATAAAAGTTGGCTGAACACTGGTCTCCAGCATGCCTGGACTCTGCTGCCCGGCCAGGGCAGGAGGGAGGGCGGGGTACAGCTTCCTGTCTTTAAAGCAAAAGGAGGGCATCCTCTACAGTTTCATTTTCATTTTTAATGGCAGCAACAGGGTTTCTGGTTTTCTTTTCTTTTTGAAAACCTGATGTTTAATGAGCACCCATCTTCCTCTCTGCTTCCACGCTGCATGCAGAACAGGCTCCATTTTCAAACTTCATTACAGCTAAGAAAAGTCACTGGAGTTGAGCTTGGTTCACGTCCCCTCTCAGCTCACAAGGCCTGGCTTCGAGCCATCATCTGTCCGATTTTGCTCTTAGTCTCTTCTTCAGACACCCTCTAGTCTCATGTAGGCCGCTCAGCCCCCATTTGTATCTTGGATGGAGTGTTGTTTGCTGTTGTGTGAGGCTGTCCCACACCTAACGAGGTGACTGCTATTCTTGGTCCCAAGTCCCAGAAGCTGTTGGTTTTCTCCAGGCATTGTAACATTCCCCGTGTTTCTGAAAGTTCTCACTGCTGAGGAATACCATTCTTAGAGATTTGAAATCCATTGTGGACTACACTCTCCAGCTCCTACTCTTGTTATAAAAACACGTGGCAATCACTCTGTATCAACACACTCTTATGTTTTCTATGTAAGATTCATTTCAAACCTGGATGCAAGTATATGCATGTAGGTACTTTTTCAACATTTTAATTTTAATTTTATGTATTTGAGGGTCTTGCTACATGTATGTCTGTGGACTGCATGTGTGCCTGGTGCCATGGAGACCAGAAGAGGGCATCGGCATCAGATTCCTGAAAACTACAGTTAAAGAGTGAGCTGCCACGTGGGTGCTGAGAACTGAACACAGGTCTTCTGCAAGAACAGCCAGTGCTCCTAACCACAAAGCTATCTCTCCAGTCCTCCTAACCACAACGCTATCTTGTCAAAGTGCTCTTGTCAGTATTTCAGGTCCTGGATTCAGCCTCGTTGGTCTTAAGGTTATCTCAGTCTAATATGAAAATATTCTGAAAAATTGGCCATTTCAAATGTAAAATGAATTTTTCAAAGAAACATTGTTGCTTTTGTTTTGTGTTTATAGGGCTGGGGATTGATCCCAGACCCTCACAGTCTAGATCAGGTCTCTACCATGGAGCTACATCCCAGCCCAATGTTTTAAAACTCATTTAGGCCATTCCATAAAGCCGGCCTAGGAACTGTTACTCAATTGTATTTTTAGTAGTCCTCTTCAGCCCAGCTTCCTCCTGGAGCTTATTTCTAACTTCATTTTTATGTGTCCATTCTTCTTTCTCTTATTTTTCATATTTTGTGTTAGCTCCTGTGATAGCTGCTAGCAATTTAATGACTAGGGCCATTAAAAGCCCTTGTGCTTATAAAGTGTTTTGTCTGGTGAATGGAGTTTATTTCCGAAGGGAGACTGAGAAATTTTTACAGTAAGGTTGGAGCAGGGAAAAGTGTTTACCTGGTGAGACGGGGCCACATGGGCATTTGTATGGCTGTTTATCCCTTGACAGCCATGGAGGAGACCCGGCAGTTCCTGCTAAGACAGATGGGTCATTTAAAAATCTCAGATCTGCGTTTTCAGTTTGTTTGCCTTTTTTTTTGAGACAGGTTTTGTTTGTTTGTTTTTTCTAGCCCTAGCTGGCCTTGAACTCAGAGACCCTGCCTCTGCTTTCCCAGTGCTGGGATTAAAGACTTGTGCCACCACTGCCCAGCCCTTTAGGTCTGTTTCTTAATGACTGCTTTTATAGTAGAAGATCAATTCCTGCTTTATCTAGTGTATAAACCTAGAAAGGGTTATGAAGGTTTCAATCAAGAAAAAAGCACACATACATTTGATAGTTTGGTATCTGGGTTCATTTCATAGCTGAACAGGCAAGTAACAGCGTTATCCCTGCACGTGGTGATGGAGAGGACAGGATCCACATGCCCTTATTCATCTTTCTGAGAGATTCTCATACTTTTGTATATATCTTCCCCGTGACACAGACTTTGATACAATTCTCTAAGCACATGAATAGCTTTGGACTGTTTTGTTTCAGAATTCTGTAGAAGAGAAAAAGTGCTACAGTGGAAACTGGTTCTGTTATTGAATATAATGACCAACCTGTCTTGGTAAACTGAGGCACATACTTTAGGATACAGAGTCACAGTGGTACGCTAACATTTAGTGAGCCTGTGCTTGCACCTCACAGTGCTGCTCTTCTCCATGCATGTTGCCTTGGCTCCGGCAGGCCCTGCCAACCATTGTGGTCTCTCCACACCCCTGCTTCAGTCTGGAGTCCTGGTGGAAGCACCTGACTTCCCTTTACTTATTTCATTTTCCAGTCATGTCCTAACTGGGTCACAGTCAATCTTGCTTTGGGATTGAGTATCTCTCCTTGATTTTGTGAGACAGAGCTGCCCGCCCCAGATGTTACCATCTTTAAAGGGTATGCTGGGATGTGTAGTGTTTCCCAGCATTGATTAATACTTGAGATTCATGTTAAGATTTTGATGAACAGAAGTGCCTAAGTCAGTTTGTTTTTTTTTTAAATTTCAGATCACCCTGAGACGATACACGAAGTGAAAATAAAGCAGCCCAAACAGCAACAGGCAACAGAAATCCACTCCGATAAATTATCTCGTGAGTAGTGTTTGAAACACACATTGCTCTCTGATATGCCTCTAAAAAGAAAAACAGTTGTCAGGTGTTAAATATTTTAAATGCATGGGACAGTATTACCCAGGGAAGTTTCCTTTTGTTCTTCTTTTTCCCTTAGAATTTCCTCCTGACTATCAGTAACTTATTTTCCTTCAAAAACATTTTCCATTTTCTTTAGAAATTCTGTGCACTTTCTTTTTTCCCGGAGGTTAGGAATTAGCTGCTCCTTGTAGACACTTTGTCCTGCTTGCCTGACATTTGTAGAATGTGCTTGCTCTGCTCTGTGGGGGAAGTCTGAAGCTTTTAGGAAGGGTTAAAAATACAGTAAAAATCTTGTTACCAGGCTGTCTCTGGTAAGCAGCATTTAAGTTCAAGATGAATACTCACTAAAGCCTGCATGATCTGTTTCATGTTAACATTATTTTGATGTTCTAAAATGTTTATGTGTCATAGAGATTGTATGTTTATTTTTCCTAAAATGACCTGTTCTTTTGTTTTGTTTTGTTTTTGCTTTAATAGGATTTACCACTTCAGCAGGAAAAGAGGCTAAACTAGTCTATACCAATTGTTCTTCTTTCTCTGGTCCTGCTGCTGTTCTTCTGCAGAAACTTCCCAGCACCCATTTGTCATCTATTATCACAACTTCTGCCCTCCCGTCAGGCCCTGGCCACCATTCTTCTTTATCTCAGATCTCTCCAGCTATCCCCAGCATGCCTCACCAGTCAACACTTTTACTGAGCCCCGTCCCCGACAGCGCTTCTCCCTCCATACACACTGGGACCCAGAGCATAAGCCCTGCTGGCCTGCCCCGTTGTCGATCAGGCAGTTACACCATTGGCCCCTTTTCCTCTTTCCAAAGTGCCGCCCAGATCTATAGCCAGAAACTGTCTCGTCCCTCTTCAGCAAAGGCAGGTGAGTGAGAAAATGAAGACCTGCCATGCCAGCTCCTCCTCAGCCCCATGAAAGCAGAATGTCCTCTTTTCTCTTTGCCTTTTCTTTTGCTGCCTTCTGCTGTGACAAAAGAAGGGTCTTGCCTTTTGTCCACTCGCATTCCTTCACTGACACAGAATGAAACAGGGCTGCTCCTAGGTACTGCACAAAAGAGATGAAGAAGGCAAGGCATGTAGATCTCCCACTGCAGATGATCAGAGACCTGTGACGTTTCTCTGCATTCTTTCTGAATCAAGTAGTTATTCCTGACATCAGACAACTTAAAAATGATCTGACCAGAGAACTCAAAAGATAAGACATTTAATTTTAAATGAAGCAGACCCATATTATCAATAGTTTTCTTCTCTTTATTTTATGGTGTTGGGGATTGAACCCTGGACCTTACATTTGTTAAACAAACATTCTACCAGTGAGCTATATCTCCAGTCCATTTTTTCATGACAGCTTTATTGAGATAATAACCCCTACCTAGACACTTGGTTATTTTGTATAAATTCAACGGTTTTTAGTATGTTCACAGATATGTACACTTGCCACAGCTGCTTAACTTCAGAACACTTTCTTTTCCCCTTAAAGAAACTCCAAGTCTATTAACAGTCTTTCTTCTTTCTCCTAGCCTCTGGCAACCACTGGTAGCTTTCTTTTTCTACAGATTTGTCTATTCTGGGCATTTCACATAGCTAGAATTACTCAATAAATGGTCTTTGTGATTGTCTTCTTTCACAGAGTGTCGTGGTTTCCAGGTTCATCTATGTTATAGTATGTATTATGCTTGATGCTTTCTATATAGATAGGTGGTGTTCTGTTGTATGGCTATACAGCATTTGTTTTTCTGTTTGATAGGTGGTGAACATTTTCCCCACTCTGTCCATTATGAATATTGGTGCTATAAGTCATGTTGTAATATTTATGTGTGGACATAAATCTTTATTTTCTAGCTAGAGTAGAATTGCTAGGTCATATGATAAATTTCATGAGTCCCCATTTTGATGAAGCATGTCCTTGCTAACATTTAATGTCTTTTTGATTTTACCCATCATAGAATGTTGGGTTAGAATCTAATCTGTCTCTTGTATAGAAGGGTTATGATGTGCATTTCCTTAACAGCTAATGATGTGTTGATTTTTGCATGCCTTGCATTTCTTTGTAGGGGAAATGTGTATTTGATTTCTTTGCTAGTTTTTAAGTTGAGGATTATCTGTATTATTGAGATGTGTTCTTTATGTATTTTCCATAAAAGTCCCTTAAAAATAGTTACTCATTAGAAATAGATAATCATTTAGTGAGACTGATGAAGAAAAGAGAGAAGACAGGATTCCATTCCATTATACAAGGAATGGAGGAGCAGACAAAGATGCATAGATGAGAAAAAAATAGGATATTATCAACAGCTTTATTTCCTCCAAATTGAGATGGGCAAACTTAGTTAAAAATATAATGTGTAAAACTGCCTCAGGATTATGAAGAAAACCAGTATAGTCCTGTGAGTATAAATAATTGGTATAGTGCTTAAAGTTCTTCTCTGGGCAGAATCATAAGGTCCAGATAATTTGATAGGTAATTTCTAGTGCTCTTTCTGTAAGTAGATAATTCTAATATTAAAAATTACTAAAGAATGGAAGAATACTCTTTAACCCATTTTGTGTGACTATATTTGTCTTGAAAACAAATGCATATGCAGAAATTTTAATCAAAATAAAAGCCTGCCAAATCTAGCTACATCTGAAAGATAATGTGTCCCATAAGCAAGTCTGTCCAAGGAGTGTGGGCATGGTTTAGTAGTCTGTCGTTATCACCTGCCACACCGACAGACTAAAGAAAAAGTACACTCCTGTCATCATTGGAAATTCAGAAAAGAGTTGATAAACTCCAAACTCGTTCATAGTAATTCTGACCACTGAAAAAAGAAGGTCCCTTTTAGCCTAAAAAGAGCTGCCCCAGACCCACAAATATGTCAAAGTGAGAAAATGTTGACTGTGTTCCCGATTACCTTATAGACAAGATGAGATTGCTCACTAATGCTGCTTCTGGTCAGCGCTTTACTAGAAGGCAGAACCAACATAAAAGATTAAAAAATAAATAAAACAATGTGATAAAATTTAATTGCAGATAATGTTTTATGTATATCAAAAGCCCAAAATGGTCTCTAGGTACATTTTAGGAAAAAAACTTTGAGCTGTACAGTGTTTGAAAACAATTGTTTCAACTGAAAATATATCTAATTAGAGAACATGAAGTTTGGTGAGTAGTGAAGGGCTGTTGGAAGATGGTGTTTAATCAGCATAATAAAAACGAATGAAAGTCTCATAGAATGAAAAAAGGGTTAAATGGTAAATTTTACTACATATACTTTATTAATTGAAACCCACTGAGTCCAGTTTGTGGTGCTTATATACTCCTGTAAGTATGGGCATCCAGAGAACTGTGATCAGCTTGCCGGAGGCCATTTATACTCCAAAGCTTAAATTCTATTAATTAATTATACACAGCATTTTGAACCTATTATCACCCATTAAACTGTTTTTAGAAAGCATCTTGGACGTTCGCATAAAGCTATAAGCTACCCCAGGAAAAGATTAGAAAAGAGTTTTTATAAAATGTCAGAAGTCATCAGAGAAGAGCACGTCAGTAGACAAATGTACTGCATGTAGGCGTAGGAAGCCTCAGGTCATACTCATCAAAATTTCAGTCAGAAACCTCAGCAAGTTTACACTGTTCAACTTAATGAGGCTATTCTAAATGATAAGAACAAGGAGAAGGCCTGAGAGCAGTGAGAACTCTTGAGCCCTTTGCCAAGACCTCTGTAAAGGTAAGAAAGTGTAGTGTTTGCAGAAGCACAGAAGAATGACCAAAGGAACCCTGCAGAAAGTTAGCATGAGTTTGTGGCATTGCACATGAGTTGAAAAGTGTCCTCATAAATGATGCTGTGTGGTAAACAAGTGGATCAAATCACTGCCTCACTCATGCATAAAAATAAATTTCAGTCGTGAATGGTGACACCCACACTTGGGTTGTGTAGGCAGGAGTATCATGAGTTCAGAAGGCTACCCTGGGAAACGCAGTAAGATCCTGTTTCAGAAACAAAAACAGTTTTTCAGATGTAGACTCTAATACTTAAAAAAATTCTTTACAAGTTTATTAAATGGAACAGAAGTAGAAAAAGAAGCACAATTCTAATAACCCAAGAAAATAGAAAAATGATGTTTTTCAGGAAAGCAGTGGCATCCAACATCACTGTTAATTACATAATTAGCCCTAGAGAAGGGAACATTCAAATGCTTGACAGACCCAAATATTGAAGGATGTGTGGGCCAGCAGGAATGCATGTGTGTAGGAGCATAAAGCATGCCACACTCATACTGTCACTTTGGGTTGAAAACATACGAGCCCCGTGACCCGGCAGCCTTCCTCCTAGGCCTGAGCACGAGAAAAGCCCTGCTGCAGCGTATGCCTGAGCGCGCACGGTGCTGTTAGGACTGCTGTCAGTTCAGAGCAAGAACTGGTGAAGCTGAAGCACAACACACAGGGAGCAAGTGAATCACAGGAATTCACCTCTGCTGACCCAGCGGGTGTGCCTCCTGGTAGTGCCGTGCCAAGTTAACACTGGAAAACCGCTATTGTGAGATGCCATTTTTATGGAGTCTGAAAATAAGCAAAGTAGGTAGTACTGGTATATATTTATATCTAATATTTAAATATCCAGCATTTATGTATGTGTAGATATATGCACAGATATATCTACACATACAGGAACATGATAAAATGATGTACAAAAGGAAAAGAATGAGCGGAAGGGAGATTACATTTGGGAAGGAGCACACTGGTTAATGTCTGTTATTTGGAATACAGCTCCTGGGTTTAGTAGAAACTTACAGATGTTCATTATAATGTACTTGTAACTTCCACATACATTGTAAAAATACATGTATATGCTAGATAACACAGTAAACATAAAAAAGCCCTCTAAAGGAATGTCACCACATTGCATATAAAGAATGCTCATGCTTGTTTTAACGTTGCAAAAGGGCCGAAGGGGCCTGGGAGGTGTGGCTCAGTACTGGATAGAGCTCTAGATTCCTGGCTCAATTCCCAGCACCACAAAGATACATAAGCAAGTAGATAGACCAGAAATACCTTATAGTCCTTCTACTTTTGTGATTTTAAAAACAGTTTTTCAGTAAGATTTTATAATCGGAAGAAAGCTTGAGCCTTGATTTTATTGTGATCAAGTAGTTGAAAGAAGAAAATGTAAATCTGAGAGTACATCACTTGTGAAATACAAAATCATTGTATTTTTTTCTAAGTATACTCAGTTTCTCTTTCATACCTGTTTTCCTTTGGAGCTTTATAAGTATTGTGAATGCTGTTTACCATGGATGCTACAGGCTGATATATGTATTTATGTAATAAAACCAAAAAAAAAAATCAGAATCTCAAAGTCTGGGTTCTCATGTTCCTAGTGGTGCTGAGGGCAGAGCCTAGCGCCATGTGGTTGCCTTGCTGCTCAGCTGACTCTCAAGGAAGTCCTGACATTGTCTCTTCCATCTCCCTGTGCTAGAAATCCTTCATAAGCCATCACACATTAATTAACACAGGATAATTTGTCTATAGGAAGACTTCCTAGGGTATGGCAAGGATTTACAAAGCTTTTTTTTTTTTTCCAAATGACCATTTGAAGGTCATCTTTGGCCTTTAGAGCTCCCTAGGATTCATCAGTGTCTGTTGGTCATTTGTTTGCCACTGTTCTAATTTTATTCTGGACGTGATTCTTAAATGGGTGAGAACTGTTCTCTTTCTCAGCAGGTTCATGCCATCCACACAAGCATCATTCAGGAATAGCCAAAACACAAAAAGAGGGTGAAGAAGGTTCATTCAACAGAAGGTACAACCAAAGCCTGGTTACGGCTGAACTACAGCGGCTCGCGGAAAAGCAGGCAGCCAGACAATACTCTCCAGCCAGTCACATCAGTCTCCTCACCCAGCAGGTAGGGGCAGACCAGCTGCCACCCAGCTCTGTGGGCCTTGTAGTGGGCGTGACAGGGCAGGCCATGCTGTCCTTCCTTCGCTTGACTGTCTCCTGTGTGCTCATGGTCTTCAGTGAGTCTCGGTTGCTGTTCATGAATAAAATGATAGTTTCTCCCTAACTGTAAAGAAAATATCTCTTACAGGCATTGCAAAGTTTCTGTTACTGGCTCTTTTGGCATACAGTATTGCATAGGTAACATCTAAATTTCAACTGCAAATATAAAGGGCTCAGAGCGCACACACACACGAGGTCCATTTGAATGCATCACTTGGTGGAAGTGAGAGGACAGTTGCAGTAGTGTATTCTTTTATCATGTGGGTCCCAGGTCATCCAGCTTGGCAAACAAGTGCCTTTACTAACCCAGCCATCTTGCCAGCCCAGCATCTTTTAAATTAAGTTTTTGTATTCTTAAAATTTTCCAGTGAGTCCTAGTTTTATAGATCTCTATCGGACTGTCATAACATTTTTGTCCTCCCCCACCTCCACCCCATTTTCCCATTTAGTTCATCTGAGAATATGTCATGTCTAATGATTATTGATGCAGATACTGCAGAAATAGACCTGAGGGCACTGACTCTAGGATGCATGTATACATGTGTATGTTGGCGTTCCTGCTTGGATAGAAAGGAATCCTGGGACTCTGGAGCCCAGGAACCACACAGCTCTGAGAGGAAACCTCCTTAGCACAGGTGTTGCCGCCCCGAGGGAGGACATCCCTGGCTGAGCTGGAGCGCTGCAGTGTAGCGGGTCCTTTTGACCGCTGCCAAGGTAGGGTCATCCCCAGCTGAGCTCTGGAGCCTCAGCCAGGCTCTACTTCTTTTTTCCTTCGCTTCATTGCCCCTTGGCTTCTTCCAAGGAGAGTCACACCAGGCAGCACACCTCATAAAAGAGATTTATTGGGAGGGTCCGAGGTATGGAGAGATGAATTCAAGGTTGGCTGCCTCTGCTCCCAGAAGAGGACAGCAGGGAACGGAACAGACACAGGCTTTATATAGGATTTCTGGGGGGAGGAGCTTTTCAGGGCAGATATTTCCAGAGTGAGGATTGGTGAGATTTCAAGTCCTGAGATTGGTGAGCTCAAGAATTGGTGTGTTTTCCTGCTCAGGGATTGGTGGGTTTTCAATGCTCAGGGATTGGTGGGTTTTCCTGCTCAGGGATTGGTGGGTTTTCAATGCTCAGGGATTGGTGTGTTTTCCTGCTCAGGGATTGGTGGGTTTTCAATGCTCAGGGATTGGTGGGTTTTCCTGCTCAGGGATTGGTAGCTTTATATGCACGTATGCACGCACAACCACATCCCTGCATTGGGCCCATGGGTTAGGAATGGAAGACCTTTCTGGCTGAGGGCTGCTTTGGCTGAGATGTCATTGCTGTGTACCTGCTTGGGGAGGCCGGAGAGGAGGTGTCACGACCGTGGACAGCTCTGTGGTGTGGCGTTGCCTCCTAATGGATGCAGGCTGAGGAAGGAACGAGGTGCCGCCTTTTTGACAGGTGCAGGCCATTTTGACAGCTCCTGTTGTGGTACTTTAAAGTGGCTGCAGGCGGGGGTGGGAAGAAGGTGCTCCTGATTTGACAGGTCTTGTGGTATCCATGTAGGGACTACAGAGGGTTTACAACGCTTACAAAGTATACAGAGGTAGTCCACAGCACAGAAGACTTTCCCTGCTGCTTGAGTCAGTGTGAATAGCCAACGATGTATATGTATGGTACTTTTATATGTACATGACGCTTTTATGATTTTGGGTTCTCTTTATTCTCCTGGTAGTCCCCATGGTATTTAATTGAAGGTAGAAACCTTCCTTAATGCTAAATGGAATCAGAGCTCTCCAAATGAGGTATTGATAATAATGCCATGATATTCACTATGTCGTTACATTTTTTCTGTATTTTTGTTGTGTTTTAAAATTGATTGTAACTCCATAATGATAATTAAATCTGGGGGAGAGGAATTGAGGTGAAATTGCTTTAAGTGCATGTAAAAGTAGACAACACAGCACTCTCTGGTGGTACCCTAGTTTTCTGGTTTTTTGTTTGTTTGTTTTTAATTATTTTAGAGCAAAGATAGAGAAACCTGACACATGGATTTGGCTTCACCTCACCCTCTTCTCGGCATAATGGACAGTGATTATTTCCCAATCCCTAGTAATTTGAAATGAGTAGATGAAGAGGCCTAATGTGCAGAAGCAAAGAAATAAAACAAGGTGGTAATGAGACTTGAAAGGGACTGGATAGTTAGATATCAGCTGTAGACTGATGAGACTAGGCATGGCCCTACTAAACGGAGAGGAAATTTAAAAATGTCAGCTGACTATGAAAAAGTAAAGATCGCTGGTCTGTAGCTGGCATTTTGGCTTCCAGTTAAGTAAATATGTAGGCTCATCAAGACATTAAATTATTTTCTTGTGATTATTATAAAAACAATCAATATTAGTGCTTACGTATTTCCAACTCCTATCATTTGCTATGTTGCAGAGCCCATAAAATTCCAAAATCCTGATCTTGTAATATCCAGGTTACATACCCTTACTGGGAGTCCACCCCCTTCAGGCTTTCTCGCCTGTAATCTCAGTGCCAATGCTCCACAAGTCCATCAGCTCATGTTTGTGAGACCCAGAATGTGCTGTTAGGTGTCAGTCTTAAGTCTCAGAGTCTTGGCAATAGGGTGCTTCTTGTGTGATGCGGTGCTTAGAAAGGTGCCTGTGGTGTGCAAAAACACAGGAGGAGAATCTGGGAAGGCTTGGATTAGTGAGCCCGAAACTTGTCCTTCTCCACCAACTGCCTATCTGATCTTGAGCACTTTGTTTCTCAACTTGTGTGAATGTGTTTATTGATGGGGAAAACAGAACTGGGTCATAAGGATGGGATGTAAAAGCCTCTTTGCAAAGTCTGTATGTACTTGGGAAACACTGTTATTTCAGCCGTTGAAGCTTTAGGGATACATTGTTTCTAATGTGATGAAAGCAAGTTGTTAGATAAATGCATTTTGTTATGGAAAAGCTCAGTTAAATGTTTTTCAGCCATTTCCCCTCAGACAACATAGTTATTTAATTTGTAGTTTGGAAAATCTACTGTAATTTTTTGTGTTTAATAACTCATAATACATTGTAGTGACTTTTTACATACACTCTGGAGCATTTGTTCTCTAGCTGCTTTTTCTTTTTTGCTTTAAAAGGAAAGCTGTTTCCATTTCTTAACTGAGCTCAGTGATAAATGCCTGTGGCTTCCTGGAGGACAGTGAGCAGGAGCTCTAGGAGTCTCTGAACGTGCATGTGGGAGCTAACTGTGGCTGTCAGCACCAGTAGCTTTGTATCCAGAAACCTCCCCAGGTGCCTAGGTTTCCCTGGCTTAATACTTCCTTCATCTTCTGTTTCTGTTTATATTTGTGCGTGCATTCTTTCTTTCTTCTTTTTTTCCATTTTTTTGTTGGCCAATGGATATCTTCCCCTTCATAACATTAATTCTGAGCTGAGTGGTGGTGGCATGTGCCTGTGATCCCAGCAGTCAAGAAGCAGAGGCACGTTGGATCTCCGAGCTCAGGGACAGCCAGAACTACATGGAGAAACCCTGTCTCAAACAAACAAATAAAAAGATGAATTCTGGATATATTCATACTATTTCTTTTTTTAAAATATTTATTTATTATCTACACAGCATTCTGCCTGCACACCACTATATCTGTATCTCACTATAGATGGTTATAAGCTACCATGTGGTTGCTGGGAATTGAACTCAGGACCTTTGGAAGAACAGCCAGTGTCCTTAACCTCTGATCCATGTCTCCAGTTCCCCATACTATTTCTTTGTCTTTATTTTTTGCTGTTATTTTGTTTGTTTGTTTGTTTGTTTGTTTGTTTTGAGACAGGGTTTCTCTGTATAACAAGCCCCAGCTGTCCTGTACTTACAGGTTGGCCTTGAACTCACAGAAATCAGCCTACCTCCCTGAGTCCTAGGATTAAGGGTGTGTGACATCACACCCAGCCTCATACTATTTCTTTATTGTTGTAGAATTAATAACTTTATTGCATTGTCTTTACTAATTCCTTCCTTGTGCTTTTCTTATATTTATTTCACTATTTCTTGAGTTGTATGTTTAATTTCCTTTTATCCGTTTTGTATTAAAGGCTGTGAATTTTCCTCTGAGCATTGTTTTAGTTATATCCCATAAACTCTACTATTTAATTGTTTTTGCAGCCAAGGAGTTAATAGACTTTCATTGAACAAGCAAAGCAGATTTTAAATTATTTGTACTATAATGAAGATGTGTATAAAATTAAATTGTAGAGATTTTTGAGAGAACATTTTATCTTTATCTGTAATTTTATTTACTTATCCTGCTAAAGTAGTTAGTGGCATTTTGTAGAAAACTTTGTATTTTGTTATGAATATTTATTTACAAGAAAACTTTTTGTCCAAGCCCTTAAGAGCATTCCTGGCTTTGGTGGTAAACCATTGATGATGTGACATCATGCTGACTGAGAAATAACTCAGAGTCCTATGAGAGCGACAGCTACCCAAAAATGACACTAATAGCCAACTGCACCCCACGCTGTTTCCTTGGGGAATAGCATAACTGCTAAAGGGTAACCTGGCTTATCGGTAAGAATAGAAATAGGCCAAAGCAGTGTTCTTGGAAGCACTCATTTTCAGCTGTATCAGAAGAAGGGCAGAGTCAGTCTCCAGGAGCGGGAGCCCCGGCCTGTGTGTCTTGGGCAACAGGTTGAGTGTTATGTTGGACTCGGGGAGTCTGTCCTGGACACTTGGACTGAAGCTGGAGTAGAAGCCCAGCCCCTTAGGAGGCCTGCAGAGGGACTGCTGCTCTTGAAGGTGACTGGGAGCCGCTCAGGTGCAGGCGCTTGAGCTGAGACGCAGGGGAGCTGGAGGGTGCGGCAGTGCCACCCTTCTCCCTCTTCTCTAGTAAAATACGAAGGAATGCTGGACTAGGCAGAGGCAGGTCTTAAGCCCGCAACTGACTAAAAGGCTTTGAGGAACTTAGAATTTATATTAGGGCCTACATTTTTAAAGGAATTTATATAGCTAAAAGCAGAAGCTAATTTTCCTGAATCCCATTTTATCATTTTTCTGTGATGTCGCTTCATCTACATCCTAGGACACATTCTCCACACGTAAGCAGGGGGCCCCTTAAGCAGTGTTTGTGCCGTCTGTGTGCATTCACAATGAGAGGTGTAATATGTCCTCAGCACATGGTAATTCATTGTATACCGGAGAAAGCAAGGAGGTTGAATGTGGCATTGCCCTTGCCACATGAGAGGCTGGCCGTCTTCTGGGACGGGATATTTTTTTAGTAATTGCTGTGTGTGCTCCTGAAAGCTGTGTTGAGGATCGTCGGCACCTGCAGTGGGAGGGTCCTGGGGTGCTGGTGAAGGGCTTCAGCTTAGTATGAGATCTCAGTAACTCTGCCTCAGTCAGCAAGCGAGGGCAGGTCAGCGAAGACCAGGCCCTCCGTGGGTATTGCTGTTGTGAACAGAAGTGTGTGAGGAGCCTGTGGTAAGGAGAGGGAGGCTGGGTGTTAGGGCGCTCTCCAGCCGGCAAGTTTGAGATTTCAGGACCCCGCTATCATTAGGAACAGCTCCCATTCTCCCAGCCTGGGAATTTAATCAAAGGGATCCCAGCAGACCACCCAGGCAGGGCCCCATGAACCCGTGTGCTGTGTCAGTCAGCCAGCCGTGCAGCAACCTGGCCAGGCCTCCTTGAATGTGCTGACAGACACAGATGAGGGAGGAGACACTCTGTGCTCTTGAGATTTTTCATTTTGGTGGGGAGTGGAACAGAAAACTTTTTGATTCCTTTCATTTCATTGCTCTTTACTCTATGAGACTCTCCAGCCTAACCCTGCAGATAGCTATATCAGAGGTACGGAACATTTGCTTCACAGCGCTTAGCCTTTCACTCCTCATCTGCATACAGGGGAGCTCTTCATCGTCCCTTCTGCTTCAGTAGCTACTAGAAAGGTCCACAGTGGACCCTGACTCAGTTTCAGAGGTTGCAGTCTGAGAGTGGCATTGAGAGTCGGTGCTGACTTAGTGACCTGAATGCCAGTGTCCTCTCTGAGCACTGCAGGCAACAGGACTTGGCTCCTGAGCCCATCTGAACACATGGGCTGCTGTGCACTTAGGCTCTGGCCTTGTGGCTGTTTGCTGTTTCCTTTCACTCTGCAGTCTATGCTGGTAGAAAACGGACTCCTTCATACCACATATGCCACCTGTTCCTGTTTCTAGAAAGACAGCACAGTAGATAGGAAAAACATTAGTTCTAAAGTCAGTGAGAACTGGGAAGTTACTTGCCCTGTCTGGCCTTGATTACCTCATCTTAAAAAAAAAAAAAAAAGCGAGGGTTGGGGACAGAGGTGGGAGGTGGAAGATAAGTCACCATTACTTGCTGCAGATATCGAACACTACAAACACAGGACCCAGAGGTCTTGGGCTGGGTCTGACCTAAGAGCCTCTTCCCTGAGGACCAGAAGGCACCATGCAGACTTCCACAGAAGGGAAGCAGCCAACAGTCATGCCCATCAACTTACAGTGATGCCTGCAAGCTGCAACAACAACCAGAATAGCACAATAAATTGAAGCGTTCAGAAGTGGCATACATACTCTGCCAGTGAACAGCAGCTCTTTAATTGGACTGAAGACCTTCTTAACAAGAGGGAAATCGTGCTTGGAACTGGACACCTAGCCTACTATAGGGCTAGTGAAGTCATGGATCATGGAGAAGAACCTATAACTACCACTTTTCCTAAGCCAGAATAATCCCTAGCTACATTCTAAATATTTGTCCTTATACCCACAGATAAGTATAGTCCTCACTGCTCATCCAGGAAACTTCTCTCTGTAACAGGCAGAGACCATTTCAGAAAACAATAGCCTATCCTAAGGCAGAGTTGTGCAGCCCAGTTTCAGCTTGTACGTCTGTCTATAACTCAACTCCTGCTCCTAAGGCTCAGGGGCAAAACTCAGGTTGTAAGAGCCAGCGAAGTAGGACGTTTGTTGAATTATTTTGTCACATGGAAATATCATAAGCTACACCAATGAAGTCTTCCAATATGGCTTCCTAAACATGAGCTGAACAAGGATGGTACCAGTAGACATGCTGATGTGGAAGGGGGAAAGCTCATGGGGTCCTCAACCCTACACAGAGCTACAGGCAACTGAAGGATGCTGCAGTAGTTCTGAGAGGAGAATGTGAGGTGGCTCTGGGCTCTGTCCCCTTCCTGTTGTGGTTATCATTCAGTGAACCTATCCTTGGGGTATAAATCTCCCTACACACACAGCTTCATCTGGTACCTCTGTGGGTTTCTCCCCACTATGAATCTTAACCTTGAACCTGTGCTGAGTGTGAGGTCCAAATAGCCAACTGTCTGCTAGACATTTCCTCATAACTATCTCGCCAGACATTTGAATATATCTCAGAAGCACGTAGGCAGACTCCTCCATGCAGCATATATGAAAGCTGTTAGTTCTTCCTGACATCTCTGTGTTTGTGGCATTGGCACCCCAGAAACCGTGTGGAAGCCTGGCTTATCAGCACCTCCATCTCTTTTCTCTCTGCACAAAGTCTTGTTCATTCTGACTCCCGGTGTCTCTGCTCCATATCTTTTCTTATTTAACTGTTCTGCTAAAGGCCTTAATTATCTCTCAAATGGACAGCCACAGGTACCTCTTAAATGATCTCCTGGCAGTGTTCTCCAGCTCATTCTCATCTTTAAAGACCTCTTGTTACGTTAACTCACAAGTCTGGTCCTAGTATTCTCTGCTCAGAGAGAATCTGTGATGTGAAGAACTAACTAGTGATGCTCCGCATTGTCCTACTGAGAGTCTGGCTCCAGCGCACTTTACCCATCTCTGTTCTAACACACAGGATTTTGCATAGCTCAGCTTGGGTTTCTGCTAGTCTGTATGTCTTCATTTATGCCATCTTGGGAGAAGTGATTCCTAGTCACCACGTATGATCTGTACATCTCTCCAGGGGCTGCATGGATGCCACTTCATTCATTTGTTGTAATCTGATTCCCTCTTCATATTGTGTGTCGACATAACTGTCTTCTTTAACAGATGCTGAGCTCCTTAAGTTTTGGTGTCCCATGATGCCTCAGGCCTACTCAGGCATTGTACAACTGGTCCTCTGTACCAATATGTTCTCTGTGTTAGTATAATAAATTCTGAAAAGCGTGCATCTTTTCTGAACATTTATAGACCATTTCCTATGGTGATTCTTCCCTAGACAACTAAGCATAATAAGGGTTTATGTGGCCTTTACATCTTATCAGTAATCTATCTGTAGGTGTTTATGAGAGGATATACAGAGGCTATATTCAAATATAGTTATATTTTGTATAAGAAAGTTGATCATTTATAGATTTTTATATTTTCAAGAGGCCCTACAATCCATACTTTACAGATGCTGAGAGACAACTATATTCAATAAATGTGCTTACTCTTTATTATTGTTGCTGTTGTTATTATTATTACACAGTGTTGGAGACTGAACGCAGGGTCTTGTGAATGCTGGTCAAGAACTCAACTGCTGGTCCACATCCCCAGTCCTTAAATGTGCTTATTCACTGTACTGTAAGATCCTTAAAGATTAGACCATACAGTGTCCAAACCCACCCCCACCCCAGTATTCTCTAAAGTGTGCCTTCCGGACAGTTTTTAATAAAATAAATGAAGAGCACCTGCCACCACAGCCAGAGTCTTTCTTTTGTCTTCCTGCCTTCGGCCCTTCCCGAGCCACTCTTTAAAGCAGGTGGATGATAGTCATTTTGTATCTCCTGCCTGTTTGACCGTAAACCACATAATGGCAGCTCTTTCTAACCCACCACTTAGTGCAGGACCTCGTACTTTCTAGATACCATGTGCTTGCTAAAGGGAAAGGAATTTGTGTCCTGTACGTTGTTGTTTTTTGTATTGTCTTTTAACACTAACACTATTGTTCTTCCATTCTTTTTCAATGATTATAGCATACCTGCCCTGTACACCGAAGCAGCCGACATTAATTCCATTCCTACTTTGTTCTAGGCAGTATGTTAACAACGGTTTGTGTGTATTACCTCTTCCATTTTTGGAGTGAGAAAAGTGCTTTTCCTTTTTTTTTTTTTTTTTTTCATGAAGATGAAGAAACAGAAACTAGTAGGACAAGTGACTCTGTTAAGGTCACATACTGGAAAGTCACTTTACCAGGACTCAAACTCTGATCTCTATGACTGTGTTTCATCTTATTGGTCTCTGCCTCTTCTTGTAGTCAGAATTTAGATCTTTTCTCAGACTTGCATTAACCTGCTATTCTGCGCTACTACTGCAGAACTGTCTGTTCACCTCTGGGCCTGCAAGACACCAGGAGTAGACAAACACCTCTGCTTCCGTGATTACAAGCTCACTCTCCTCCCAGGTGCAGGTTTTGAAGCACGCGCTCTGTCAAGATGATTGGCTATTTATTTAATTAGGCCCTTATCAGATTATTTTGTGAGCCAGGTCAGTGGTTTCTTTTTAGTGGGTGAGGAGAGAGAATCGAGCCTTGGTGATCCCTCGCCAATGTTTAAGTCTACTTACCAGGCTAGTAGTGGTCTCCACCAGCTCACAAAAACAGAATACATACATTGGAAACATTACAAAGATATTTAGTCATTTTCTCAGGTTGGCTTCCCAAGAATCATGATCTGGAACTCTTACTATTGTTTGGCGCTATGCGTGTATAACTTCACTGTTATGTAGCCAGTGAAGTTCAAGAGAGTGAGGTGGTTGCCAGTAACCCTCAGCATGAGTGCTTCAGAATCCCTTGCTCTTCCCAAACCCTTTTAGGATATGATTAACATTGTAGCTCTTATCTCCTGGTGATTGGAATATAAACTTGTGGTTCGTTTTATCAGCATCCAGGAATTAAAAAAGGAATTTAAACTGCCTTAAAACATGTGTTTATTGCTTATTGTAGCTAGTGGTTTAACAAATACCCATGGTGTGCCTTTGGAGGAGTGTTCAGAGTATAACTGCTTAAGGATGACTCTTTTTCATGTCCTTGAAAAATATGCCCTCTACTCTTCCCTAGTGTAATCAGCTTGCAAGAAGTGTATGCCTGCCTCTGTGTTCTCCTCTTTGAACTAGTCTGGAGCAGATGTGATATGTCCTTTTCGAGAGTTACCTCTTATTTTAGGGACACACATGAAATAAGTTAGGAGGAACACGCCACCACTTTGCCCTACTCAGATCTGCATGGCTGGGAGAGGCATATTTTTATAGCATTGAACTGATCCACTCATATTCTGATGGGTCTGTCTCTGTGAACACAGCAGAGGGGTCATTCTCCAGTGGCACTGGTAAAGTTCTGAGGGCAGTGTGGATGCAGCTCCAGACAAACCCATGTTCCCTGTTCAGTCCTCATAATCCCTTTGAAAATCAAATGAAAGGTATATTCTCCTGGGGGAAAAACGTGCACAAACAGAAACTTGTACACATTTCCAAAGTGTTCATAGACATCTCACACAGGTTCCCTCTCAGTGTCCGTGGACACTTGGTTTCTAATTTTAGAGCCCTTGAAAGCTTTGTGGTAGTATGTAGCCATCATTATCGATAATTTGACCCAAATTCAAATCTCTTAACATTGTTGCTGCATGTATTCATGGATAGTTCAGTAGGACTCTGTATTAGACTGTCATCAGCCTTTCTCCATGCTCAAAAGAATGGCAAGTCCAGGCAAAGTAGGTACCTGGTAAATATTGGTGTAAGTTAATGAGAAGTTGTTTTGTGCAGCACCCCTCCAGATCTTACTAGACAAGAAATCTAAGATTTTGAGGGGCATGCTATGGTAAGATTGACCGGTGATAGGAATGCCACACACAAATGCTGAGCCGCCGTTTCTCATGAGTCAAGCTGTTATTAATGAAATGTTTGATGTTGAACTTCCATATCCACCTTGATAAATCATAAGGAACATGAAGTTTGCAAACAGCCTGTAAACACGAGGTGAGTCATCAAGAATCGCAATGCTTTGCTAGCCCTTTGTGGTCTTAGCGCAGAAGAAGTCATACAGAATAGTCATTGTGCAGAGAGGGAACACAAATATGTCTGTCAAAGCTGTTATTTCACCCATCTGAGAACTTTGCCTGAGGCTTGGAGACCAGGCAGACATCATCTCTAAAATTATGTAAGGCACCAGGCAGAGCAACACTTAGCTCTCACTCTAATCACTGCTTATTTTATTTCCCTTAATTCCAATCTCTCCCTTGTGGTCTATGCAGAAAGAGGTAATATGGAACCTCTAATTTCCTTGCTAGCCTTTTAGTGACATTTGCTGCTCCACTACTTATTGGTAAAACTGGCTGCTGACTGGAGAGAGAGAGTCGAGGGGGACAGAGACACAGATGGACAGGCCCCGAGACTTTGCCAAGACTCTTTGCTGGATTTCCTTGGACAAAACCCACTTCGTTTACTATACAGATGACTGACCTTCTGTATCTAAAGGTTCCATGTCTCAGTATTCAACTAGCCACAGATTTAAAATGTTTATGAAATGTCTGTGTTCAGTATATACATTGTTTCATTGTCAGCATTTCCTTAATAATATGGTATAGCAGCCATTTATACTCTTGTGTGTTGTTTGGGACCATACAGAAGTGATTATGTGGAAGTATGTAGGAGGATGTGCACAAGCTGTGTTCAGATATTACACTTTTGTGAGGAGGAGGAAGAGGGTGCAGAAGAGTGGACGAGGTTCCCAGTCCCACACCACTTTTTGTAAGGGATTTGAACATCCTCTAGCTTTGGTATCTAGGAGTTGTGGAACCCATCCTCCCCAGATACCAAGAGTATGAGTGCTCCAGGGATGTAATGGAAAGTAAAATATAGTCCCTGTCCTACTTTGTGAAGTAAAGTAGGAAAATAAATTTGCACTTAATAACATAAGCGTGGTTTGAGGCTTCTCAAGCCTTACACTGAGCTCCTGAAGCAGAGTGATGGCAATGATCTTTTAGAGTTGAAGGAGAGCCTTTGGGAGAAATAAATTTACCTTAGGATATAAAGCATAATAGGGTAGTGATAAAACATGTAGGGTTTTTTTATTCTGTTCTTTGTAGGTTGTGTCTGCTCACAACCCCTCTTGTTAATAAGTATGTTTATTTACTGGTCATGTTTTTCTATAAGCAGTAGTGATAAACCTTGGTCTCGTGCTGAGAAAGATCAGACTTATAGTTTGTTTTACACAGACTTAAGCATGGTCTGACGTAGGACTTAGCTACACACTGTAGGCACACGACTCATGATAGAAGTGTCAATATAAATGGAGAGTGCTCTGTCTTCAAGGGGTTGACAGAGAACATGGATGCATAAAAACAGATGCCCCCCTATGGTCTATCTGGTGGAGGACTTGAGAAGTCACATTAAACACTTTTTATCCACTAAGCTGTGTGTCTTCTCAAATATTTACCAAGAACCTTACTGTTTCTATGGATCAGTTTTTGGACTTGGTTTTCCATGATAAAATTGGAGGTCACTGGACATGTGAATCCCATGAAATTATCCAGAGACAGTGATGACTGGAATCCAGCCTTCATCATTGAGGTTCAGGAGATGTCTCCAGAGAGGACATTTCAGGAAAATGCTTCTGTTGATTACTCTAAGATTGCAGTGACTCAGTAGCTCTGGTAACTAGAACAAAGCAGTATATAAGCCATCATCTTTGCCTACAAGCCAAAGCCCATGGGGACATCATGTAGCTGGTCTCCTATGTAGCTTCCCCTTGGACTCCCCCTTCAGAATTGACTTTTAAACTAGTTTAGCATTAAGGTAAAGTGGGGTAAATCTAAGGAGAGACATATTGCCCTATGCTCCTAGAACAAAACTGGCCTCAAATGCCCTTCCTTTAAACAACGCCCCCATCTTTTTGAGGGTAGTAGGTGGAGGTGAGATGCTCTCTTTCTGTAGTCGTGGCTGTTCTAGAACTTGATATGTAGTCCTGGCTGGTGGCTGGCCTCAACTTCACAAGAGGTCTGCCTGCCTCTGCCTCCTGAGTCCTGGGATTATTAAAGGTATGTGCCACCCTTTCACATTCCTGTTTTAAATGGTAGAAAACTCCTTGCCTCACCGTCTTTTGGGAAAATAGCATCCTAAAGTGAGCAGATCCAATAAACAAGCAATCATGAACAATGGGTACATGATCTTTTGAAAACTTTCACCTTCAGATTACAAACCCAGTTCCAAGGCCTGCCTCGGTACAAGGGACATGGATGGTGTCAATAGGAGATCTTTATCCCCTCTTACTTAACTACCATAACTGTCCTTTCACCCAGAAAGCAGCTCATGGTTTGCCTGCCCGTACCACAGTCTTCATACAGCATGGCTTGGGTGGGGCTTCCAGAAGTTTCCTTTTGTCTCTAGAGCATGGGTAGATCCTTCTCAAGGTATTGTCTGTCTCTGGCTGTCTTCCATCCCCCCGCCTTTCACCAAGTCAAAAGTATCTGTGTTTCAGACATTTCTTCCTGCTTGCCTGTTGGTCTCTGTATTTTATTTAAATAATTTATTTTCTTTTATGTGCATTGGTCTTTTGCCTGAATGTATGTCTATTTGAGGGTGTCAGGTCTCCTGAAACTGGAGTTACAGACAGTTGTGAACTGCCATGTGGGTGTTGAGAATTGAACCTGGGTCCTCAGGAGAGCAGTCAGTGCTCTTAACCACTGAGCCATCTCTTCAGCTCCTGGTCTTTGTATTTTTTCCCTCTTTTTAGGCATATGCCTTATTTGGATTTTCTTAGCATTGCCATGTTTTGGTGTTCTCAAATATTGTTTGTCCTATGTGGCTTCAGGGTGGGGCGGAAGCCATGTTTCTCATTGTACCTTCCCATCTATCCATGTCCTTGCTTCTGAGAGATAAATACAGTGATTCTTTGTTCAATTTTATTTGAGGTGTAAAGTTCTTTTGAGCGTGCAGGACAGGGTATAACTTCAGCCAGGGAGATCTAGTTAGGTCCATCCCCAGGCAGCCCCTGTGCATTCCATAAGGGTATGTATGTGAGAGGCTGGGGTTACTCTCTGGGACTTTATCAGGGCAGTTCCATGGTATTTTAATTACAGGACTGGCATCAGCTGCCTTTAGCAAACAGCAGGAACAAGCAGTAACACTTGGGCGGGCCAGGCACCGGAAATTGGCCGCCGCCTCTGTTTCTCCTGCCTCCTTTCCAATCCATCACCTGTATTTATTCCTGCTATAATTTAAACACCTGTCTAGATGGAATGCATGCAATGTGTCCTTACCCCACACATTCAGATATTTGCTCACCTGCCTTGCTCGGAAGGCTGCCTCTAAAATAAATAGTGTTTTGGTACTAAAAGGAAAAATGCACTGAGGTCACCGTGGTAGTGGACATGAGGCAGGGAATGGGAGTAGAACATCTGGATTAGCTGCTACAGGAGCGGGCACTGAGGAGGAGGAGGGACGCAGCAAGGGGGAAACATCTGCCAAGCAAGCCGCAAGGCTTAGATGGAGGTAAGATCTGGTGGCCAGATTTCCCACAGGCAATTACTCATTTAGCCAACCAGCCAAGGGAAAACAGGGATGGAAGCATAGGTAATAATCTGATGGTTTTTAAGTTTAAATCCTGTTTTTTGGGGTTTTTTGTTTTGTTTCTGATGACATTTTAAAGTTTTTTTCTAATAGTTAAGAGGAAATAGATTTGTTTTCCTATATCCAGGGTAGAAAATGAGCTTTGAAACTAGAGCCCAAGTTGTATAACTGTTTTTAAAAATATATTGATTTTACATATATGAGTGCTTTATCTGCTGCATGCCAGAAGAGGGTATTAGATTCCAGTATATATAGTTGGGAACCACCATGTGGATGCTGGGAATTGAACTCAGGACCTCTGGAAGGGCAGATAGTGCTCTTAACCTCTGAGCCATCTCTCCAGCCTGAAGTTGTACGACTCTTGCATGGCTTTAGGTAAAGCACTGTAGTAGGTTCACTGAGCGTGAGTTTCCTTCATCTGTAAAATAGTGTTTTTCTGCGTGAGTAATGTCTAAAGTACAAGTGAACTGTAATATCCAAAGTGCCTGGTGCTACTCAGATGTTAAGCTGTGTTCTCTGGGGAGAGCATGCCATGTGCATTTACAGTCCAACACTCTCTTCTTGCCACCGCTTAGATATATAGACTTTGTGTAGCTGTTCAGCTCCTTTACGGCTTTTATTTCCCCTTTGGTAAAATAAGGATAAGTGCATTACATAGGGTTAGGTGAGATGATACCAGGATGGCCATACATGGCACAGAAAGAGTACTCAGTAAGCAGGTGTTTGCTGTGGGGGTCTGAACACTGGGTGTTTGAATTAGAGTCTAGTGTGCCAACAAATAGATTACCAAATCTATCAAACCCATCCCCTCCTCTCCTTTGCATGCTGTTCTCCAAACTCTGCCCTTTGTGGTAAACATGCATGCACTTTTTAATCTATTGTTCAGCCACTGTAAACCCCTTTATTACAATTTGATACAAGTTTTTCTCTCTTTAAGTGGATATGTCTTTGGGTATATAGCTCTAGAGACTAACAGAAATCACTGGAGTCCCTGGAGCTGGAGTTACAGGTGGTTTTTGCTACCAGACATGGCTGTTAAGCCCTGAACACTGGTTCTCTAGAAGATCAGCAAGCGTTCTTAACCACCGAACTAGTTTTTCAGTACAATTCTTACTTATCACAATGATCTTTCTCACATTGTGATATTTCTATAGCCTACAAAATCATGTTCAATTAACTTAAGATGCCTGGTGTTTAACAGAGCAGATAGGAGTGGAGTTGGTGTTGGTTACGAGTATATTCTCCAGTCCTACTGGAGCCAGTACTGTGTCTCAGAATCTGGTCCTTGGTATCTATAGGGTGCAGGAAAAAGTAGGACAGGGGACTTCAAAGAGACTGGGGTGCAGAGCAGAGGTGCTCCCATAATTCCCAACATTATCCCTGTGTGCTCTGGTCATCATGTACCTTCCCTCTGTTCCTGGTGCCTACATACAGCAGAGCACAAGGGAAAAGTCAGGGTTGGTTCCTGAGGCCTCTTCTAAAGCCTGGCTCTCCCTGGAAGAATAGAGCCACAGTGCCCCACGCACTAGCCTCACTGTCGCCAGAGACGGCTCCCAACCTATGGAAAACAGCTTTCTGTCCAAGAAAAGTAGTTTGAGTCATTGGTGAAAGACACTGGCCTGGGCTGTTTTCACTTACAAACTTCTATAACTAGGGAGGAAACACTACAGTGTTGCTAAAAATGGCTTAGTTTTACATGATTTCAGACCATTTTAAAATTTAGAATTCTTTCATTTGTAAATATCAAGGTTATTTAAGTACTTCAGGTGTTTTATAGGCGAGTATTTCCCTTCAGTTTGCTTCTCTTGCCTTGTGACCTAACACACTGTTGGGGCAGTCTGCACACAGAAGCCGTGCGCTCAGCCCTGGGTCTTCCCTGTCAGCTTCTCCGTGCACCTGTTCTGACATGGATCCCTTCCCTTCCTCTCGTCTGCTGTCCCTGTCCAGGTGTTGCACTCGCCACTGCAATGATGCTAACAACTTAGAAAACAGTGGTGTGGCTTCTTAAACAAATACAGAGAATACACAGAAGCCCAAGGAAAAAAATGATATCACAGTGCTCACGTAGATGCTATGTATTCTGGATTTTTTTCCAGCTTTTGAGAAATTTATCCACATGTCTAGTTATAATTAAGGAGATTTACATTTTGATTTTTATTAGCATGGGTTTTTTTCTTGAGTTATCATCATGTTCCTAGATCAAGTATTTCTGAAAACAATAATGAATAGACGAGATTCTCTTATGTGTGTAGAGCAAACTATAACCATCTTGTTAGCCATTTCTACCTTCTCCTATTGCACTGTTAAAAAAATAATGTTTGCTTTTAAGTACGTGCTTTCTGTAGTGTGTGGTATGAAGCTGGACCGTGGAGTTTGAGTCACTGAACCCTCGCTGCTGCCCTAGTGCAGTCCTATGTCTTTCCTGCTTTGCAGAATGAGGCTTAGGATCTTGACTGCACTGAATTTGCATAATGTGTATAATGGACTCATTCTTATGAAGCATATTGTCATTAGTCACCTGCCGAATTCTTAGAATTAGTCTAGAAACATAGATCAGAGTGTACAATATTCTAGTGAGTGGTACCTGAGTGTCATCGCTAAATTGATTTCTAGAAATATTTTCTCAACTTGTCACACCAGAAGTATAAGACCCTTTTTAATCTCTACCCTTTTAACTATACAGCAATGTGACAGGTTTGTCTTACAATTTCTTTGTAATTTAAAGAAGTAGTCTTTACTTACAGGTAGAAATGACTAGTTTTAAATGTTCAATTAGCTGGTCACGTTCTTTGTAAATTATTTATGAGCATTAGTATCTATGTTAATGGACTATCCAGGTTTTTCTTTCTAAATGATTGAGATTTGTATAATTTTTATTACTATTATTATCTACAACTAAAGTTTGTTGAGCATTTAGAACTTCCAAATGAGGACAGAAGGCCGTCTAGTCTGAACATTGCCTGGATTCGCCCAGTGTCATCTGGAGAGTAGGGGCAGAATGAGTGCTTCCTAGGCCTCTCAGACACTGCCTGTTCCCCGCCTCTGCTTTCTGTGCCCAGAAGCCAGTCTGTGTTCTGAGCCTTTGTCGTAGCCACTGCTTTCGGCCTGGATGAGTCAGCATCTCGGCTGTGATTGCTCCCATATGTTTCTCACGGTACTTTTCTAAAACTCTGTAAAATCAAGTTCTTTCTGTCCCCTCATTCTAGGTGACAAACCTGAATTTGGCCAGCAGTGTCATAAACAGAAGCAGTGCGTCAACCCCCCCTACCCTTCGACCTGTCATCAGTCCTAGTGGCCCGACGTGGTCTATCCAGTCGGACCTCCACGTTCCCGAGAACCACTCCAGCCCCCCTGGAAGCAGGTGAGTGAAGGGACTGGGACAACGTTTGGGAAATCAAAGGACTGGCTGCCTGTGACTGTGACCCAAGGATGATGGTGCCACTGAGAGCTGTGAGTGACTCTAGTGAGCAGCTGCCTTTGCCTGTCCCCGGCCTCTAGCACTGAGCCAAAAGGCCTAGTTTAGTTTGTAAGGTCGTTTTGAAAAGTAAATGGAAAGGAGACTTCTAATAGTTAGGGAAATTGCTGTGTTTATCTGGTGGGTGTCCGAGTTCTGTCTCTTTGTGCTTGCCTCTGGCTGCTCTTTTGACACCCATTTGGTACCCATTTGGTGCTTTGGGTACCAAATTTGAACTCTGCTTTGGAAGGGCATTTGCTTCTTATGTTTTCAAAACCCAGGTTACATAATTAAGTGCCCACTTCCTCTAATAATGTTGATTTGAGGACTGTGAAGGTATTGCCTTTATGTAATTGAAAAGAAGCAGTAGGAGATAAAATTCAAATAATTCTGGACATAAAGCAAGTTCTTAATTAAAAAAAAAAGAAAGCACTGTATTGAATATTGGTCTCTATTTTAACAGTTCTTGTATTTAAAAAAAACATATAACATGAAATAGGTTCCCAGATGAGAAATAATTGGTTCTCGGTTTTCAAGTATGATAGCATCCTAAAAGATAACGAAAAGATCTTGGTACTAAAACCTCAACCTGACACAGAAAATGCTTGGGGCCTGTGCTTGTCTCAGAAGCCTGACCACCTGATCTCAATCCCAACATGGGTGCCATGCCGCGTTCACACACACACAGGCACAGAGTAATAATTAAAATGTTTTTGTTATTTTGCTTCCCCCCCCCCATTTTGTTGGCTTTTTTCATAGACTATTTTGATCATATTCTTTCCCCCTCCTCAACTCCTCCCAGATCCTCCCACCTCCCTACACATCCAACTTCAAGTTGTTTTGTTTTGGAGAAAAGGTTTCTCTGTGTAGCCCAGGTTGGGCTAGAACTCACAGAGATCCACCTGCTTCTGCTTCCTGAGTGCTGGGATTAAAGGCATGTGCTACCACACTTATCTTAATAATTTTTTTAGAGAATAATATTGGGACAATGACAAATTGTAATGTAGATGATACATCCCTTAACACTGTTTGACGTGCTGTTGTCAGTATAGAATTTCCTGAATGAGAGAGTGGTGGGTAGTTACGGAGTGGGGCTTCAGCAGCAGCAGTCCTCGTCAAATGAGCATTTGTTGGAGTGAAGCATTCTGACCACGGGGATCCTCTTCCCTCAGAAGGAAGCCGTCAGGTGTCCCGGTGCCCTTATCCCAGGGCAGTGGTCCCAGCTGCTGCCTCTTCTGTGGTGTTTGCAGGAAGCTTGAGAAGGAAGACTAGACCTGGGGAGGGAGGGACTGCCTAACTGTTGAAGTTTCTGTTGGTGTCAGAATGAGTATTTAAGGAGCTAATTGGGGAACCAGAAACCATGCCCAGGAAGTGGCATAAACATAAGCACATTACGTCATGCCCTGGAATGGTGTCTCTTATTCCCATAGTCACTGTGGTTGGGATCAAAGGAACCATCTCAGTTGAGTGTCAGAAGAATTGGAGAGAGACAGACAGGTCTGTAGCACCGTGAGACTGGGCACCCTCCACATAGTCCTCCCCACAGGAAAAGCCTGTTGTCTGATCCAAAATCTACAGAGTAATCACGTTCCTGAAACGGAAGTCATGAAAAAGAAGTTGTGTATACTGGGCAGCTTTATTCACCATGCAAATGTTTGCAGGTATTCCATTTTCAGGCCTCAGTAGAGCCAGTCCTGTGGAATGGATTTGCGCCTCAGTCTCCGCTGTTGATTGTGTGGGTGACAGCAACAGGCACTTGCCTCCTGTAAAAGTATACATTTGAGGTCGTCTGTAGCACTTTGCATGTTGGGGGCGTGGCTTTAGTAAAGGTTCCTGTTGGCTGTAGATCTTCCCCCTGGTAGTACCCGGTAGAAGTAGTAGGAAAGATGGTGGAATATGGCAAAGTCAGGACCAACACTTAGTTTCCTTTGACTTTCTCCCCGCCAGACTGTGCGCCCTGCGGTGATCTGGCATACTTTATTTGTTCACAGCCTCTGCAGCCAGAGTGCAGCCCCCATGTAGTCCCCTGAGTTTTCCATCCTGAGCTCTACTTGTTTCTATTTATGCATAAAGGCCAGTTGCCAGGTTCCAGTTCGGTCCAAGGAGCCCTGGGAAGTCTTCTGGGGCTCCCAGGTAACATGTGGTTGCTAGGACAGCCAGGGGATCAACAGGGGCATTCCAGTTCCATGTGGAATTCCAGGAGCAGCAAACCAAAAGCAGTGCTAAGTGAATGCTGAGATCCCAGCCAGAGGCATTCTGCAGAGTCCTGAGTCCTGATTTCCATTTTCACGTGGTAAGTCACTGTGAAGAGGGTATTTTTGGATAATGACTTAGTCTCTTGTTCTTTCTTTGTAGTAAGAAGTGACTAAGCTTAATAAATGTGGGACTCGTAGCCTAGAGATGTGAGTTTTATTACTGGTTTTGACACTGTGCGACCCTAAGCTATTCATGTAATCTTTTTATGGGGTAAGCATACTTACATATAAACTGGTTTGTTTTGAGAGCTTTTGGATTGTCTTTGATCTCCTTGGAAGTGGGGGCTAAGTAAATAAAAGGTACTGTCACTAGCTTCTGTGATAGCAGCAGTAGATTCCAGGCTGATCGTCTGCTAGTTCAGTAAACTAGGCTGCCCAGCAAAGCTAAGATGTAAAGAGACTCCCCGTGCTGGCTTTGCTTTCATCAACATGTCGGAGAATTTGGAGACTTGGTAGCCACAGGAATGAATAAATGGTGACTCACAAGAACTCACAGATAGTGTTACTCTTCATTTCCCCATGTTGCCATTGTTCTCTGCTTTATGGATCGCACAAGTTTTCACCAGACAACCTTATTCTTCCCAAGCTCTTGGAAACTGCTCCAAATGTAGCCTCAGGGCTGTCGTCTCCCATTGGGTCAGTGTGAGCTCAGCCCAGCGCCTCAAATCCCCTGGTTCCTTTGGTCTGTCTGGAGATCCTGCTCATGCTTTGTTGTGGGAGAGGAAGGCAAAGAGCCACAACTTGCCCAGACAGTCTGAGACCTGGCCATGGAGCTTGCAGTTCCCTAGACACTCTGGAGTAGGACTTGGCCCGCCATTCCTCTGTTGTTACTTTTCAGAGGTAATAAGTGAGATTAATTGCAGGCCATTCTCCAGGAGAGAGACTTGTGAGGGCCAAGTGCAGTCACATGTGTAGAAGCCTGAGGCGTGCCTCAAGTAAGGCCTGTGTGGAATTACCCAGCAGGGACTCTGCAGGCAGGTGCCATATGTTCATGGCCTTTTCTTCGGGCCTTGTCTCTAGCCTCTGGATGCCAGTACCTGGCTAGTTTGGCTTTTCCCCACCTAGTGGGGGTTTGGACTTTCTATTATCTGTTTTCTGGGCACAGGGGGAGCTATTGGGGTCTGAAAGCCAGAGTGCAAGTCTCTCTCTCCTCTCCTGCCAGCCTTCCATAGAGCTGGCCCTCATCACCAGGGAGACTTCCTAGGTGAGGAGCACCTGATGGGCTCAGGGTGCTTTCCTCTTTGTGGGTCCTTCTGAGTCCTGGAAAAGTTACTGCAAAGTCTTGCCTGCTGCTTGGAGTGATTTGGGTAGGACAGGGCCTCAGACAGCTTGGCAGGAACCTGAGGCCCTGTTTTTTCCAGACCAGCCCTTCCTTGTGGGTCGAGCTGTCAGGGAATCCCACGAATGTCTGGCTTCTGCCCCTTTGTGTGTTTTTCCAGCATTTGTCATTGAATTATTTTTATCCATCTCTGGCTTTTTCTGCACACACACACATCCTGGGGATTTGTCTGTTCCTCGATGTTAAAGTTAGGAGAGTTGACAGAAGAATACAGGCAGAATGTATTCCTACTTCTTGCGGTAGGACATGACATTGTGGGCACGGGATGCTCAGCCTGGCCAGCCCTGACTCTCAAATAAGCATCTGTGTCTATGAACTTTGCATTCCACCAGAGAATGGGAATCCTGGTAATTCAAGGCATTCCTTGTTACCTCCCCTCCCCCTGGTCCTCTTATTTAGTAACCAGTTAGAAAGAGGCTGGTAGCCTGCTGTGTATAATATTTAGAAGTTTTTCGGAAGTTCTGTTTCAGGTTAGGTAATATTTTTCTCCCTTCATTTGAATTTCTTCTCCCAAATATTGTTGGAGAGTCAGGTCTCTGACTTCACACCTTTTCATTCTTGGTCAGTTGTCAGCAGCACTTGGTTTGTTCATTTCTTCTCATGGTGTTTCCTGTGCATTTTCTGTCAGGCATTGTGCTACATGCTGGGGTAGAGCAGTCAATAACACAGAGTAGCCAGCCCCTGATCTCCAGGCTGTGTGGTCCATATTGTCAGGAGAGGGTTCGAAGATAAGTAGGGATTAAAAGACATGTAATCTGTGGTGTTTGATCACCAGGAAGTTAGCATCGGTTTGAGAGCAGTGCCAGACAGCACATAGCAGGTAACTGTGTTTTATAGCACAGGCAATTTGAAAGAGTATGAAGAGCAGGTCAGACTTAAGTCCTCTCACACACCTGCTGCAGCATGGTGGAACCTTGAAGCTAGTACACTGAGGAGAGCTCCTCACAAAGGAACAGATGTGTGCACTCTCTAAAGCAGGCGGGGCCACGGAAATAGAATGCAGGTGGTTGGGAGGACTGGGCAGGAGGAGAGGACATCTCGGCCAGTGTTTAGTGAGCACAGAGTTTCAGGCTTACAAGATGAAGATGTCGAGTAATGCCTTACACTCTAGACTGTGCGCATAGGTGGGAAATGTTAAACTGTGTGCTCTTCACTACACTTTAAAAACAACAACATGAAAAGCCTATGTAAAGCTTTAAAAGAGAGCTATGTTCCACAGAAGCTGTTCAGCAACCAAACATGCCAACTTAAATGGAAAATGGGCCCGAAATCTCTTTGGGAAGGTGTATGGTAACTGAAAGGGAGAGAACTTAAGGGTTAGGTTACAGTTAGCTACACCTGCCACCACCCCCAACCTCAGTGAGTGAGAGTGTGTGTGTGTGTGTGTGTGTGTGTGTGTGTGTGTGTGTGTGTTAATGGAGATTGAACCTATAGCCTTGTGCATGCTACATAAGCACTCTACCACTGAGCTATAGCCCTGCCCTTCCTACCTTTTGAAATGTGCACAATAATACCTGCCTTGTTAGTTAAAGAGTAAATGGAATTGTGTGTAAAAGTAGCCAGCATAGTAAAATGCCTCATTGAGGTAAAGGCTCTTGATAACTCTGAGCTGGGGAGAGATACAGACTGGCCTGGGAAAGACTGACTTAAAATCAGATGGCCAGAGATAAGCTGCTGCAGTAGCACTTGGCCTTGTGCTAGAGTAGATAGTGAGGCCGCTGCCCTGTGCAGCACCTGAGCTAGATCACCTAGAGGCAGTCTTTCAAGAGAACGGGCAGTCTCAGGGATGGGCCAAGGAGAAACTGACCTCACTGACCTCTGTTGAAGAGCAGCGACTCTGCACAGCCCTTCCTTTTTGCTATCTTCTGAATGTTGAAATTTCCACTGCAGCTCAGTGTTCCAGCCAGTAAACACTCAGATTTTCCATCCTTCTTGGGGGTCGAGCTTTGGGACAGCCTTTCTCTGGAGGAGTTTGGAGCTTATAATTTTGTACTTCATCCTGTTATATAAACAACAATCACAGAAAGAAACCATGTGGGGGGAGGGCAGAGTAACAAAACAGCTTTTTCATGTTAGAGCTCTGCAGAAGTGATATTTCACTACTTATTCTCTTTTCTCCTTTCCCATAAAACAAACCGTATCCTCCTGAGAACTCCCACCCTGACATCCCTGAGTCCAAGGCTTCCCTGGCATAGAACTAGCAAAGGTCTGTATATCTTCCTGAAGCTCCTGTCTTTCTGTGCCCACTCAGCCATCACCAACATAACCACTTCAGGGATGGGTGTACACCTCAGGCAGCTCGAACCTGCCACAGCCTTCAGCTCCTTCCTCACCAAGAAAGTCGTTGAGGGAATGTGTCCCTCACAACTGGCTGGACATCATGTCAGAGCAAGAGATATTTGGGAACTTGGGGCCTAGTCTCTGAAGGAAAAGAAGTGTCTCCTCCTCATCCACAAGCCAGAAACAAAGTGCAGACTGCTGGGTGTTGCTGCGGTCAGTTTCTCCACTTTGCTGTGTCCCCTTCACCCGAAGAACAACTGCTTTCCAGTTCCAGCAACACGCGCACATGTCGTTAGATGCACAATTCTGTCTCGTGTAACTTCACTTTGTAATATTTTAGAATGTTGAAGTTGATGCTTGTTTTAGTTTTCAGAGTCATAAGTAGCAGTTTCATGTGTGAAGCTGAATGGGACTGTGTAGCACTGAAAAATTATAGTCATCCATCCCTCAGTATCATTGAAAGAGAAGTCACAGGACCCCTGCAGATAACAAAGCCTTAGGTGCTGTGGTCCCTTATGACATGCTGTGGTGTTTGCAAATAATTTATGCATATCTGCCCACATGCTTTGTCACTAGATTACTTGTAATACCTAATATTATATATGCAGATAGCCCTTATACCATTATAGGGAATTATTTATCATAGTGGAAAATTTTGTGTTCAGTTGAGACTGAATTAAAAATTATTTTTGATTTTGACTAACCCTTATAGATAGAGAAGGCCAATGCAGCATCCAAGTCGCTGCATTTATAATTTGGCCTAATTCCCCTCTTACATTATCATCACCAACCCCAATGTTATCTTTTATCACTTCAAGTGAACTGTTGTGCCATCCTTGAAAGAGCCTGGGAGGAACTGCGGCAGGGAGGGAACCCTGTATCTTTGCCTCTCGCTTCTGTAGAGAAACCCCGGTAAGTCTTTACCCAGCACTGACTTAACACATGTGAGGAGGCCCAAGCAGCTCTCCTGACCCCTCGCTGAGTGTGCTACCAAGCAAGCTCAGCTACGTCGTCAGTCGTCAGCACTTTGAACGACGAACAGCAGTTTGTGTTGAAGAGGTTAAAGGAAAACCTCCTTAGACCTGCATTTTAATGAATGCAACCAGTAGAAAGAACCCTACCACCTGAAAACGCGCAGCTCCCCCTCCTGCTGGCTGCAGTGAGGAGCAGTGAGGAGTGGGTTCTTGCGAGCAGAACTATGAAACTGTTGCAGTCAGCATTCGCTGCCCAGCACCCTTTTGCACCCCCATTAGACTCACTGGCCATCACTGTGTGAAACCCTGCTGTTGGAGGACAAAAAAGCCAGCAGTTCCTGGTGATGGCACCAAGGCTTACAGCCACAATTACTAAGAAGTGAATGCCCTCGTATTGGTTAGGAACCCTTAAAGAAGCTAGGCTTAAATAAGCAAGTTACTTAACTATGGAATGTGTGTTCTTTGGGAGACACAAGGAAGGCTTGTGGACTAGAGGCAGTATGGGAGAACTTCCGGTTTAACAATTCACTACCCAGCGTGCATGGTAAGTCACAACAGAATGGTCTTAATGTGACCATTCTTATGCTTCAGCGGTAGCAAAGACTTGACTTACAACTTTGATGAATCACCAGGTTAAGATGGTATTAATTAGGCTTCAAGACAATGATCAGCATGACATTTGGCCTGGTTCTTAGTTTTTGCTGTCTTCCTGTGACAAAAGAGAAATATTATTATCTCAGTGCTGAGACTGTGATGTGGAAGAATTTAGGTGAGAAATTGGTCTTTCTGACATGGCAGCTTAGGATCTCATGAAGGCGGTGACCGGTGCATAATGGCTAGGGGTGTTGAGCTATGTTCCTGTGTAGCCAAACTGCACCAAAGAAAGTGGACGGGAAGGCCCCACTGCTGCTGTTAGTACAGACCTCTGTCTTAAGGCTGCTTCATCCCAGCACTTGAGTTTAAAGTACAAGCTCCAGAGACTTCTCATACCTTCGTTGCTTGATACCTGCAACATGGAAATCCTTGGGGGCTGGGGAGGGAGAGTGAGGGTGGTGACACACAGTGTTCCATCTGGGAAGATGGTTTCCTCTGATAGTTGTGATGTTAATGTGCTCTCCGCTGTTAGTTATCTCCAGAACACCAGAGCTAAAAGATAAGTCCTGGGGGAGGAAAATTAGTGACATCGTTAGTGCAAGTACTGTGAAAGAGTATGTGCCTTATTCTCAAAGTGGTGAGAGTTCAGAGGACAGAATGTTCATGTTGGCTGAACAGACTGGTCAAAACTTTATGGAAAGCTGTGAGCTGAGTTTAGAAGGGTAGGTGGGAGTTGAGAGCCCGTGGGGTTTCCTGGGCAGCTGACTGTGGGACCTGTGAACCATCAGGTAGAATTCACGCTTATGTTCTCCCAGCTAAAGTTAACAGGTTGACAAGGTGGCCCAGGGAACACTAGTCTGTTTGGTTCTGGTTTTGATTTTTGTTTTCATGCAAAATCCAAAGCAGGTGATTAAAAGGGGGGACTTGGGACCAGAGTGCTTTCAGCACAGATGTGCCAGTGGGTGGGAAGGAAGGATTTCCATCCAGTCCCAAGCTGTGACCAGCACATAGATAGATCAGTAGAGAAAAGTAGAGGCGGGGAAAGATGTGCAGAGATGAGACTGAATGGGAACTAGTTTGGATAAATAACAATGTTTCTACTTAAAATGATGAGTTAGTCAAAAAGCATATTGAAGCCTGAGTGATAGGAACTGAAATCACATTGGCTATAGCGGAGATCTTTTTGTTTCATACAACTAAAATGCCAATAAGTTGGGAGTTCAGAAGTATAAATAATCATGTGTTCTGCTTTCTTCCAAGTTCATAGCTAATCAAAAAATTAACTTGAAATTAAATTCTAAGAGAAAAATTAAAGCAAAATACTGACTTTGCCAGTGATGGGGATAGCTTCAACACAAAAAGCCCACCTCTCCAGACTTTTTTTTTGGGCGGGGAGCTGAGGGGCAGAGATCTAAGATAAGGTTTCTCTGTTTAGCCTTGGCTGTCCTGGACCAGGCTGGCCTTAAACTCACAGAGATCCTCCTGCCTCTGTCTCCCTGGGATTACATGCGTGTGCCACCACCGCCCAGCTTCCAGGACATTTCTGATCCGTCTTATTTATTCTCAATTTTTTTCTGTGTTTATTAATACCTTCTTAATTTTTATAATCAGAACACATTTTCAGGAAAAATAGACCTAATACATCACAGTCTGAAAAAAATAAACCAAGAAAACTGATTTGGGCCAGATCTCCAAGGTAAAACCTCCCTGTAGCTCCAGTCTGCCTTTCTAACGTCAAGTCCTAGGTGAGGTGGCGCTCACCTTTAATCCCAGCCCTCAGGAGGCAGCGGTGGGTGCACTTCTGTGAGTTCGAGGCCAACCTGGTCTACAGAGCAGGTTCCAGGCCAGCTAGGCCTACACAATGAGACCCTATCTCAACAAACACACTAATAAAATAATAAAGTAAAATAAAAATAGGTCAAGTATTTGAACTGGAGAGGAAGCTAAGTTTGTAAAGTTTATACTCTTCTTGCAGAGGCCCACATGTTCTGTCTCAGTACCCATGTCATAGCTCACAAATACCTGTTATTCCAGCTCTAGAGATCTGCTTCTGGCCTCCTCGGTTACGTAAAGTCACCGGCACACACCAACATTCAATTAATTAATTTAATTAATTAAAAAGAAAATAATTGTTATTTTGTTGTTGTTGTTGTTTAGGTTTGCTATTTTTGTTTTTGTTGGTGGTGGTTTGACAGGATCTCACTGAGCAGATCAGGCTGAAACAGAAATCCACCCACCTCTGCCACCAGGTGCTGGGATCAGAAGTGTACACTCCCATGCCTGGAGAGAAAATAATTTTGTTCTTTTTTTTTTTTTTTAAGATTTATTTTATTTATTATTTATATAGTATCAGGCCTGCATGTGTGCCTGCAGACCAGAAGAGGCCACCAGATCTCATTATAGATGGTTATGAGCCACTATGTGCTTGCTGGGAATTGAAACCAGAGCCCCCAGAACAAGCCAGTGCCCGAACCTCTGAGCTATCTCTCTAGCCCTAATTGTGTTCTTTTTATTTTTAAAAATATTATATGAAATCTTCAGAAAGTATTTGAAAGTATTGATGCAAAAGGATTACTGTAGTTAATTTTTTTAATTATATTTGATTTGGGGTGTATGTGCATATACATGCTGGTGTGGAGGTCGTAGTTGCAAGCATTAGCTCTTTCTTTCATAATCTGCGTTCCAGGGATGGAGCTCAGGTCCGCAGGCTAGGCAGCCAGCGCCTTTATGGGGTGAGCCATCTCATCTGCCCACATGCTGTAGTTAGTAACATTGCTAGGAGGACATTTAAATTAGTCTCACCAAGTAAAAGTTACAAGTATGTAAAGTAAGGCACACCTGTTAAGGGGCTCTGCTCAGCCATTGCACAATGTAGATTTATTCTAGAACATCACATTATGGCTCATCAATACATACAGGTTTTATCAATTGAAATAATTATTAAATATTATTTTAAAGCAAAAAGTTAAGCCTACTATGTGTTTTCCACTTTGACGTGTCAGTCTCAAGTTCTTAGATTATTAATTTCCTCTACTTTCTGTTACCATTTCACTGAAGGGTGAATCATCTTACTGTTAGTGCCTAGTGCCTATAAAACAAGGTTCATAGAAACAGCTCCGGTAAGTCAGCCTCCCAAGCAGACCTCATAAGGTTTCTCCTCTCTGCCTTGTCCACTGGTGTCTTCTAAGACAAGTGGTTGGAAGGAAGTCCTGGCTTCTTCCCAAGGACTAGGATACCATGAGTAAGATGCCTTGTGCCTCCCCAGGCACTAGGATACCACAGTGAATTAGGTGGCCCCTGGAGCCCTTGTTGTCAGTGAGCCGAACACTAGAGGATAAAAATTATTGGTCCATTGAGCTTAGGAAGCTCTCTTCCAGACCCCACTTCTCAATCACTGGGCCCTGGTCTCCTCTCTGCTTTGCTGTCACTTTATCTTGTTGGAGCCGGGACTGGCCTGGCACTCCCAGTAACCCTGCCACAGACTCCCTAATGGTAGGGTCACAGGTGTGAGTCACCACACCAGGCCCTTTCCGTTAGTGCTGTTTGCTTCCTTGTAGTATCCAAAATCAGAAGTGCCCTGCAAGCAAGAGGTCTTCTCCAGTCTCAGGATGGAGGCAGAGCGTAGGACATGGGGCGGGGCAGGTTTCTTACTCTTGTCATTATTATCCCACCATGCAAGAATCGGGTTTTTTTTTTTAAGATTTATTTTATTATGTATACAATGTTCTGTCTGCATTTATACCTACACACCAGAAGAGACCACCAGATCTCATTATAGATGGTTGTGAGCCACCATGTGGTTGCTGGGAATTGAACTCAGGACCTCTGGAAGGACAGTCAGTGCTCTTAACCTCTGAGCCATCTCTCCAGCCCCCAACCTGCAGGAATCTTAAAAGCTATTTCTAACAGATGCTTGAGAGTGACCTGCCACCTGTGTGTGCCCTTCATTCCCAGCCTCTTCCACGCCCCTTGACCAGAAGTTGTAGCATACGCTTAGTGTGTGCCTCCAATTCTAGGCGCTTCTCTCCTTTGTCCATTACATAAGCTTTTTGGCCTCCCCTATTTGAGTGACTAATGTGGAGAGAATGTATATTGTCAGGTCACCACACTTCTGCTCTTTTTTAAAAAAATTGTATGTGTGTGGTGTGTGCATGTGAATGACTACACACATGTGTGATTGTCAGCTGTAGGAACCCTTAAAACTCGAGTTACAGGCTCTTATAAGCTGCCTGATGTGGATGCTGAGATCTGTGTTCCTGACCATGAGCCATCTCTCCAGCCCACAGCTCTGCTCCTAACACGCAGTGTTGTGTACTTCCTTGAATAGTAGCAGTCAGTGTGCTTGCCTTGCTGCCCACATTAGAGTGAAAGCTTTGGGAGGGTGCAGGCCAAGTCTTGTGTCTCTGAGTAGAGCCCCATTAGAGTACTCACTGAAGTTCAGTGCGTGCTTAAGGAGCCCAGTGTTGCCCAGGAGAGCAACCACAAGCTACACTTTGACACTTAAATCAGAGTTCAAGGTCACCCCCTAAACACACTAAATGGCTAGATCAAGGCTAACCTAGCCTACATAAGCCCTGTCTCAAAAACATTTTAAAAGTTTTAGCTGTAAGTCAAAGCTCAAAGTGGCATGTAGCCTGCAGTTTCCATTTTGGGCAGCGCAGACCCAGAGACTAATAAAGGCTCCAAACTAGTCAGTTTAGAAAGAAATGAAATTCTGAGAAAGGCATATTCTTGATTATCCTCTTAGGATCTTCCACAGACTTGAGCATCTCTTGTTTAGATCTAGCAGTGTACTGTTCTTGAACTAATTTGTGGTGCTTGGGAGGGGTGGATTTTTAAAGCCTTAGAAATCTCAAAAGGCAGAGCTTCTGTGTTACGAGTGCCTCGCCAATCCGGAGCTGGGCCACCTGACAGGAAAGGTTTTAAAGCATTAGCACTTTGTTTCTGAGCAGTCCATGACTGGATGCCGGGGGAGGTCGTCCTTCCCGTTCACCCCACTGCCTCACCCCATTCCCCACCTGCCTGGCTGGCAGTCCTGACATGGCTTCTAAAGTTGCTCCAGCCCCGGGGAACCAAGCCAAACATGCGGAAGTGGTTACGTGCACTGGCTCCCAGGGAAGCTGTGGCTAGTAGGGGAATGGGTGGGGTCCTGCCTGATTGCTTTCCAAAGACGCCGAATCTTTGAAGTTTTGTTTTAGCAGCTGCCAGGTATGCTGTCTCAGCACTTTGCTGACTCTCCGTGGTCCTGTGTCACATATTTCTTTATGACATGTGCATAGTATACACAACAGAGCTTAGATATATCTTGGGAGGGTTAAGTATGGAGTTGTGGGGTTCAGAGCTCTGCACACCCACTTGGCTTTGCTGGTTAATTGCTCTTCTGCTGAGAAGTAGCCCCTTGAGTGCCCCGCCCTCCCTTTCAGCTGTGTTCTTGCCACCTGCTGCAGGAGAAGGACAACCTTTCCTGGTCTCGGACGGAGCACGGTGAGGTCTAGAGACCTGGAGGCCCTGCGTTTCTCAGAAGACTGGACCCTCACTCTGGAGATTAAAACTTCTCCCTTTTCCAGAAGCTCAGCTCTTGTTCCCCGTCCCCCTGCAAGGAACCCTAACTTTGCCGGCCCTGGAAGAAATGTCTCGTTCACTCCTAGCTCCTTATAATCTAGCACAGTGCCAGCAGTAGATGTTTGTTAACTGGTAGTCACAGCTGTGCTGGGGACAGGGATGGAGTAGGTCCAAGAGCCCAGGTGTAGTCTACACTGTTCCCTGCCTCTTCTCTCCTGCTGAGCTATCCCGTTCTCTACCCAGGCTTTGCGGCCCCAAGACATTTCAGCTGTGCTTCTGCCTCACGATTCCACTCTTGTGGAGTTCAGCTTATGTTCCCTTGGAGAGTATTCCTTGTTTTTTCACTCCTGAAATATAAGTTTGTTAAGTGAAAAGCTGTATTTTATATCTACCCTAAGAACCCTGGAGCAGGAATTGGGGAGACCTAGGTGTGAGGCCCAGATCCACCTGGGACTTCCTGACTTGAGACAAATCACCAGACAAAATTTAAGCCTAAATTTACCACAGAGAAAGTGACGGAGGTTCTGAAGGTTCTGAGGAGATTCTTTTAGCTGTAAAGCTCGGCCCACTCCATGTCCTTGGTTCTAGTAACTCATATCCCTGTAAAACAGCCCTGTTTGTTTATGCTGTTGATGTACAGACTAATCCCCGGCGCTGAGTCACTCTGGAGCAGTCTAGAGTTACTAGGTTAGTTTGGCAAGTGTTTAAAGCCTGGCCTGCTCCATTCCAGGTACTTCCTGTCATCACTCCCCTGCAGCCTGCCAGCTCCTCGCTCTGGCCTGTGAAGCCATTGTTGTTTGCAGCCTCCCCTTTCCTGTTGAGCCCAGCTTCACTCCCTCTGGTAACTCTGGCTGCTTTGAACTGCAGTTACCTGCCAGGCTCCCAAGGCTCGGCCGAGGCTGCTCTCCCAGCAGACTCTCCTCACCGTGACCTCCTTTGTCTCATAGAACTTACCTTGGCACTCTGGCCCTCTCTCTTCCTCAGCCAAGCACCACACCTCACCAATGTCTCTAGTCCTTCTTTCCTTTCCCTGCCCTGGCCTCTCTGAAAGATTTCCCCCAAACCCAGTGACCCCTTTCCCATGGCGGCCCTTTCTTGATGTCTTCCTTTCTCTAAATTCTGACCTTTCATCCAGAAGTCAAGATTCTGATGTTCAATGCACGTTTACATCATGTGGCCACACACAGAGAGACAGAGAGAGAAAGAAAAGAGTATATTACCTTGAAGCATATCCTTAAGAAAAAAAGTGGGATAAATGAAGTATACTATTTTTAGCACTGTAGTCTGGCTTTGAGTAGTTTCAGATTCTTTTATTTTGAAATACTGAAGCCTCACATTAAAACATTATGACCTAGTGCTTGAGGCCATGTGTTTTAGAGATAAACCAATTTGAATTACTTTTTTTTTTTTTTTGCCACTTATTTCTCTAGGACAAGTTCTTTGAAGCTAACGTTCTTACCTCTGAGGTCAAGGTAAAATGTCTCCTTTCTCCAGGTGTCCTCAGGAGAGCATGAAAACAGCGTGCTTAGCACACACGCTTCTGTACTGAGTACATGCCCAGTAAACGGGAAGCGCCACTGACATCGCCATGCCAGCTACCTGTAGATCCGTAGGTGTTACAGGGTGCGACTCAGAGAAGCTGAGGAGGTGATGCACATTCTCACACCTGCAGTAAGGTCAGGAGCCAGAGCCACTAGTAACCCCATTACCTCAGTAGTTGTCAAGATGTCCTTTCTTCAGATGGAGCGTGGTCATTCACTCTTCTACAGCAAACATCCCCTGTCAGGCTATAGGTGTGCCAACACTAACAGGAGCATGTGGCTGCCTTCCGGGGTGGTTAGTCCCGTTGGTAAAGAACAATGGTGCTATGGAGAGTCCCAGCTCATGGCAGAGGGGCCTGGCTGTATCACCCTCCACTGAGCCAGGGCAAAATTTGCAGGGAATGATTTTCGTTTCCCCAAGTGAAACCGGTAGAGTCATGTGGAGTCCAGAAGGTGTGGAAGAACTTGCCTGTAGTCTGTGGGGCAGGTTAAACATGAGAGTAAAAGCTCTGGAGTTAAGGTTAGGCTATGCCAGTGGCATAGGTGTATCTCATTATGTTCCCTTTTAGACTAGCATCAAATGGTGAACAGTTGTTTACTGTTATTTCACACAATTTTCACCATTTTTTCCTTTTCACCATTTTCCTATTTCTATCTGGCAAACTTTATCATCCAGATGTAACCCAGTTCTGATGCTTATTCTTTTTGCCTTCTGCTATGCTGCTGCCTCCTTACCTCCAGCCAAGGCATTTCTGCCAATCATTAGTCAGATTTTTATCCTTTTGCTCTACCTTCTCCTCTGGGGTTATGACCTGTTACGTGTTTCTATCCCTATCCATTAATGAAGTGACTCACATGTAATCTCCATTAACTGTGTATGCTGAAGGAGTTCAGACATGTGCATCCACTGTCACAACCCTAGACTTGCATCTAAGCAGCTTCCTGCCAGGTGTTTCTCCTCCTTCCACAAGAAGGCACAACCTCTCTCTTCTCTGCCTCTCTCTCTCTCTCTCACCCTAGATGGGGTCTCACAGTACAGTCCAGGCTTGCTTTGAACTTACCAGACTCCTGAGTGCCGGGGTTCTGGGTGTGTGTCACTGTGTCTGACTTTCCGTGTTGTTACATGGGATAAGGAGGATTGAACCAGGTTCTGCGCGTGCCAGGCAAGCAAGCACTCTGCCACCAAGCTACACCCCTAACCTACCACCACTTCTCTTATTTTTTTTCTTGTTAATGTATTCATCATACAAAATAATAGATTTCATTATGATGTGCTCATACATACACATCATGCCCTTTAATCATATTAATCTCTGTTGCCCTTTCCTGTCTCTCTGCTCCCCAGTCCCTTTCTCTTCCCAAGAGGCTTCCTTTCTACTACTTTTCAAAATTTAGGTTTTTACATATGAGAGAAAACACATGATATATATCTGAATTTTGCTCACTTTACTTAACACAGTGATCTATAGTGCCATCATTTTTGCTAGAAAATGACATAATGTTGTTCTTTTTAAATATTTTTTAGTTAGCATACAAAATAATGGGGTTCATTATGGCATTTTATTCATATGTATCATTTTATACATATTTATTCCCCAACACACTGTTCTCCTTTCCTCCTCTCTGGTGTATCTTCTTTCCTATCTCATGTGAGTGTTTATGAGAGAATATGTCTATGTATATCTGAGTGAGTGAGAATGTGTGTATGTGACTGTATATGTGTGTGTGTCTGAATGAGAATGTGTGAGAGTGTGAGTCTGTGTATGTTTGTGAGTATCTCAGTGTGAGTGTCTGTATAGTTAAATCTAGAAATTTTGTTGTTCTTTATGGCAGAATAAAACTGTTTATGTCACATTTCTTTATCCACCCATTTGTTGGTAAGCTGACTCCATAACTTCCACTGTGACTTTTTTTTTCTAGTTTGTCTTGTTTTATTTTTCCAGACAGGGTCTCAGCATGCAGCCTTGGATGTCCTGAAGCCCACTGTGTAGGCCAGAGATCTACCTGCCTCTACCTCCCAAGTGCTGGTACTTTTTTTGTAGTTTATTTATTTTTATATTAATCACAGGTTATATATTTTGTATCCCAGCTGTAGCCCCCTCCCGCATTCCCTCCCACTCTCCCCATCCCTCCCTCATCTTCTCCCTGCACCCTTCCAAGTCCACTGATAGGGGAGACCTCACCCCCTTCCATCTGACCCTAGCTTATCGTGTCTCTTCAGGGCTGGCTGCAGTGTCCTCTTCTGGGATCTAGTTAGGCTGCTCCTCCCTCGGGGGCGGGAGGGGGATAGGCAGTCAACAAGCCAGCCATTGAGTTCATGACCGAAATAGTCCCTGTTCCCCTTACTAAGGTACCCAGTTGGTACCATGGGCCGCATTTGAGCAGGGGTTATAGTTTGTATCCATACATGGTCCTTGGTTGGACAAACAGTCTCATAGAAGACCCCTGTGCCCTGATCTATTTGGTCTTTGTGGAGCTCTTGTCCTCGCCAAATCTTACTAACTCCCCCTTTTTTTCATATGAGTCCCTGCACTCTGGCAATGGCTTGGTTATGAGTCTTAATATCAGCTTTGATTCATTGTTAGTTAGAGTCTTTTAGAGGCCCTCTGTGGTAGGTTCCTGTCCTGTTGCTTGTTTTCTCCTACATCCAATGTCCATCCCATTTGTCCCATTTAACTGATGATTGATCATCCCACCCTGAGTCCTCCTTCTTGCTTATCTTCCCTACCACCATGGCTTTTTAAGAATCATTTTTTTCTTTATGAAGATCATGTCAAGACTGTGTCCTTTAACCAGAATCTTCGCTCAGCCTGCTGGCTTTGAACAGGAGATAGGGATTTCTCTAAAGGAACCTTAATACATAGGTGGCCGAGTTGGGGCAGCAGCTGCCCCCCTTTTCTGTTTGCCTCCCACATCCACTGAACTCTGATCAACACAACCGAAGAGATTAAAAGACAAAAACAGCCCTTAGCTCCGTGCATTCCCAGAGTGGACTCTGTGTAATAGCAGAGCTTGGGTTGCCATCATATGCAGGATCTACGCTGGGCTCCTCCCTGGCCAGCCTGAGGGCCCAGGCAGCTTGACATGCTGCCTATGGACTTGCCCTGGTGCGACTCCGCTGTGCTCACGGGCAAGGTTTCAGTCCCTAATAAATGTACATTCTATATTTGGTACTAGCTTGATGTCATGCTTCCTTTCATAAACATTACAAACATGCTCAGCCCCACCCTGTGCCACAAGAGCCAACCACCTAGGCATTTTGTGTGAGAAACACAGCTATAACACTGTACCAAAGCATATAGTTAGGGGACTGGGGCTGGGCCCGAGGCTGGGTGAGAAGAGCATGTGGGAGGATTTGGGTTCCTCCTCCAGTACCAAAAGAAACAAAGAAGAGAAGTAGCTTAAATGTGAAATGCTGATGAGACATCACACACTTGTGAGGTTGCTAAGTCCAGTGCTGCTGAGGGCCGCCTGCCGCTGCCGTTGGCCAGTAATGTTGCCATACTCTAAACTGAACCCGAAGGGTAGAGGCCACTGAAGCACGACAGTGCTTTATTAAGGCTGTTTCTTTTTTTTTTTTTTTTCCCAAGTTAATCTAAAACAGTAAACATTTGTTGTCCCTGCTCTGTGGGCGGGGAGCTGGGGAACAGCTTAGCCACGTGGTTCTGGCTTAGGTTCTCCTGTGACACAGTCATGAGCGTGCAGCCAGAAAGCTAGGGTCAGCTGCTGTGTCCCTGGAGCTGCAGGGGCTGCTTCTGTTTCTGTGTCCCTTTCTGAATGGCTCATTCTCCCTCAGTGGAGTTGATGCCTGCTGTTGCTATGTGCGAGAGGTCCAAGCATCTCATCACCTGGGCTTTTCTGTTCAACTTCTGACGAGTGTTCCTTCTCAGAAGGATGATTCAGCAGAGAGTTAGGCAGAGCCACCGGGGCTTCCATGACCTAAACAAGGGAGTACGCACTCTCCTTTGTATTAATTCTCATTGTTATAAAATAGACATAGCGTGAAATTAGCTTTTAAAAGATTTTGATGTGGTGAAAACAACATAACGTTTGGTATTTTAACCATTCCTAAGTGAACAGTTAAGACATTCACACTGTACGTACAACCATCGCATCATCTGAGGCCACAGATTTTTTCATTCTGTAAAACTGGAAGGTGTCACTAGTTTCTCATTCTCCACTCCTCCCGCTTAAAACTCCCGTTCTGCTTTCTATCTTGCTAATCTGACTATTCTAGATCCTGGCAGAGTTTTACAGTGTTTGCACAGCCATTTATTCATTTAGCATTATGCCCTCAAGGTTCAGCCTTATAAATAATGTGTTGAAATGGGTTGATCTACACTGGGTTTTGCCTACTGTGACTAGATATGGAGTAACACTGGTATGTAAATCTCTTTTAATGACCCTGCAACTGATGATTTGGAGAATACCTGGAAATGGAATTACTGGGTCATGTGATACTTATTGATTTTTTTTTCTCAGGATTTTGATTTTGTTTGTTTGTTACATAAAAATACTACCTGGCCAGGTGTGATGGTGCACACTCTTGATCCCAACACTTGGGAGGCAGAGACAGGTGGATTTCTGTGAGTTCAAGGCCAACCTGGTCTACAAAGTAGAGTTCAGGACAGCCGGGGCTATTACACAGAGAAATCTTGTCTCAAGCAAACAAACAAAAAGTGGGGACATTCCCTAATGGACAAAGTCAAAGCTAGGATGCTCTAGTGTGGGGGTCTTTTAAGAGGTAGTCTGATAGGAACACTTAATAAATACTTTCTCTTTTCAGAAGTTGGGGATCATGTAGCTATTGATGTCAGAGATGGAATCAAAGGTGGTCTTGTTAATGTTGGTAAAAGGGACAGAACAACTGCTAGCTGTGGTTTACCAGTCACTAGGTAAGATCAGGCCATTAGTCCTGGACATCAGTAGTAGCTTCCAGGCACAGGAGCCAAAGTGTTGCTCTTAGTGTGCAGGCAACAGCACCAGCATTGAACCTTATACCCTACAGGAAAGATGTGGGACTCAGCTAAATGCTTTCTTGTTTCCACTGCAGTCCTTGCATGTGGTAAAAGGAAGCCAAGACAGTGTTCCCGAGGAGCCAGGTTTGCCTCCTGGGCACATCTAGGATGACTGAAGTAACCATTGTGTTCCCCAGTGGTGACATCCTTGACCTGGTCTTTTGGATAGCATGGGTCTGTTTCTGTGCAGAAATAGGGAAACCAGCCCTCACCTGTTATGGGACACACCAGGCAATGGGAAAACACAAGGTCGCTGATCCTCCTCAGACTTGCCTCTGCTATCTTGCTGAGGTCTAGCCCCGATGTCATTGTCATACCCTTCTAGAAGCTATCTGGTGCACTTCCTGGACCCGTGGGCCCTCCTCCAACGCTGGTGAAACCTGCCACTTGGTATTTTCTTGAAGGAGAAAAGCAGTGTCATTTTAAGGCTCTGCTATCCTGTTTTTCATAGGTACTGTGCAGTTCATATTCCCACAGTGGGTTCGTGGTCCCACAGTGGGTTCATGGTACTACAGTGGGTTCATAGTCTTACAGTAGGGTCATAGTCCCATAGTAGGGTCATAGTCCCACAATGGGTTCATAGTCCCACAGTAGGGTTCATAGTCCCACAGTAGGGTCATAGTCCACAGTGGGTTCATGGTCTAACAGTAGAGTCATAGTCCACAGTGGGTTCATGGTCTCACAATAGGGTCATAGTCCACAGTGGGTTCATGGTCTCACAGTAGGGTCATAGTCCACAGCGGGTTCTTGGTCTCACAGCAGGTTACAGTCCCATCATTATTCACAGGTTCCTTACTCTACTCACCTTCAGCAGCTTGTGGTTTTATCTTGTAATTGTTACCATCCTAATGGATGTGAGTTGGTATCTTGTAGTTTTGATTTTATTTCCCTGTTAATTTAGTATGTTGAGCATCTTTTCATATGTGTGCTAGCCATAATGTATCTGTTCACCTCCTTTGCCAACTTTAAAATCAGATTTGCTTTGTTATTTTTAATTTGCATTCTTCCCATATTTATGTTAATCCTATACTAAAGTTTTTAGTTTAAATATTTTCCCATTCCATGGATTGCCTTCTTCCTCTTTGAACAGTATAATATTTATTCAGGGGTGGTGGTGCATGCCTTTAATCGCTGCATTGGGGAGGCAGAGGCAGGGGCAGATAGATTTCTGCAAATTCGAGGCTAGCCCAGTCTACAAAGTGAGTTCTAAGACAGGCAGAGCTATAATACAGGAGCTATAATACACATACACACACACACACACACACACACACACACACGGTTTTTTTTATGTGTATGGGTATTTTGTCTGCATGTATGTATGTGCATGCATGGGGCTGCAGAAGCCAGAAGAGGACATCAGATCCTAGAGTTAAAGTGTTAGTTACCTTGAGGGTGCTGGAAACTCAGATCATCTGCAAGAGCAGCAACTGCTCCTAACCACTGAGGCCATCTCAACAGTATAATCTTTTATATATAAACATCTTTAATTTTGATGAAATAGTTTGTCTATTTTTTTATGTATGACCTTAGAGTCATATGTAAGGAACTACTGTCAGTTCCAAAGTCATGATGCTTTTGTCTTATGTGTTCTTTTGGTCTGAGTGTTTATGTTGGTTCTGTTGTTTACACAGGCCAGCCAGCCAATGCCGTGTGAGAGGGGATTGCACGGAATATGAGTATCAGTAAGTGGGGCCCTTGAGGGCCATCCCACAACAGTCTCTGCAGGAATGAAAGTTTAGTTCTGAGGGGACTGAGGCAGAAGAATTGCTGAAAGTTTAAAGCCTCCCTGGGCTACGAAGTGTGCTCCAGGATACCTTAGCTACCCTTACCTACAATGTGAGGCCCTGTCTCAAAACACCAAATGTTTAATCTAGAAATTGAGTAATTCTTTGAGGTTTGTAGTGAAGTCACTTGGCCCTTCTCTTCCCAACTTGAAGATCTGTCCTTCAGATCCACTCTAAACTTAAAAAGTTCTTTCTTCTCTTGCTTGCCTTGGTATTTGTTATATTTTATAATTTGTGTTTTAGATGCTGTCTAAAAACCCTTATCCATTGTTAGTACATGTATGTTTAGTGCTCTTGTGTGACCCTCCCCCCCAACACACACATACTCCTCTCTGCAGTAGACTTGGCTCATTGTTCATTGACATTGTTACCATAGCTGTGTCTTCGCAACATTGGATCTCACTCTCATTTATCTACTTCTCTGTCATCTCTGTCTGTACTTCCAGAGATTCTCTGAAGTCTCTTTCCTAAGTCTGGCCTAGAACATGTGATTTGTCTAGTTCTGGACATTTTGCATAGTGCTGCAAACGGGCCCAGGAAGAGCCACATGTTCATTTTTCTTATTTTCTTACAGCCTGAAACATCGATATTCTTACCTTTAAAAGAATTTGCTGCACAAGTACCACACACGTAGTGTGTGCAATGTTGGCTGTAACTGCATTGTAGTTTGGTAAAGCATGATTATACTGTAACTCATCTTATGCCATCCCCCTATTAAGTTGTATCTGACTGGCATCCGCGCTGACTCTCTTGTACATATGTCTGTGCACATAGGTAAGTATGTCTAAAACATAAAGTCTAGGAGGTTGGGCTTATTATCTCCAGTGATATATTCACTTAGACCTTTTATAGCTACTGTGAAATTGACCTCCAGAGAGATTCCCAGTCAGAAGAGCTGAAGCCCACCCTACTCGCTGCCCCTTCACCTGTCACCTACCATTAAGCTTTCCAGCTATTCTGCTGGACCTATCCCTCCCATTTTTAGTGATAGCAGAATTGTGGGGGGAAAGGACTCTATCTTCAGATATAGCAATGGAAAGGGTGCTTTGTTTGGGGGAGAAAGCCAAAAGAAAGAGTAAAGGGTCCACCAGGCCCTTTTCTTACTTAATACCTTCAGACTAGAGAGCTTCATTGGTTCGGTTCTTGTGTTTAGGTGCTTTCTTTCCTGGAGGTGCTCTGATGTCATCTGAGGAGCCTAATCCTCTCTGCTCCCACAATAACGAATAACCCAGTGAGCCCAGGAAGCCGAGGGAATGAAGCTTAAGGAAAATATTAAAGAGGAAGAAATGGTTTGATGTACTTTTAATATAGAATGTGGAAAAAGTAGAAATGGTGGGGGTTGGGGAGAGGGAGGAAAGAGATTATTCAAGGTAATTGGAAGCAAATGTTGGCTGGGAATGGGGCGGCATCCTCACTCTTCCTGTAAACCCAGCGGCTTTTCAAAGTGATCATAACAGAGAGGCACAGCCAGGACATGCTTTAACCCTTCCCTACCTGCACAGTTCCAGTGGCTGCAGAGGTACTTGTCTCCAGGGGAGTGGTCCTTGCACACGGGCAATTTGCTGCAGCCCCATGGTCAGCATGGCTTCAGAAGGCAGGGGGTCAGATGTTGAAGAGTGAGACATGTGTACTGAAAGCCCTCAGTCTGCCTGCCCCTCCCCTATGGGTAGCTGGTAGCCTATTGACCAATGGTTTAGCAGGCTTGCATGATAGTGCTTTCTTGAGGGTATAGTAAAAATGCTCGTGGGACAGGCAGTCACTTTGCATTAGCAATAACCCATCCCTTGCACACCCTCTAATTTGAAATTCTTGTTGTGCTGTGAACAGGAGGATCCGTGCCTAGAGTCTTGGACCTTCATGGATCATGGTCCACTCTGGCCATTGTGAAAGTGAGCTATAAAGAGTGGTGAGCATGTGGGCTCACCTGGCCTTCTGACTTCCTGGTCAAGAATGGGCTGCTAGCCTCTTTCCAGCCATTCATCCAAGAAGGGAAATGAAAGGAAGTTACTACATGTGGCTCCTGTTTCCATTGGCTCCATCTAGAGTCGCACTATGTACACACCCTCAGATGGCCAAGTATGGTGTTGTGTGCCTGTTATCACGGCTCTAGGAAGGTAGAGTTAGGAAGCCAGTCTGGGCTATGTAGCAGGTTGAAAACTAGCCCAAGCTATATAGGGAAACCCTGTCTCAAAAACAAACAGACAAGGTTCATTTTACACAAGGAAGAGGGGGAGGGGATCTTATCTTGTGTCCCAAATAATCTACCCTTCTCCTTTTTTTCCCCTCCCCTTTCTGTTTTTTTTGGTGGCTTGTTCTAGGTACAAAGGAACCTCTCTCACTCTGTGCAGTTACAGACAGGAACCTAAGCCTCCATTTTCTCATCTATGAATGATATTGTCTCTGCCAACAGTTTGCTATGGAACAGGAGGAGGATTAGACGGAGGTCAGAGTGGTCACCTGTTTAGAAAGCTCTCACACTTGTGGTGACAGTGAGACCTAGGCATGGGCCTTGCTTGTGTCCTTTGCAGTTCCCAGACCATGGGTTTTTCTGTCTTTTCATTGCACTCTCATTATGAGTGCATAGGTATAGTGTTCAGGCTGCTTTTCTTTGTATTACTTCGACCAATCAGACTTGTTTTCTGATGTGTGGAAGAGCTGCATCCTACCAACTTGACTGATGAGTCTGCCCTCCTCTGACACTGTCCATGTGGCCAGTTACCTTTCCTTGTTGCTCTGTGTTCTGCTGGATGCTCTTCCCACTGCCTGGAATTCCTTTTCCAATTGACAAATTGCTGTTCATCTTTGAGACAAAGATAAAACGTTGTGTCTGTTTTGGAGCCTTTTTTGATTTTTGTCTGTCAAAAGTTGTCCCATTTCTCTTACTTTCTAAAGCTAAATAAATATCTTTTTCCCAGCACAGAGAAACAGTAGCAGATGAGTTTTTTTGTTGTTGTTGTTTTGTTTTTTCTTAACTAAAAGGAAAACATGCTTTTTGTTTGCTTGTTTGTTTGGTTGGTTGGCTAGTTGGTTGGTTGGTTTGGTTGGTTTTGGTTTTTTGAGAAAGGGTTTTTCTCTATGTAACCTTTGCTGTCCTGGACTCACTTTTGTAGACCAGGCTGGCCTTGAACTCACAGCAATCTGCCTGCCTCTGCCTCTCTGAGTGCTGGGATTGAGGCATATGCCATCACACCTGGCTAACAGAACATGTTTTATACATACATAAATGTGTCCATTTTGTGTTGGCATTGACCTTAAATAATAAACGAATAATTTAACATCCGTGTTCTGGGACAAGACCAAATGAACCACACTAATACATTTCTAGTGGTTGCAGGTGGCTGTGTGGGTAACATTTTGCCTTTCTTTACACTTTTTAGTACTTACACATTTCATAATGTGCTTTTAAAATCTTTAAAATTAGGGGGCTGGAGAGATGGCTCAATGGTTAAGAGTACTGTCTATTCTTCCAGAGGTCCTGAGTTCAATTCCTGCCAACCAAATGGTGCCTCACAAACATCTACAATGTGATCTTCTGGCATGCAGGTGTATAGAGCACTCATATACATAAAATAAATAAATCTTTTTTTTAAATCTTTAAAATTATATTGTTTAATTTTGTATTGTTTGATGTGTCCTGCAAGTTGATACTCATTGGGATTTTTTGCCAATTTTGATAAGATTATGTTTTATCATTTGTAAGAGAGGAACAAAATGCAGGGCAAGAAAAAGAAATTAATATTTACTGATATAAATTAATATTATTAAAGGCCAATTTCATGCCAGAGCTGTGCTTCATACCTCTTATCATATTTATTCCTGAAACATGGCTACACTGTGGGCACTGCATTCTAATTGTGTGGCTGTGTAAACAGCTTACAGATGATACCATTGGTCCATGGTCACACACCGTGATGGTACAGGAGTCTGAGCCCTGCCCTTTCTGGTGTGAAAACTCAACATCATTTCCATTACAGTAACTTCCCTTCCTTTAGGACGGGGGACGGGGGTGGGAGTGCTATTCTTTTCCTGATGGCATTTCAGACCATTCCAACCTCTCTGTTGATGTTTCTGTGCAGAGGAGAGGTGGGGATATTTCTTGATGATTCAGAGGAGAGGTGGGGACTTCTGAAAATACGCTGTGACCCATGGGAAACAACTTGATGTTAGCAGCTGAATACAGATTTAGTTTAGCATCACAAACATCTTTGTCATTGCCGGTAGATGTGTACCTATGTACCATTGCTCACTTGGCTCCAAGTGCCAGTGTCATTTTGAAGCCTTGTGTATGGGTATGTGCTATCAGTAGCCTGAACTCACCAACTGTGAATGTGTGACATACATTTTCCACATGGGTTAAATGTCTACCTACTTTGTATGCTCATTCTCCTTGATGTAACTCACTGGCACAGATTTGAAACACTAGGTCAGACAAATTAGGGCATGTCTGTTTTATAAGGAAACTCTTATGACTCCAGGGGATGGAAATTGTGTGGAATCTGGTCCTCTTGTTTAACAATAGCCTAAGCCATGCAGGTGTTGGTCAATGGGTCTTTTAACTGTCATCAATTATTTCATCAGTGAGCTAAACATATGGTTTAATAGCATTTTAGAGAGAAGCCAGTATCAAGAAAAGCATACGACAAAGAAGAGGTAGTGAAAGATGCCCCTATTGGGCTCTGTATTGTTTCTGGGCTCCAAGCATGGGAATCAGGCCCCAAGACAAACAGAGATGAGCCCTGAGTTTCTCCCTCAGCAAGTGCAATGTCTGAACTTGGAGCTTTGGCTTTGGTTCCTAAGTGCACAGTCTCTGTTGTCATTTATTGCTTTTAAACCAAAGCTCATTCATTTGGGGGTTGGGGTTAGGGGCAGAGTGCCAGCTTACCAAATAACATGACTACCTATTGGTTTGTGAGAAATGTGTGTCAGTAAGAACAATAAGTAACAGGTAATGTGATGCTTTCTGCCCTGTACCTTTTATATGGTTCCAGTAACTGTTCTGAACACTTGACAAGTTAGTTGACTTATAAAATAACTTTCCCAAAAGGATTGGTGAGTAGTTGTCAGAACTCAAACTCATCAATATGGTAGTAGAATACATGCTCTTAACCACTTGTCAGTGATTAATATAGGTGACTGGACCTCAACCGTAGTAGCCCAGGGAACTGAGTTTCATTCTTGCCATCTTTAGCAAGTTCCAAAGTGAGGCTGACACGTTGTTTCTGACTCAAGGGCCACACTTAGAAAATCACTGCCATCTCCTGTGCTTCCTCTCCTGCAACTGGTAATAAGGTATACAGTGTAAGCACCGAGGAGTGAGATGATGTGTTTTGAGAGGTCTGAAAAGGTAGCGCCTCTCAGAGGCAGGTGCCCCCATGTTATGCCAGCCTTTCTAGAAAACCTGAAGCAAATTTTAGTAGGCATGCCTTGGCATAACAGTATGTTCTGTTGTAGCTACGTTACTTGCTAGTTAGTAAAGGGTAGTTCCTACTGTTTATGTGCTGAAGGTGGCTTGAGACCAGGCTCCTGGAAGCAGTTCACTCTTGCCTGCAGTTAAAAAAAAAAGAAAAAAAAAAAAAAAGACTTGACTGGAAGTAGCATTTAACCCCTTTGGCCTTAACTGCTTCCTTAGAATATTTCCTTTTTTATGATTTCCCTAGTGTTTTAGTGTTTGTTTGTGAATATGTCATGAGTTATAAAACATGAGAAAGGACAGGTAGAGAAGGTTAAGATGCAGGGTAGAGCCTTTGGAGTTGTGCTTTATTCCTCCTGGCCAGTTGAAAGAAAGAGGCAGAGAGGCAGGTCAGTGGGCGCCAAAGAGCCGTGAACGTGACAGTGCTGGGTTGCCTGCTGTTTCCTGGGGAAAGGAGGAGAAATGAAGGGAACCAGACGGAGGCCTTCCGGCTAGACTTCTCCACTTGGGACAGTTCTGCAAGCTGTTTATGTGTACTGGGTTTGAACCTAACTCTAGTTGGTGTGGAAGTTCTTAGAAATGAGGGTGCCAGCTGTCCCAGACAGTCTGCACACTCAGGTTCACTCCAAAAGCTTCCCGTGGCTTGTCTCTGTGGGGTGTGAAAGGTAGGTGAAGGCAGCCCAGCTTTATGAGGGCCAGCTGTGCTCGTGTGTGTCACAATTACTGTTAGAGACATCAGCCCTTTCCCTCTAGTTGACAGAAACCCTGCTGAGCTGGGCTCAGTCTTGTGGAATGGACTGGTGTCAGGGAGTTCTCCTGTGGCGTTCTTAAAGGTCACTCTTTGCTCACTTCTTTTCTAGTTCACAGCGAAGTTTTTTAGGCTTCATGTGGTGTGCTTGTTATGCCAAAATAAAGAGCTGGATCAAAGACAAGTCATTTCTCGATCATAAGGCGTAGGATCAGTCTGTCTTCAGATCCAGGAAGCTAATAGATAAAGGATCCAGGAGTCACTATCTACATGACTGGCTGGCTCCTAGAATCCTGCATAGTCTTCTAGAGCGGGGCTATGAACTTAACCTTTGAAAGGTTTAGTTTTATGTCTAGCTTTGTGTTTCATGAAGCTTGCTCCCAGAGTCTCTGCCAGACACACTAAGTCCAACTGTGTCCTTATTTCCTATCCTGAGCTCCATCAATCACGGGGTGGAAGGGGTGTGGAGACGGCAGAGTCTGGTTTGCATTCCATATTCACTGTCCAGTCCAGCTGGCTGTGATCTCGCCGTCCTTTAAAAGGACAGGCTTATCAACTCCTAGCTTTTTTACACGATACCTCACTGTACTCTTCCCAAAGTTATGTCATTGTCACACAGTTATTTAATAAAATCAGAGTTAGCCAAAACATACCCCAGACAGCTTCCCGATTCCGCTCTTGACTCTTTTCCTTCCCTGAATGAGTGACCTGAAGCCTTCCCTCTCCTCTGTCACTCTGTTTTAAATTAGGATCTCATTTGGATCCTGCTCATGTTCTTAATTTCTCTTGATTCTTTCCTGGCTCTGAGGGTAGGATGCGGTGAGAGCTTTATTGATTTTGAACCACCTTATGTCCGTGTTTTCCTGCTCTTGCTTTCAGCTTTTCTTTTAAGATGTGTAGTAAGCAGTAGGAGCCACATTTGTTTTTCAAGTACTAATTGACATACAATCTTCTTCTTCAGTTTTCAGGACACATCTTGCTCCTATCTAAACCTTAATTCAGGGGCAATGAAAGTCACCACGATTCAGGCTATTGAATCAATCTTACTTTCTCTATTGAATTACTATGTGGAAAGAAGCAGTGCTTATGATTACTGATACCTGATTTATGTCTCCAGAGCTTGAGATAGTGATTCAGTGTGTGATTAATGTGAAGGGAAGGAGCTCAGACAGTGGGAAAGGAAGAGAAGCGATAGAGATAAATTAGATGCTGAATATATAAACTAGTAATTGAGATGTCAATTGCAGGTCAAAATCTAGCCGATGAGTTGGCAGCCTGTGGAGAAGGGAAAGGGAATCGTGTTGGCCTAGCACTGATTCATGAGAAAATTAAGTCATGTTAGACTAACCTCATTTCCCTTCATGGTAGAATTACTTTAGTAAAAAAAGATCAGGACAGAAAAGAATGACTGTGAGTAGGTTTCAGCATAATGAAATCTTGTGTGCACCGAAGAGAAATGTGAATGAAAAGATGTCATCATTAGTATCTGTAACTAAATGGGTAACTACCCCAACAGCCAGCCTGCAGTTGGTAATTAAGACCTGAGACTGTGCCAATGGCTAATTTCCCATTTTTGTCAATGAAATGATTTATCCATTCATATTTATGGGGGTGCCTGCTCTTTGCTAGGCACTTACATATTTAGAAAATATCCAAATCCTATTTTCAGTTGACGTGAAACAGTGTTTATTTTGGATGACAGTCGGGATTTACAATGATTTAAAGACCAGAATTACTGTTCTCTGTGAATTTAATACAGGAAAATGTATATTCCTTAGTATGAATTCAAACATTCAAGTATGAAGAAGGCTTAAAGATTCAGGTTGTCTGTGAGTGTAATAGAATATAAGTGTAATATGAAGTGGAAAAACTGGCAAAATATAGGTAAATTCTTATTTCAAAGAATGAAATAAAAGAGAGAAGAGATTCATTTTGCAAAAGTATAAGGATTGTGGCCATTGCTCATAATTCTGGTTTGGGTGAAGAGTTAGGGAGGCTGATAATCTCCTCCATTCATAATGCTGCTTCCTAATTGGCAACATTATTATTGTGGTAACCCTTACTTCCTGGCAGGGGCTAGCTCCCTACCTATGGTGGCATTATTCTCCAGCTGGCTTTACCCAGCCAGCAGCCTTCCTTCTAGCTTGACAAAGGTCCCCTCAGGCAAGGACTGCCATTCTGCAGCAGCCCTGGTGGTTGGTACCAATGGCTGGATGTGGTGCTCCAGCTCACACATCTTCAGCCCACTTTTTCTTTCTTTCTTTTGTTTTTTGTTTTGTTTGAGACAGATTCTGGCTTTGTAGGATTGGCTGTCCTGGAACTCACTATGTAGACCAGACTGGCCTTGAACCTCAAAGAGATCTGCTTGTTTCTGCCTCCCACGTGCTGAGATTAAAAGTGTCTGCCACCACACTCCGTTTCTGCCCTTTTTTTTGTATCTACTAAGATCACTTTCCTCGATTGTTACCCAGGGACAGTACTTAGTAAAGAGGTTGTGGAGACTAGCTCTCCTCTCTCCAAAGTAGCGTTGCTTCCACATACTCCTCCTGTCCCACCCAGATGCTCTCAGTAGGAAGGGCATTAGGAATTGAGCACTTATTCTGCGATGCCAGCTATGTGCTGAGTGTTGTGCACGGTTGTCAGATTTAACCCTTTAGTCAGCCCTTGAGAGGTGGGACCAATCCTTATTCCCATCAGAGGAAAGCAAGGCACAAAGAGGCTGAATGTGTTGCTTTAGTGGCAAAGCCAGGACTTTAACTTAGCAGTCTTGTTGTAGATCCCTGGGTCTCAAGTGGCTGCTTTCCATTCTGGGATGGTGCAGATCCAGGGACTCCATTACCACAGAATTCTCTCACTAACCCAGCTTTTCCTTTGGTTTTCACACACACACACACACAACTTTTTGCCTTGTTTTTTAATTATGTAATCCTTTCCCAAGAGCCTTCTATCATATAAAATAAAATATTTTAATGCCATTCTCCCTGTCCTCAAGAAGGAAGCTTGGCCTGCACTTAGGATTTTATGTAGCACATACTTTCAACCCAACATGTAGGTCATCAGTCACATGGCTTCTTGGTGTTCTTGGTATTGTGCTCTAACACTCCTGCAGAAAAATCATCTCCTTATAACTAACTCCTCAGGTGGAAAAAGGAAGGAAAGAGAAAGAAAAGTATATTGTTACCCAATGAGCAAACTCAAAGGTTAAAGTGCATATGTTTCTTGAATAGACCTGAATCTTTCTCAGAAACTGTTTTAACATTGTGGTCCAGCACATAGTCTCTAAGAATCAAAGCCCTGACATCAAGAGATGGGCTGTCTTAGCTGAGTGTTCTGACTTACATCCTAGTAAATGATGTTGGGCAGAGTTCATCCTGTTAGCTCTCAGAGTTCCCAGTCAATAGTTACCAAATTGTAGCTAGTTTGTAATTGAGAAAGACTAACATTTTATACTAACACTAGATGGTGTGTTGGTGTATTTTTTAAAAATCTATTGTATTGGGTTCTTATATCCCTATCTCCCTTCCAACCCTTATCCAGCCTAATCTCTTCCAATCCCCCAACACTAGGCAGGAGAGAAAGAAGGTTCTTAGAGGGGAAAGGCTTAGACCTCTATAGTTTACTTCCTGCTGAATAGGGATGTAGTTGCCTTGGAGCAAGTCCAAACTTCCTCATCAGGATATCCAGCAACTCAGCATAGCAAATACAGGGGGGTGGGGGGGAGAGGGCGGGGCAGGCAGCAGAGGACAAACCAGCAGGCGAGGGGAAACCCAGCAGCAGCTGCCACAGGCCCGCTCTGGGCTCTGGCATTTATACCCTTTCCAGAGCTAGAGGAATTAAACTATCTACAGCTGCCACAAATCACGCCCCTGTCAGAGCATGAGACACATTATAGTCAGCTGCTGTGGGCAATCTGAAGCAGCACCAATCCCACACCTGGGATTAAAACAAAAACATATTCATATAACATAACTGAGCTTTTTAAGACACCAAAATTCTCACTACGGGTGTGTTTCCCTGTTGCTGGATTTGTTTCTAAACGCAATTTGACTTTTGCTTTTCACAGGTGAAGTAGTTCTGAATCACCTCTTAATTGTATTTCATAAACAAATGCTTTTTTCACAGAGCCCCCTCACCGCAGTTTTACTGTAAAACAATCGCCACCTGTTGAGTTTTTCTCTTCTAACTGCATCTGATGCCCCTTTTTTTGTTGTTGCTTTTTTAAAAAATGTATTTATTTTGGTTTTAAAATTTTTTTATTAATTACCCTTTATTCACTTTGTATCCCCCCTGTAGCTCCCTCCTCCCATCCCAATTCCTCCCTTTCTCCCCCTTCTCCACACATGCCCCTCCCTAGGTCCACTGATAGGGGAGGTCCTCCTCTCCTTCCTTCTGATCCTAGTCTATCAGGTCTCATCAGGAGTGGCTGCATTGTCTTCTTCTGTGCCCTGGTAAGGCTGCTCCCCCCTCCGGGGGAGGTGATCAAAGAGCAGGCCAATCAGTTCATGTCAGAGACAGTCCCTGTTCCCATTACTATGGAACCCACTTGGACACTGAACTGCCATGGGCTACATCTGTGCAGGGGTTCTAGGTTTTCTCCATGCATGGGACTTGGTTGGAGTATCAGTCTCAGGGAAGACCCCTGTGCTCATTATTTTGGCTTTTTGAGACAAGATTTCTCTATAACACCTGGCTGTCCTGAACTCACTCTGTAGACCAGGCTGGCCTAGAACGTACAGATATCTGTCTGCCTCTGCCTTCTGAGAGCTGGGCCACCACACTTTTAAGACAGACTCTTATATCAGACTCAAACTTATACAGATCATCTTGCCTCATCTTCGTAAATACTGGGATTACAAGCATGAGCCGTGATGCCCAGCTCCACTTTGTCTTTTCATGTCGACAGGTATCCTCAGGTTGCTTTTCAGAACCAACCTTGCTAACTCTCTCTCATCCGTGGTGCTCCCCACTGTGGGTGCCCACTAGTGTCTGCTTTATATTCATTCTTCTTCCTCCGCCAGACCTTCTTGCAGATGATCCAGGGCTGGGGCTAATAGGATTTCATTACTGTCCTAAAGGCCATTTTGGTGGTGGGGTTAGGTCCCACACCTGTAATCTCACTACTCGGGGAAGCAGAAGCAGGTGTTAGTTCAAGGCTAGCCTGGTCTATAAAGCAAGTCCAAGACAGCCAGGGCTGCACAGAGGAACCCTGTCTTGAAAAACCAAAACCAAAACCAAAACAAAAACAAACTAAAGGCCAATTCCCCTGAAGCTCACCTAATGCTGTCCCCCTAGGCTTGAGGCCTCCGTGTCAGTGTGGTGTCTTAGACCCCGCCATTCCTGACTTTATTCCTCCAGATCATTCTGTACCTAGCAGGTATAGCTTAAACTGCCTTGAAATAAAACAACTCTAAATGTTAAGTGGCTCTTACCGTGTGGTTCTGCTGTTACAAAGTGCATGGTTTCGTAATCAGAATCGGGAAACTGCTATGCCCTGTATACACAACAGGAAATGTTAACTGGTATCTTAATTTAAGATGAAAGTTGCGTGACTTTTTGTTTAACTTGCAGTATCATTTACATGAATATTTTGACATGCTCAGTATAATGAGTTCCAGTGATTTTCGTATATCTAGTACAACATACTTGGGATATTTCAGTCATACAGTTCAGACCTCCTTATCCATCTTTCCCCGTCCTTCTCCGTCCTTCTCTGCAACGCCTTTGTGCCTCTCACCACATGTTAGTTTCTTTGGAGTTTGTTAAAATGGAATCATTATCTTTTTTCCTAATGATGGGCATTAAGATTGGCTCCAATTACTAACAGTTATAAATATGTATTTCAATGAAAATTTCTACAACTTTGTTGGTAGTCATGTGCTTTTATTTATTTTATGCAATTAACTCGTTTGTGTAAACATGTTTGACTTCACAAAACAAAAAACAAAAAAACAAAAACCTGCCAGTATTCTGTGGCACTGTTTTATACAAGAATTCCCCTTGATCTACATGATCACCAATATTTGATGATGCGCTCGACTTTAAACAGTTCCCTCCCCCTCGTTTTGTTGTTTGTTTGTTTGTTTGTGTTTGTTTTTTGTTTTTGTTTTTGTTTTTGGTCATGGTCTATTGAGAAAATGTCTCCTGTGGCCCAGGCTGGCTTTGAATTCTTGATCCCTCCTACTTCTGCCTCTCAAATGCTGGAGTTACAGACACCTGGCGGCTACACCCAGCTGCAATTGTAATCATTATAATATAAAACGACATTTGAATTTTTCTGATGACCACTGATACAGAGAACTTGTATGCTTATTGGACACTCATATTTTTTTCTTTCACAAATTATCTTTTCAGCTCACATTTTGGTGAGTTTTTGTTCTGTTAGGATCAGTTTACGGCTCAGACTTTGTACATTAACAGGAGAAATGCTTTGTCATGGGCTGGAGAGATGGCGCAGCAGCTAAGAGCACCGGTAGCTCACAACAAGCTGCAACTCCATCTTCAGGGCTTCAAAGATACTTGGAGATATTTTTCTTGTAGAGGCTTTATGATACTTTTAGGTTTTTTGTGTGCTGAATAAGACAGTGATCAAGGTTCAATATTTATTTTTAGCAGCACTTTGACCACAAAGGCACTGTGCTTGCCGCAGCAGCGGGCCTTCTGCTGGCGAACTGGCTCACCTTATGTTTCTGTGAACTAATATTCTGACTGGACGAAGTCTAGGGCTCTGGTAGCACTGAAAGGAGACCACAGGTTGGGGAAAGAATGGAATAACCATAGCATTAATGGTGGGAACATTTCTTTTTAGTTGTCAGACTTCCACTTGCATTATCTCTTGAATTCCTACAACAACCCTATGAGATGGGGACTGTTCAGTCTCCATTTTGCAGATGAGAAAATTTAAGAATAATAAAGTTGTGACCTTGGTGCCAGGGTCCTTCCCTGCTCATATCTTCCTTAACCTTACATTTGATCTTTATGAATATGACCTAACTGTCCCTGGCCTTAAGGCTATTTTTATTAGAATCCAAAGTGTTGGTTCCATACAAACTTTTGTTATTAGAAGCACTCCTAAGGCCAGAGAGACCCCCTCACGTGACAGCACCTGGTGATGACAGTTCTGTGGCCACTGAAGGCCTTGTCCATCTGGAAGGTTTCCTCCACTTGACGTGCGTCAAGACGAATTTACTTGTGGTTAAGAATCTATAGCTGAGCTGGGTGTGGTGGCACACACTTTTGGTTCCATCACTCAGGAGGAAGAGGCAGCCTGGTCTACAAAGCAAGTTCCAGGACAGCCATGGCGGTTATACAAAGAAACCCCTTCAGGGGAAGGGGTGCTGGGGAGGGGGAAGAAAAAGAATTTATAGTTGAAGTTATATTTTTATAGCATCTGCTGTCCTTAATTATCTGCACAGCTCAGAAAGCATCACCATGCTGGTCATTAAGACCATTTGGATTTTGAACAGTACCACAGATTTTTCTAGTATATGGCTATTTTTTAAATTGCTGTGCATTTAATATCCTGACCCACACTTATTAAATGTTTTTCTACCCCCAACACCCACACATCACAGAAGCAACTGAAAGCAGGACCAGGGAGATGCTGGTGATATGATGAGGAGCAGGGCATCCCTGCACATGATCGCTCCTGTTTGCCAGGAACTGAGAGAAGCAGGCAGCAGAAGTGGACTGCAGAAGGACACATGCACGACTGTCACTGCCCTCTGGCTCTTCCCCTCGCTCTTGTGACATCTTCTTAGGAGGCCTCAGTGCCTTTGTGGAGATGCAGCCCTTTGTGGAGATGCTGAAGAAGTGTTGCTGTGGCTTTCGCAGTTTTCTCCAAGTTCCTTACATACAAAACCAGAGCAAAGCGTAGGGCATTAGGAGATGGGGTGTGGCTTGGTGTGGGAAGAGCAGTTACAGTGGGAACATTGTATCCAGCAGCTGGCATTGTTATGGGTGTGAGGTCAGCTCTTGGTAGATAAACTAGTAAGAAAATGTAGGATTCAAAAAACATGCCATATTGTTGCCCATTTGTAACTTTAAAAGAATCTTATCATAGTGTAGAGTTATTGCAGTACTGCAGAGACTGTCCGCAAACTCCTGGACTAAGCTCTTCTCCTCCCTCTGCCTTCCCAGTAGCTGGAAATACAAGTTTCGAGTATTAAAATGTATACGAATCATAAATGACTTAAATCCAAGATAGTCATTATACACACACACACATATTTCAAAATATGCGACCAAAACCCCTACCTCTGGAAAAAAAAAAAGAAAGAAATCTAAATTCAGTAGACGCCCAAGCTTTTTGGATCAGGGAATCTCACAAAATTTTAATGAGAACAACTGATCTCAGAATTTTGGTGAGGGGTAGAAAGTATATTCCTAAAGAAGCAGGATGAACACAAGTTTATGAAAATGGGGTAGACTTTCAGGTGGGTGTCGGAGACATTGTGATTTGTAGAAAGCTGTATAAACTCAGGTGTCAGAAGTCAGAGGAAGCCCGCTCCAGTTTGCACGGCTCCTGTCAGCCCTCATAGAACGTGCATGCTAGGAACTCCAAAGACGTGTGCTTTGACTGTGAGAGAATGTGGTCCAGCTAACCCCACTGAAATTCAAACAAGAAGGTTCTCCTGGCACTTACTGCTCTCCACAGCTGAGCACCCCACCCCCACCCAGCACTGTGCTATAAAAATTCCTGCCTCTTTGCTAAAAGCCTCCACAGGCTTGAGAAACTTCCTTTTGTGATTTGCAGGCTGAGCTTATGTTACTGATGAGATTAAAAACATATTTCACTATAAAAGTTTATGGTGTTCCAGCCTCTTCAATATATGTGGAGTTGGAAGAACACTTCTTATTCACAGTCTCTGACTTGATTTCTTGCCCATGCCCTGCCCTGTACATCCAGGTACCCTTTCTCACATGCCTGAGGACCTTGGGAGCATCTCCCCAAATCAAGGACCTGACTACAGACTCTGATCTCTAATATACAGCAAGAAGGCACTGAAATGAACACCTCGTGGAAATGTTTGTTGTTGAAAGAGTTATTAGCAAATAAAATGACTCAAGTTACCCAGTGGGTTAATTCTGGTCTCAAGTGCTTATTACTTTCCTAACAACCTATTTACTGAATCTAGATTGTTCCCTGTGGTTACAAGCTTCTATAACCATCAAGCCAGGAATTGAAGCAGAATCTCTGTGGGTGAATTTTCTAACCTCTAGTTCAGTGACTAATTATTCCCCTTGGAGATTTTTAAAGTAATATTTTCATCAAATCTTTGAGAATTTCTTACACTATTTTGATCGTATTCACCACCACCCCAATCCAATTTCTTCTAGATCCACCCCCATCTCTCTACCCACCAATATTTCTGGTCCCTTTTAAAAGCAGGACCTAGCTTAACTACCATGAAAATCTCAAGAAAATTCAACCCAGTCACTTGTCCCTCCCTTGTCTCCATTTGAAGTCAAGGCATTCCTGCCTTGAGCTTTCTTATCTTTTCAACTCCATTATCTGGCTGACATGGTACCACACAGCTGGATTCCCAACACTTAGAGGCTGCAGGAGGGAGGTTTGCAAATTGAAAGCCAGCCTAGAAGACTGAATGTCAAATAAAATAAAATAGGCCTGAATGTCTTTCTCCATCACCCCTTCCACGCATAGTCCTCTTGCTGTCTTTTAGCTTCTTATGTGTTATCATCAGTCAGCTTGTCTTCCTTCAATCATAAGAAAAAGGAGATAAGAGTCTCCAGGAGCTAGGGAAATGGTACAGTCTGTAAAGTTCCTCCTGCATAAGCATGGAGACCTGCATTCCAATCCTCAGGCCCCCAAACAAGAAGGCAAGTGCAGCAGTGTGCACTTGTCAGCCAGGCAACCCTGGGGCTTGCTGGGATTCCATTCTAGCAGAATTAGCATCAGAGAGAGAGAGAGAGAGAGAGAGACCCTGTCTCAAAATAAGCTGGAAAGTAATTGAGGAAGGCCCTCAATATTGACCTCTGACCTTCACACACTTGTGAACACATGTACACATCTGTCCGTGCACACAAATGAATACATGCCCTACCTCCGCACACAAAAGCTCTTGTTTCCTAACCATGTAATCCCATCTTAACTCTCACTCATTCCTCTGCCTTGTGAACCAGGCAACATTTCATTCATTCATTCAGGTGCTTGTTTTCTACCAGTGGTCACCACATTTCTCCATATGTTCAGAAGTCCTTTCATAAATATCTATTATGTGTATATACGGTTGTGTATATGATACCATAGGTGATATGGCGACATATAATACATATATACACACATTGAGGTATTTTCAGAGGAATTGCTGAAAATTGTTCTCAAAAGCCAAATAAACTAAGCTCTGAGTCCTTTGGTCCTGAAGGCCAAGATGGTTAGCAGGTAGCATGAATTGAACAGTTTCTGCAGAAGCTAAACTTGAGCGCCCCCATCCCTGAGCAAGCAGGGTGGCTTATCAGAAGGTGAATCTGTAGGAAAGCAAAATCTTCCACACAGAAACACATTTTTGCAGACATACTTTTAGCTAGATAGTTGGAAGTCCGTTTATTCGAGAGAAGTTGGGAAACCAAAGCAGAGAACAGAATATACGAAGATCTGATTTAGTGGAGAACTTAGATTATGATACAAGCAGCTTTATAATTCTAACTGCTAGCTGATCCTATAAAGGAAAAATAGTAGGCACGTATCTCTTTACACACTAAAAACAGATCCACGCTAAAAGCATGTATTCTTTTTCTCTTCAGGAGCCTGCAGACAGGTGGCTTTGCCTGGGAGGGTGAGGTAGAGAACAATGCGTACAGCAAGGCTACAGGAGTGGTCCCCCAGCACAAGTACCACCCCACAGCAGGCAGTTACCAACTCCATTTTGCCCTCCAGCAACTTGAACAACAGAAACTTCAGTCCCGGCAGCTTCTGGACCAGAGTCGAGCCCGTCACCAGGTAATTGAAAACCATAAGATAGTGTCTTCGTTTTATTGGCAAGACAACTTGAGTGGAATGGGTGGGCAATGAATGATTAAACAGTCACACACCTGCACACACCTGCCCGGGGTTGTCTCAGGGCTGCTCTCGAGCTGTAGCCTTAGCTTGGGTGGATGTTGGTGCCGAGCAGGTGTTGGACATGGTCGCTTTATTTGAATTTGTAAAAGCCTTTGATAGCGTGTTTCTTTTTTCTGTTGAATGATCTTACTGGCTTCCCAGCCTAATTCCCAGCTCCCTAAAGCTGCATCTCAAGCACCTTTATTTGTAAATGTACCAATTTCTGCCCTCCTTAGACTTGATACCAGTAAGTACGTAAGAATCCTTTATGATCTATCACATAACTTGCAGTTTCTGAAGAAAAATGTCCATAAATTAGGTTGTTTGATTTCTGGAAATGACAGCTGTTCCTTCAGCAAGTATTTGCTGTGTCTGTCATGTTCCGGGTACTGTTTTTAACGGTGTTCCCCCTTGCTGCTCATGACAGGTCAGCTCCTGGGTGTATGTGTAGGTGTGTAGTGCACCAGTGTAACCTCAATTGCAGACAAGAGATGGCTCCAGAAAAATGTTGGGAGAGCTTGCTTTTTCTTACTGACTGCACACTGATTGGAGCCATGACCCTATCCTGCAAGAGGGGTTATTTGGTTAAATTAAAACTTCTTTCACATTTCATTATAGAGGAAAAAGAACTATATCCTGGTTTTCCTGCTCTTTGGTTCTTTTTCATAAATAAATAATATGTCAGATTGTACATAAAGATGAAAACAGTGTTTCAACCATTGTTTTCTTCTGTGAGGAGAGCTATTATTATATAATATCTTTACTTATCAACTACTAAAGTACCTGAGGAAGTCCACTTAAGCACATAGCAAGGCAGAGACAGCATGGAGGAAGAGCTTGGCAGAGGAAGCTGTTCGCTTCATGACAGCCTGGAAGCAGAGGTAACATTAAGGAGCCAGATCCAGGGCATACCCGGGCCCTGTGACCCACCACCTCCACCTTGATCATTGTTACACCCTCTGTCCTAAGGGCTCTAGCCTTCACGATCTAATGTTTCTCTGGAAACATCGTCACAGCCACAGGCAAAGGTGTGCTATGCTAATCACTACATATTAATCAGGTTGACAGTCCAGGTTAGCCATCAAACCATGGTCCAGAGTAAACTGCCCATTGTACTTTGCCTGCATGGGTCACCTCACTATATTTAGCTATAGTAGTGTGGCTTAACAATTAATGCATCAGAATTGAAAAATTATGAGTGTAGACAGTTGTCAATAGCTCTGAGGATGATTTTTACTGGAGGAAACTTCAGACCTTTTAGCTGGGAAAGCATAGACTGCAGCACCTCACTTTGACTGTTCATTGTCCTCTGTCACATAGAAATTTCTTCACATGGAGAATGCTTGAGGTAGTAGAATCAAGGAAGCCAGTTTACATTGTTACAGTTGCAGATGTAAATATGTGTTTTAGGCTTTCTTTTATCAGTCTGTGAATTTCTTAAAGCTATTTGCAGTTCTGAACTTCTCTCATGGTAGTTATCCAGCGCTCCCAATTAGCCAGCTGCTGACCAGGGCAGACATGGATGGAAATAGTCAACACATCAGCTGAACCTATATCATTGGTCCCTTTTCATTCTTTTCTATGTATTTCATTGTGTGTGTGTGCATGCCCATGTATGTGAAGGTCAGTTTGTGGGTATCCATTTCCATACAAACACTGGGGTCTTACTCAGGTTGTCAAGTTAGGAAGTAGGCGCCTCTACCCACTAAGCCATCTCTCTGGTCCCACTGGTCTGGTTTTTTTTTTGGGTTTGGTGTTTGTTTAATCAAAACTATAGGCAATGTTTTAAAATTACAGACTGTGTGAGTATATGTGTGGCCCGAAGTTGCTGTACAGGTCAGAGGACAGCCTTTGGGGGTCAGTTTTCTCCTTCCACTTTGGTGGTTCCAGGGGTGGAACTCTAGTAGCCAGGTGTGGCAACAGTCACCTTTGCCAACTGAGCCATCTTGTATGTCCCACTGACTCCTTTCAAGCTACATTTAAGACCCTAAAGCAGTGAGCAGCGTTCTCTAAATAAAAGCAGCTGTATATAGAGCATTGATGCGAGTTTGGGGGGAAAGAGGGGCTTTTTTTTTTCCTGATTTTCACTTTTAGAAACTGCTTCATTTTTGAGTCCTTCTCACGTTTTTGATTAGCTTCCAGCAACACACATTTCTTTGAAAACTCTGAGTACTGCTGTTCTTCTGTGAACTTCCCCCCCCCCCCACTGAGGATTATCCTAGTTTAGTTTCACTGACTTATGAAGGATGTGGAAAATATGTTTTTTCGGATCTGTTAGAATATCTATCTTAGGGAGGAGGTAGAACTCCCAAGAAGGGAGTTATCTTGTGTCTCCTGGAGAAAGAGCAGAAAATCATTCATCATAGTTTCATTTTATTCCTGGACTTTGTTCTTCTAAACCACAACTGATTTAGGTAAGAATGAGTAAGGGTTAAGTCTCCCAGGGTTGTAAGAAAGCAAGAAAGACTAAACCCTACCAGCTTAGGTTTATAGCAAGACAGCAAATGAGGTATTAGGTATTCTAACTTGAACAGTTTAGTGATTTAGTGATTTAGAGCACTTTAGTCAGAAGACATTGAGGTAGTCACTCCACATCGGAAGCAGAGCCCTGCTTGATTCCAAGCCTTTGCTTTTTAACTTAGCTGTGCTAGACCTGACCATCCCAATTACTGCCAAACTATTGACTTAGACATGGGTTGTATTCTCAGTTGGATCTGTATCTTTCTTTGTGTTAATTCTTCAGGGGTGAAGACAGTATTTGTGCTTTTAAGCCATTTTCCTAAAGCATAGGTCACCAGCAATTTGGCCAACGGCCTCTTTGAGATTCCCATGGAGAATTAAGTTTGGGTTTATCAAACATGCATCCACAGGCAAGATTTGGAGACTGCTGCGTTAAGGGGTCTTTATGTTTACATTATGCTCAGGTACATTACATACAGTATAGATAGTATATAATTCCTCCTGTAAAGAGCACCTTTCACGTGGGGATCTCTTAGTAAATGTTTGGATAGCCTGCATGGTTTTTCCTCCATTACCTGCAAAGAAAGTTCTCCATCCTTTTCTGCCCTCAATTGGAGCACTTAGGTATTAACTGCACTTAGATGTTCAGCCTATTGAGGTTCATTTCAGGAGACAAGTTCTGATTCACGGTGTAAGTGTGGATACAGGGTATCCAACCATCTCTGCGGAGTCATGTTTGCTCTTTGTCGATGTGTCGCATTATACTGGAAATTGCCATGAGCTGAGTTGGGTTTCTCACCCCTGAGAGTAATGGATCATGTCACCTGGGAGTAAAAGAAGAAAGTCACTTAGAGCCACTGGCAAAGTGAGGTAACAGAAATAAGAAAAAATAGCCATGATAAACAAAGAAGTAAATACTGAACCCAGTAGCTTGCAAAACCTTGCACAAGGCTGACACACTTTCCCTGTCAGTAACCTTTGCTAGCCACGGAATCTGTTGTGGCTCCTCAGCTCTGCCATGCTAAGTGCTATATGCAGGAATGACTGTGGCTGTGTTTCAGTAAAACTTAATTTACGAAAACTGGCAGCAGGCTGGATTTGGCCTGCAGGCCATAGTCTGTACATCCCTGTCCAGGACAGCAGAAGAGCCACTTAAAACACTGATCATCCATCCATCCCATTTCTGATGTAAGTTTGGGGAGAGAGCCGAATTGTTTTCATTTTTCACAAGCTCCTAAGGGGTGCTAATGGAACTCTTGCAGAGGCCATGCAGTGAAACCCATTGAGAAGCAAGGAGATTCATCTTAATACTTACACACACACACACACTCTCTCTCTCTCTCTCTCTCTCTCTCTCTCTCTCTCTCTCTCTCTCTCTCTCTCTCTCTCTCTCTCTCTGAGTACTGTCTTCCTCCCTCCTTTTCTGTCTCTTCTTTCTCCTCTCCTCTCTCTCTTCTGTTGCTCTTTTTCCTTCTCTCTCCCTCCCTCTCCTCTCCCCCTCTTCTCCCTCTTCCCTTCCCTCCCCCGACCCCTTCTGGTTGGTTGGTTGCCCTTGGAGGGAAACCATATGTGTTTAAAACTTAGTATCTCTCTTATAAAATTTCAAGCAGTCATGTTTATGGGAACTTTGTTGCTATCTTCCTTACCCTGTGTCAGTCCCACAGCCTTCCCATAAGTAGCTATCAGAACACCTCCTTGCTCATCCTTCTTATCAGGGGACATTCTGCTCAGTAACCACTGCTCCAGGATTCACAGCTTAGAATAGGCAAGAGATAAGGAACCGGACAGAGTCCTCCCTTCTGTTTTGTTCCTAATGGACACTGCTTCATAGACTCTGGCTCAGTCAAGCACTGTTTCAGGGGCAGTCTGTATCTTAACTCACGTAAAATGCATAAAATGCGCTTCAGGGTGCTTGGGGGCTTTGCTGGAGTCCCGAGTTAGGGCTGGGAGGTGGTTCTTACAGAGTGATGTATCTCTCTAGCCTCCCTGATTGCCACTTCCTTCTCCTACTGGCTTCCTGCCTCTGCAAGAGAAAAGTGCAAAAACACTTTTCTTTGAACTGAGTGGGGGACTTGCTGGGGCCACAGTGACTACTGGTGACATCAGCATGAGTAGCACCTCATGCTGGGGTCCGGCTGGAGGGCTGGAGCAGCGGTGAGGCCCAGCTGACCTGATTCTAATTGGCGACACTGAGCTGATGTTATTCTTGGCCCAGGCAAAGCCATTACTCAGTAGTCTCTGTTAAAGTGATCCTTTGTTAGACTTCTGCTCCCAGCCCCAGTCCCTCTGCCTTCCCTCCCACTCTCTTCTCTGCCTCATCCAGACTGAAAAGGAGCCCAAAAGACAGAAAAAAAAGTTAAGGACATTCTGGTGGCCAAGGCAGAATTGCTGAAGTCTCTTTTTGCAACAGTGGGGGCGAGGAGAGATTTTAAACACATCTGAATGTGTCACGGGTTGTTTTCTTTCCAAAGCCCTTCCATTTTTCAAAGATTTAGTTTGTGCATGAGTACCACTTTCCAGAGTAGGAAGACACTGCGTCTCTGTGCTCCTCATCCGCTCACCCATCTGCTCTTTGCTTCCCTTCTCACAGGGAACAAGTTCAGCTTAGATCCCGTGAAGCAGAGGACCAGGACCTCGGCATTCACTGTGTATATGACTAGCTGGGAGGCCCTGGGAGGGGGGACCATATTGCCACTGATGTGTGTGTATGTGGCACTGTACAGGTATGGGAGGTTCCCATAGAAACATTCTAGGCTTGTTATGTTGCTCCTAAAAGTCTATTGCATCTGTCTAGAAAAGCTCAGCCCTTTACGGGGAGGAGCACTGTTCCCCTCAAGCTTCGGCTGCTGTGTATTTGGGAGTTGTCAGGGGACTGAGCAGAAATCCTTCTAGTTTTTAAGCAGTAAGCAATAGCAGGGAGCTGCTAGCAGGCCAGCCCAGCAGGAGGTGCAGGCTAGCCCCACAGAAGGTGTCCTTAAATCCTGTATGTGTTCGTGAGGGGGGGTGGGGGGGAGAGTTGCCTGAGGGCATGCAGGGGAGGAGTTCATGTACGTGTGCTGAAATACGTGGACTCAAATGTTCTGACATGCTGCATACTTATTGCTCATGTTTCTTCTAGTATTTGTGCACACACACACACACAATACTTTTCTCTTGACCTTTATCTGGAACTCATCTAACACTTGCATTTCTAGCTTTTCATTATTTATTTTTTCTAGGTTACTCTAACGTATTAGATTTTGCCAAGCTAAACTCTCTTCTTCTTTCTTAGTGAAAATACATTAATAACGTGTGTGAAAACTGCCCTTACTGGCCTTGGAAATGGTCACATGAGAAACGCTTTGATTTAAGTCTTCTCTGTCCAGGGCATGACCTAGAACAGGTTATTGAAACTTCTTCGAATGTCATTTTCTTTCTCTTTAATTGGGAAGTGATGAGAGATTTGTACGGAAACCACTAGGATTGTAATTCTCAAGTGAACAATTAACCAAATGTTACCAAACCAAGTATTATATTTGTATTGATTCACTGATTCCCTATAACTAACTGTGTTTGATTAGCTGCATTTCTGTTGTTGTTATGTTTTTGTTTTTGTTTTTTCAAGACAGGGTTTCTCTGTGTGGCTTTGGCTGTTCCGGGCTCACTTTGTAGAACAGGCTGGCCTTAAACTCAAGAGGTCCACCTACCTCTGCCTCCCTGAGTGCTGGGATTACAAGTATGTACCGTTATACCTAGCTGATCAGCTACATTTTTCAAAATGAGAAAAAAAGATTATATAACTTTCTCAGAGTCATATAAGTACAAAATGTAAACAGTGAGTTTTTACCCCAGGGCTGCCAGCATCGACGTCAAAACTGTGGTTACAATGCTGGGTGCTGCCCCTAAGGCACACAGTAAAGTGTGTGTGTGTGTGTGTGTGTGTGTGTGTGTGTGTGTGTGTTTACATAAATAATAGTAAGTTATTACTGACTCACATATAGAGAAAAGTTATATTCAGCTGTCTTAACCTCCAGCTATTTCATATGCACAGTCTCAAAAGAAAATTTATTAAACCTGTTTAAGGCCTAGACACTCTCCCCACCACCTCAAATGCTTACTGAATAAGTATCTTAAGGAGTTCATGGGTGCAAAATGCACATGCTCTGCCCTCCCTTGCACTTCATTATTAAGTAAGAAGGTTAGAAGCTAATGAGCCATGCAAGAGCCTGGAAACATGTTCCAGGGCTTCCAGATTCAGAGCTTATGTACACTACTGTCTCCTCAGCTGTAGCTTTTCTTTTACCTCTGTTACTAATGATACTGTTTTATTTTTATTTCTGTTAGGTATTATGAGAAAACTGCTAGGGAACATAGCACATGTCTACAAATGTGAATATTACCGACATTCTTGCATAATTCATATTAGTTTACATTTTTCTCTCTCTTTTTTTTTCACCAAGACAGGGTTTTTTTGTGTAGCCTTGGCTATTCTGGACTCACTTTGTAGACCAGGCTGGCCTCGAACTCACGATCTGCCTGCCTCTGCTTCCCTGAGCGCTGGTATTACAGGCTTATGCCACCACACCTGGCATAGGTTTATGTTTTCAAGGCCCTATGGTCACACTATAGACTATATTTTGTTGTGTTAATTCATTGCTGGTAGTGAAAGAAGTCCCCTGGTTACCTTCAGGTTGCTTTGTAGAGCAGCGGCTGTGATAATGCCCTTCAGTGATTTGGGCAGACACGGCATATGGGAAGTGCTTTCTGTGTGCCAGGTGAATGTTGTCTCTAATCCCGTGGGGAAACAACCCTCCATCCCACTGTACCCCATCCCACCACCCCTTCAGAGCACCGCGCTAGTCACATAGCTATTCCAGAGGACTTTGGAGTACTTTTCTCACTCTCTCCTCCTCAGCTCCCTTGTTTACATACGTGTCACCAATGAACTGGGGTATTCAGCCCTGCTGCTGCCCAGCCTCACAGTCACCCAGAGACAGTGCCACCCTTTAGCAAACCCCAGCTTGGTTGTAGGTGTTAACGCACCAGTGCTACGGAGTGTACTTGCTCAACAAGAGCAGTGGTTATCAACCTGTGGGTCACAACCCATTTAGGTTCAAATGACCCATCAGAAAACAGATATTTACATTATGGTTCATAAGAGTAGGAACTTACTATGAAGTAGTAACTATAAAACTATGAAGTAGCAGCAAAATAATTTTATGGTTGGGAGTTAGCACAACTGGGAAAGTAGAGAACCACTCACTGCTCTAGTGGGTTAAGTTGGGGTTTGCTGTAGGACCTTCGTTTCTGCACCCGGCCTTGTGGTTTCTGTCTTTGCACACATGGGGAGGAATTCAAAGCAGTAGTTTTGTGTGAAATGATGAAAGACATCTTTAACAGGACAAACTCCATCCATCTGAGATGGATGCAGGCACAGGAAAATTGCTTAATGAGTACATGACAGCAAGGTCTGTTTAAGACATGCACAGTAGGCCAACTGCACATGATTCTGGGCCAACTAAAACAAACCATTCATTTCAGGAAAGAGACAAGTTAGATATCTATAAATAGAGAATTTACAGTTATGATGGAATTTAGTACTTTTTACTATTTCATTTCACTAATCAAAAGGTATAAGATTCCAACCTGTTATTAGGAAATCAGGGGCTCTAATATACAATTAATTATCTACAGCTGCTAGCAAATAAAATATACAATAGGTCATTGAACACAGAACTCTGAAACTCTCTTTTGTTAATGAGTTGAGCTTTCAGTCTGAGTTCCTTGCTTTACCTTTAATTGACTTCTTACAGACCGAACCTCAGTTACTTGAAAATCCAAAAGTTTCGTTATCCAGAACTTTTTGAGACCTGACATGATACCACAAATGGAAAATTCCATGCCATAAACAGTTTCATATACAATATTACTAAAAATCTATTAAAATGACCTTCAGGCTCCCATGTATAAGGCATACTTCAGCAAATTGCATGTTTGGACTTGGACCCCTCGTTCAAGATGACTCATTATATAAATGGGTGAAGTCTATAATCTGAAATAGTACCCAAGAATTTTGGGTAAAGGATATTCAACTTGTGTGTGTGTGTGTGTACTCTCACTCATGCATCTGTGCATATTTGTGTATTTACAAGTATACATGTATACTCATGCATGCTGACTTTTAAAATAATAATTAGCAAGGATTTGCTTATAGGTGATTTTATTTCCCTTTTTTTTTAATGACTTTGTAGAAAGCAAATTTGGATCTGGGAAGATGGCTCAGGGTAGACAAATTGCTTGCTGAGTAAGTGTAAGGACCTGAGTTCAGATTCCATCCCCCATGTAAAGACTGAGTGTGGTGATGCATGCCTGTAATCCCAGGCTGAGAGACTGAGACAGGAGGACCTGGAGCTTTCCTGCTAACCAGTCCAGTCAACTGGGTAGTGCTAGGTTCATTGTGTGCTATAAATGTAACTTTTATTTGTGTAATTTGATGTTGTCTCGTAGGCTTACCTCCGTCTGCTAACAAGGCCTAGTCCTGGAAGCTTCTAGCCTCCAATCTGATCTAGGCCTAGAATGTTTTTAGTCTCTTAGACTTACTTGCTGAATAAGCTTGCCCTTTCTAGATTTCTGAACTCTGGCTGGCTGGTTTAACTCAGCTGTTCCGGCTCAAACTCCTCTCCAAGCTGGCTTCTCTCAGCTTCTGACTGAATTGCTCTGCTTGGCCTCAAAACTAACTCCAGCAATCTGTTGTAATCTTCTGGCTCCTTCTCATTCGCTGGCTTCTTCTGCCTTCACCTGTGTCTAGCATATTACCTCTTCAAGCTATCTCTGTAAAGCTCTGTCAGTAAAACTGCCTCCTTTCTGTCTATCTGTTTGTCTGTCTCTCTGTGTCTCTGTCTCTTTTTCTTCTCTCTCTCTTTCTCTCTCTCTCAACCAAACTGCCTGAACAGCACTGACCACAATTCAGAGATCTGCATGACTCTGTCTCCTTTGTGCTGGGATTAAAGGCATGTACCACTTGGACCTAAGCTTTTCTTTTCCTGAAACTTGCTCTGTACCAGGCTGGCCTTGAACTCAGAGATCTGCTTTTCTCTGCCTCCTGGGATTAAAGGCATGTCTGTATTACAGCAAAATCACACAGACCTAGAAGGTCTTTGGATGTGATTTCTTGGCAGAGCAGCCATGTTCCATATTAAAATTCCTCTACAATGTGCCTTCTGTAAACAGAGACAATGGTACAGTCCACTGCAGATTATTGGTGGAAGGTTAGCTGAGTTTAACATGTAAAGCATTTAGAGCAATGCTGACCCATGATAAAGAATTCCCTAAAAATTAATTGCTTTAAAACTGGGCAATCCCAATACTTGGGCATATCAGAGAGGTAGATGTTGGAGTTTGAAGCAAGCCTGGCCTCAGAATGAGATCTTGTCTCAAAAAAAACAAAAAACAAAAAACAAAACAAAAAAAAAATAACAAAAGTTCAGCTGCTCTTAGCATAGCTTTTAATTGTGGTAAAAAGCACATAAAATAAATACACCCTCTTAGCAATTTTGGCAGTCCAGTACAGTGTTGTTAACTGTGCATGTTCGCTGTACAGCAGATCTCTACAGCACATGCCTGATGCGGGATGGGAACTCAAGTCTCACCAAACAATGTTTCCTCCACTTCCTCCCATCAAAAACAGCACTGCCATTTTACTTTCTGTTACCAAGGATTTGGTTACTTCATGTTTTTCATATACATAGGCTATTATAGGATTTGCCTTTCTGTGACTGTTTTATTTTGCCTAGCATCACATTCTTAAGTTTTATCCATACTGTAGTGTCAAAAACCAGCTTTGACAGCACAGGGTAAACTGGGGCAGGGCATAGATAGGGGGCTGGTCGATTACCCAGCAGACTTTCTCTGAGGGTAAAAAGCTTGATTCTCCAAGCCAGACTAGATAGTTACCAATGGAGGTTTCCACTGATGGTGGCAAGCGCAGGCTGTGCTTCTGGTAGGGCCTGCTACTGAAGGCAGCTAGCATCTAAGAAAAGGAAAGGAGGAGGAAAAAAGACCTGCATGTGTGCGCACACATACACACACATTCACACACTGGGTAGAGGGAGCAAACTGTTAAGATTGAGTTCCAACAACTTAATTTTTTTCTCCCACAGCTTATATATCCCAGCAAAATCTTTCAAGCAGTACAGACATTACAGTGTGATTACATTCTATTTTTCTTTAAACTATTCCAATGAGTATACGTAAGAAAAACATGTGCCCCCGTACCCTCACATGATCAGATGTTTTATGTATTATGGGTGAAAAACAAATATAAAAAAGTATTCCCTAGAACCCGTATACATTTGTAACTAAGAAACTTGTTATACATTTACAAAGTGGGAGCAAGCAAGGTAATTTCTCAGCCAGATTTTCTTTACCGGCAGGCTGTAATTTGAGGTTACAAAGGAAGAATCAAGTATCTTAAAAAGTAATCTTATAAAAACTTAAAAGAATCACAAACCTAAACTTTTGTATAAAAACCAATAAGCTGGGTGGTGGTGGCGCATGACATTAATCTCAGCACGCTGGAGGCAGAGGCAGGCAGATCTCAGTTCAAGGCCAGCCTGGTCTACGGAGCGACTTCCAGGACAGCCAAGGCTACACAGAGAAACCCTATCTCAAAAAACTGAAACAAAACAATCAGCCATTTCTACTTTAAATCTTCAAACTGTACATCTACTCATTAGCAATTATTAAATCACATCAGGAAGCTGAGGGCAAAAATGCGTACAAGAAATTCATCACCTTGAAGCCCAGCTTCAGTGAGTCACATCAGCTAGTATTAAATGGGGTGTTGTTCTCGCTCACCAACTTCAAAAAGTCCCTAGCTCAGCTATTAGGAGGGAAGTTTTCTGAACTTCAAATTGTTCCCTAAGATTTTCTCTATCAGAGCCATTGACAAAACCATCTTCACCTAACCTTGCTAAACAATCTGTTTTCCCAAGTTCTTTCTAAGGGTGGTGCCAACACTCTGCATCTCTAGGTTCTATTCAAGGTTGATGGTTGAGTCATTCATCTGCTCCAGCAGCAATGCCTGAAAGATATCAGGTATTATTACTGTGAGTGCCAGTGCTACTGGCCAGTGAGGGGCTGGGCGCCCCTTAGAGTTTCCATACAACTCATATGTTAGAGGGAAGTGGTGACCACAGGGCATCAAGCAGAACTATGCTCCATAACAGCATGACGTCCTCAGGACGCATCGTCCCCGGGGGCACACCCTGAGGCACACTCATCATGGTTGTGCTAACCAGTGGGCCACATTCTGTGAGTTCAAAAGCTGTTTTGTTGTTCCTTCTGCCCGGCACCCAAAACTGTAGCATGTGGAGAAAATGTTCCCACACGTGAAGTGTCCATTTCCAAAGTAGAATGATCTAAGTAGATAAGAATATGCTGTTATCTGTGTGTATCACATTTCTTTTTCCATTTATTCATCAGTAAATATTAAGTTGCCTCTTTATTTTGGCTATATCAATATGTTTCACCAGACCTTAAATGCACATAGTATTGTAATTTCAACTTGGAAGATTTAGTTAAACTTTCTGTGCTTCTCCTAGAAGTAGAACTTGGTTAAGATGAAATTAGATGTGTCTTGGGAGAAGGTCCAGGCTCATAAAATATTAATTAGCTATTTATTTGGACAAGTAAAAGGGGGTATATAATTAATTTATTTGCAGTTGCTAGAGAGAGAAATATGAGAGTAAGTTAAAATGGATTACTACCAGGATAAAATGAATATTCTTTAGAATAGTATCTGTGAATTGTTAACACATTTGTCCAAAGACAGGGCTGCCTTATAAATTGTAGAAGGAAAAGCAGCATCAGCATCACATTATGGTGGACCTTTCATGGAGTACACGCCATTTCTACATCATGGTCAAAGGAAAGTCAAGGAAATTAATCCTCTGAAGCTTTGGAGCAAATGAATATGAAGGGAGTGGAGATAGCCCAGTCTGTCAGGCAAGCAAACATGAAGGCCTGAGTTAAACACACCATAATCTCAGCCAGTGTGGCGTGCGTGCATGTGTGTGTGTGTGTGTGTGTGTGAGTGTGTGTGTGTGAGTGTGTGTGTGTGAGTGTGTGAATGTGTGTGTGTGTGTTTTCAAAGTGGATACTGAAAATTTGGAATACTGTTTATTTCATTCTACTTAAACATATGTTACAGCCTTACTCGTATGACTAGCAATTATAAACCTAGTCCATGTTGCTGTGTAATATTTTACTGTTGGTCTTAAGTCAGGTTTGATAACTGTAGTGACAATTCTGGAACTTTGGTTTCTTTTAAAAACACAGAAATATTATAAGAATATGTTTTCATTTTAATCCAAGGTGTGCACACAGATTTGGGGATGCTTCGGACTGTCCGCAGTAGCTGTGATTTGCCTCTTGCTTTAGCAGAGGTGTGTCAGATCTTTTTTACTTTGTGGGTTCTTCTGTCCTTTTGTTTTTTTCTTTGCTTGTTGCTTTGATTCAGAGATCTCTATCTTTCTCCCCCTCTATCCTCCTTTCTCTCCTATCTAGTGATAGGGGGGTGAAACGGGGTTGGCAGAAAAAGAAAAGGTAGGAAAAAGAAGGACCCTTAAAGTAATAAAGACCATCTATAGGTAACCATATAGAAAATATATAATCATGGGGCTGGAGAGATGGCTCAGTGGTTGAGGCATTGACTGCTCTTCCAGAGGATCTGGGTTCAAATCCCAGCACCAACATGGCAGCTCAAAGTTGTCTGCAGCTCCAAGACTTGACACTCTCACATAGACATATATGCAGTTAAAGCACCAATGCACATAAAATAAAGGTAAATAATTTTTAAAAGAAAATATATATTCATTAAAAGCAATGTTAGGTCTACCTTTAGAGATATGACAAGATCTTTGAATGAAAAAGCCGGTCTCAAAACATGAGATGTCATGTGTTCCCATTTCTGTAAGTGCCTAGAAATGTATATGTATACATAGAGAATGTCTTCATATGGTGAGAAGTTAGCAGGTATATCCTTGAGTAGAAATGGAGCTGACTTTTAACAGAGTTTTCCTTTTTCAAATGAACATGTGTTAAAGAAACTCAAGTGTTTTGAGAAAGATGAGCCGTCTGCCTGCCAAACTTTTGTGTGCATGTGTCATTGTATTCACATAGTGCTGGGCACAGAGGGGGCAAGGAAGGAAGTGGAGGCAAAGCAGAACCACTGGTCATCTGAGTCTAGAGTAACCACCCGAACACCACCCTCCTCCTGTGTCTGAGCGACTGCCTCCATTGTTAGGTTTGGAGTGGGGCTGCTGATGAAGCTAGGCAAGCCATGAGATATTTTAGGGCAAATTACCTTCCTTATAGTCATGCACAGAGGCCCTGGCCTAAGCCAGTTGCTTCTAACTCCAAGACAAATAGCATCTCCAGTTTGGTTAGCTGTGAGGAGTCTGGGGCTTACAAGTGCATTCAGTTATCTGGTTTTGATTATTTTCATTGCACCTCAGATATTAGTTAATACAGTTAATTTAGGGACTGTCTATTGAAGCATACTTGTTTCAGCTGGTTGACAATATGAATTTCAAAGTTGTTCTGTTCAGGTAGGCACTTGCATCTGCCTCCTGTACAGTAAGTCATCAGAAGCATTGAGGCTTTCTTCCTTGTTCATTGCTTTTAGAAATGGAAGGATGTGCTCTTGTACCTTGGGTAGCTCAGTACCCTGTCTCTGACTTTCATGTGGTTGGTCTCTCTCCATACATTAGCAGTAGCATTTCTGGGCTTCCGCTCCGCTCTGTCCTTGCCCAAGCCATGGCCCTGCTCAGAGCACAGCAACACCGAGAGCTGCACTTTCTTTCCCTCAGTCCTGAGTCTTGTCCCAGCTGACAAACATTGTGAGTGGAAGACAGCCAAAAACTGCATACGCTGTAAAACAAAGGCCTTTTAGAAGCTTGCTTTTGCCAAAATATAAACAGCTTCCTTCCCCTCACCTTGGCTGCAAGGCTTGTTACAGCATCATAAGCTCTCTCGAAAGTTGTAAAGTGTTTTCTTCACCAAGCAGCTCTCAGCCTGGTGGTAGACAAGTGTGTAAATAGTGGTTTGAGTGTATAAGAAAGTAAACCATCCCTGTCTATTGTGCAAGAAGGTGTACCATCCTGTTTGTCGTGCAAGGAAGTGTTCCATCCCTGCCTGTGAGCGGCCATGGAGGAGCCTTTTGGAAGTAGCTTTCTATGCTCACTAGTGGGCATGTTATCCTAGTTGGGTCAAAAGATGATATGAAGAAAATGCTACCTGCAGATCTTTCCTCCTCTGAAATGAAAGCCAGTGCTGCTCTGCTCAGACAGGCAAGTTGCTGCTTCCCTCCCTTGTTGCTCCAGGAGTAAATTGAGAGTTTCTGCTGCAGAGATCCCTGCTCTATCATAGGCCAGCCTAAGTGAAGGCCAAAAGAAGTGTTTTTTTCTGGAAGAAAAAAATTAAAGCCTCCTAGAACTCAATCTCTGAACAGCATTATCCTTCTAGTAAGAGACCAGATTCTGCTTCCCCCATGACCTTCTGTGACCTTTCCAGTGGCAGCCTGTGTGCGTCTATCAGAAACCCCTCCTTCCCACCCAGGAGCACTCTGTGTTGTGGGAAAAGGAGGAGGATCTTTCCAGCCTTTTGCCTGGGGCTATGCCAAGCCTCACACTATAGCTTTCTGAGTCTCCTTGCTGTAGTATGGCTGTTTCCTGCACCCAGCAGGAGACATGGATATGTTGAGCAGGTCAACAGAATCACTTCTAACTCTCAGATGGAAGCATGCTCTGCATGACAGTCACCCATCATCCCTTTGTTGCTGATAATTGTGTATCTGAACCTCTTGTGTCTCGAGAAGGAGCTTCATCTACTACTTCTGTCCTTTTACACATGGTTATCAGGAGAGAGAATCCCCACAATCTGTGATTGGTGGAGTGGCAGAATTAAAGCCAAGATGCAGAGAAGAGAGAGGAAGCCTAGGGAAGCTGATTTCTGCCACTGGTCTAAACACACTCACTCACAGTTCTGCTTTTAAGGAGCCCCAGTGTTTCCTGGGCTGTTTCTTAGCAGATGTGATTGCTTTAACCTCGTCCCGATTAGCCTCAGCTTCAGTGAGCTGCCTAGGACTTGTTTCAGGTTATGTCCAGCTAGTATATGTCGCCATACACAATGGTGATCATTTCATCGTCCATTGAGTGTATAAGAGTGTGGTCATCAAACCACAAGCCACAGCTTTCTTACTGGAGAAATTGCTTCCTGAAGTACACTCTATGCCTGTTGTTTTAAAGGTTAAGCAAGCTTGAGTCTGTGTAGACTGAGAATCAGTTAAATCAGGATTACAATTAACTGCATGTAACAGCTAACCTCTCCCTACCCAATAACTGAGTTAGGCACGTTAGAGGGGTTTCCCCATATAATTAGAAATCTGTGGAAATCGGCCTCTCCAGACACCATGGTGCCATCAGAAGCCCATGTTCCTTCTGCTCTGTCTTCAGCAAACCTACTGATGTTGTTCATCCTATTCTATCCCCCTTTGGCAGGCTGTCCATCCCCCTCTTCCCAGGTTATCTAGGGGGAAGCAGAACAGTGCCAGCAGAGGCTATAATCCATGGTCTGTCGGGTCTGAAAGAACAGCCCTAAAACCACACCCTGCACTTCTGCCTAGTCTCAGTGTCCAGAACTGTGCCATGTTCTTATGTTTAGGTAGAAGAGAAATAGGAAGTATAATTTTTAATTTTTTAAGGTACGCATGCATTATTCAGACAGAATCAGAACGGTGTTACTAGAAAGAAAGGGAGATGTGGTAATGTCTAGGCCAGCCTAACCTAAGTAAGAATTTCTCCATACTTACTTCATTTTGCTCTTCAAAGACATCAGTATGGAAGAACCTTGCAGACAATTTGCATTTAGGAAAAGTAAACTGTCCTTCATTTGGATCTGCAGAAAACTTGTTTATATATATATACTGTGAAATGGATATAATATCTACCCTACACTCTAGCTACTAAAATCTAGAAAAAGGCCCTACCCCAACGTTACATCCATATGCCAGTCTACATGCCTGTTACTAGAAAATCAAGTTGTTACTTTAAAATTTATATAGTTTTTATGTGCATTGGTGTTTTGCCTGTACATATGTCTGAGGGTATCTAGTTCCCTGGAACTGGAGATGATTGTAATCCCCTATTTGGGTCCTGGGAATTGAACCCTGGGCCTCTGGAAGAGCAGTCAGTACTCTTAATCACTGAGCCATCTCTCCAGCCCTGAGTTGTAGATAGATAGATAGATAGATAGATAGATAGATAGATAGATAGATAGATAGATAGATAGATAGATAGGAGCTAGGCAGTGGTGGTTCATGCCTTTAATCCCAGCATTCGGGAGGTGGATCTCTGAGTTTGAGGCCAGCCTGGTCTACAGAACAAGTTCCAGGACATCCAAACCCTACGCAGAAAAACCCTGTGTCAAACAAACAAAAAGCTGCTATATCACTGTGTGTGTTTGTGTGTATTCGTTCTGTTTGTGGTATAAATGTTATTAAGCATCAGGCACTCTACAAGGCACTCTGGACACAACAGAAAATAATCACAGGGACTTGGGAGGCAGTTCAGTGAGTCAAGTATTTGCTGCCCAGGCATGAGAAGCTCACATTCCCCTAGTACCTACCTAAGGGCTAGCTAGCACCAAAGTTGCCCTCAGCCACTACATGTGCATTCATACGCACAAGCACACACTCACGCACTCCTTCTAAAAAACTTTTAAACACAAGCAATTAAAAAAAAAAAAAAACCAGGCATAGTGGCACATGCCTTTGATCCCAGTACTCAAGGAGGTAGAGGCAGGTGGATCTCTGTGAATCTGAGGCCAGCCTGATCTCAAAGAGAGTCCAGGACAGCCAGGGCTACACAGAGAAAGCCTGTCTTGAAAAACAAACAAATAAGAAGAAAAATGATCAAACAAATGAAACCATTTTCATTGTGTAGTGTCTAGAAGACAAGAAAGCTCTGTCTGTAAATGGCTACAATACATGGCAGAGTGGCCTGACTGATAAGAACCACACAAATACACATTTATAAACGTTCGGAAGAGGAAAAGATTGTTTCTGCCGGAAAGAATCGAGTAACTATGACCTGAGAACCTAAACAGATGTTTTCACTTTAAGAGTTTGCGTTCCCAGCTAGTGAGCATCATCATAAGACCAGAAAAATATGTTAGAAAAATGCATAACCAACTACCATTCGCACAGGATTACAGATAGGTGGGCTTGTGTGCTCTTCAGTTCCTCCATAAACCAAGAAAGAGTTTTGGGAAGGAATGAATGTGTGTTGAGTGTCCATTTGTGTGTGTGTGTGAATGTGTGTGTGTGTGTGTTCGTGTACATGTGATGCTTTGGTTAATGTCCAGACACCTTTGTTGAACGCCTAGCTTATAGTCTTCACTCAACCTCCAACAGTCCAGCAATGCAGTTACACGTACCTACAAGAGACTTAAGGCTCAGAGAGGTTAAGTAATTGAGGCCAGTTAGTGAGCATCAGACCCACAATTGAGCCCTGGCCCAAATGAAGGAAAGGCTACCCTTCCCGCAGTCTGTGGGTCCCTCTGTCTTTTACTGTGGCCAGTCTGAGCCACAGCAGACAGGCCAGCTTGAATTGCTCAGGTTCTCTGCCTTATAAACCTCTGTTCCTGGTCAGGCATCTCAGTCAACAGAGTCACTCCAAACAAGACTCCTCAGCTCAGTCCTGTCACGTCCCCCTAGCCAGACTTTGGGACTCAGTTCCCAAGACAGAATCCCCCAAAGTCATGCGCACAGCCTTTCAGGTCATCTTTTAAACTTTTTCTATATATAATTTATAAAAGACAAAATAATTCTGGTATAAGCGGTAGAAAGTTGCTGTTTCCTTAGAGCATTTCCCTTCATTCATTCATTCCCTTCATGTCAGGTCCATTCATGTGGAGACGGCATTATCCCATCTGTTTTATCTAGTGGTGGAAGTCAATCTCAGGATATCCTTTTATTTAAAAAGTACTCTATTTTCTCAGTCATTATTTTCACTTAATATGACTTTACAATTAAAGTTCTCACAGTGAATGCCTATTGAAAGCAGTGTTTATCCTATTGAGGACCAATAGCAAAAACTAATTCTACGGAGTTAAAATAAATAAATAAAAATTTTGTTACATGGTACTAGGAAAAGATGGTTCAGCATTAGCATTTGCCTTACAAATGTGAGAGCTTGAGTTCAGATTCCCAGAACCAACATAATGCCAGGTAGGAGAGTGGTAGCTAGCTTGTCATTCAGCCTCAGGAGGCAGAGACAAAAAGGTCACAGAGCAAGCTGGCTAGTGGCACTCTGAGTTTGATTAAGAGGCCCTGCCTCGATGAATAAGAGAGAAGAACCATCAAGGCTGATTTCCAGGATCAACCTTAGGTCTGCACATGCACAGAAACACAAACACATACGTAGAAGAAAAGCACCTTCACTTCCCACAGACTGTGTGGCACTTGCCATGTTTTGTTGGTGCGTTGGGTCTTTGTAAGCCTTCCTCCTGCAGAAGGTACCCAGTGTCAGTCTTGTATTCATCATATGATGTGTTCATATAGTAGGCTTATTTTGTGTGTTGTCAAATGTTACATCTTAGGTTAAATTTTAGATCAGTGAAGTGTTACTGTTTTGGGATTCTAAAACTAGCCTTCAGGGTCATGCATGACTTGGTGGCTCCTAGTTTCTGTTCCTGCCTCATTTCCCCAACTGTTTTGTCACAGTGCCCAGGTCACCTTCCTCCAACCTTTTGAGACAGTGATTCAGGTTTCCAGGCTGTTTTTCTCTGATCCATAAGGACACTCGTTAAACACTTCCTGAGTTGAATGTGCAGTGAAGGGAACTAAGCTGAGACTATATGCATCTGTGTTGACTAACACATAGCGCCCTAATTTCTGAGTCAGTGTGCTTTCAGAAGCCCCTGGCACTCTTCTTTAAGAGACCCCTCTTCTTTGTATCATGATCTGTCCTGACAACCTTAAGGAAACTTCTTCTTAAACTCCCTCTTTCTTTGACCACCCTACCCAGCCCCACCCCATTACAAATCACTTCAGCCAGGAGTGATGAAGGAACTCTCCATGGATCATTTTCTTCTTTTTCTTATAGGCAATCTTTGGCAGCCAGACACTGCCTAACTCCAGTTTATGGACAATGAATAACAATGCAGGCTGCAGAATTTCAAGTGCCACAGCTGGTGGCCAGAAGCCAAACACCCTGCCACAAAAAGTGGTACCACCTCCAGGTTCCTCCACCTTGGTCTCCAAGCCCACCTCCAATCACAAACAAGTGCTCAGAAAGGCAGCATCCCAGAGGGCTTCCAAGTAAGTTATTTGTGGTGGTTTGTGCAGTTTCCAATGTCATACCAATCCTAACAGCACTCACTAGAAAGCTTTCAGGACACCTGACAAGAAACACTGCCGTAGTTTCAGATTGGAATGACTTGGGGAGGAATGACCCGTGAAGTGTATGGGCTCTCTCTCCTGTGGGAGGGACAGCCACTGTGCTCCAAGGTTCCCCAGCAATGGCTAACCAACTGTGCTGGCCTCTGACAGGGCTACAGACAGTGTACCAGGTAACTGTCCAGGACTGTCTGCTTAGAGAAGGGAGGTAAAAACGTTTCCCTCAAGTGTGTCTCTGCTTGCTCACTTTGCAAAAATCAGATCCTTTCAATTTCATGTCTGATTCGGCCCTCTTTTCCCTTTGTTTGCACATTGGTGTTTAGGTGGTTAATTTCGTCAGCATTAATCAAAGAACTATGCAGCAATGGTATTCCTGATGCCCTTTGTAAGCCATCTGTTTTATACTAAAAACAACAGCCCCATGCCTGGCATGCACTGTCCTTCCTCTACCTCTAGCCCTTTAGTCAGTTAACTAGAAATAGATTGACAGGTTGTTTGCTCTAGCAGTTTTCTCCATTTTGAAACCAGGTCCCCAACCAAAGTCTGAGAGATACAGGCATTTTCTGCCTGTGGATGGATACCTAGGGTTTTTTAGTTATTGTTCATACTCATTAAGACTCCTCCTCATTTGTCCTTCACAAGCTCAATTTTAGTTGTCAGAAACTCAGAAAGTGTACCTACTGCTTTTTCCCCTTTGGGGGTCGAATCAAATTGTAGATTTGAATGGAAATTATTCCCTGTGGCTCTCTTCACTATATTGCTGCCATTATTCATTTACCCAGCAAATATTTGCTCAGCACCTGCTATGCATTGTAGTCGTGGAGGACTCTGGAGCCTGAGGGGAGGACAGTGGGAAGGCTCCAGGTGAATGCCAGTGGAAAGACAGAAAAGAAACTGTGTACCCCTCCTGCCCTGCACCAGAAAATAAAGGGGAATTCTGACGAGTGTAGCCCCTGTACCCAGCCTACTGAACTCCTACCTCATTATACATTTATTGATTGAGCATATTACTTAATCTCTTGGTCTTGGTTTCTTCATTTGTAATAATGGGGCTGTAATCACCTACTTCACAGGGAAGTGGATAAACAGGAACTAAGGGAGCTTTAATCATCCTCTGATGGATGTTTAGACACTTGCAGTCTGAAAGGCGCACAGCTAACCGTTTGAAAGCACGTGTTGAATCTGCCGAAATGTTCCTTGTGAACTCTCCAGTGTGGGCCTGGGGGTCTGTGTGGTGCTAGTGAAGAGCTGGACTTGGGTGGCAGGGCTGGGATTTTGAAAGTACAGCTTGCTACCCTGAACTCATTGCTGGCAGGGAAGCCCTGCAGACTCCCAGGATGGAATTGCAGCTCTTTGGGCAAATTCGACTTTGCTGAATTTTTGTGGTTTCTTTTTTGTGACAGGCAGCAGTGTGGGAAAACCGGAAACAGCTCAGCGTCAAAAATGCACAGAAGGGGGGAAGCAAAGATTTCTTCAGAATTTAAGAAATATAATCCAAGCATCAGAAGGCATGCTGGGAGGCGTTGTTCCAGCAAATAGTTTCCAATTTGCCTTTAAAACTAGCCTAAGTCTGTGGATCTAAGTTAGTGTTAGTGGAGATCTTAGCGTTCTCTCACACATGAAATGCCCAGCCTCACAGAGACCAAATAGATTTTCTCCATTATTGTTTTTGTGTGGTAGGGAGGGAGAACGGGCCAACACATACCATGGTACACTTGTGGAGGTCAGAGGCCAGCTCTGGGGTAGCCGGTTGCTCTTTGGCCATGGAGAATCCCAGGGACCTTCCTAACTCAGGTCGCCAGGTTTGCACCGCAAGTGGTTTTATGAGTTGAACCCTCTTCTCACTTAAAACAAAAGAGTGAGCTTTTGTTGTTGTTTTTATGGACTGATTCAATTAATTACATTAATTTTACACTTAACAAAGAAGTTATAGGGACAGAACAGACAGCTTTGCTGATTGTTACCATCATTACTTTATATAGGCTTAGGTCATTCTGCATTTGAAGGCTACACCAGACTGTGAAACTGCCCCCAATACAGTACTGTCAGCTAAACATTATATTTTATTTGGATCAGTACAGTCATTTTTAATCCACAAAAATTTTTCATGGTTCCTGGAATGAGAATCTTGAGCACCGCTCGGTCTGTTCTTGCTCTTCTGGAGGGATTCTTGTTCCTGGCCAACCTATCAACTTTCTCATATCTCTGTGATTCAGTTTCCTACTTTACACAGAAAAATGACAAGAGTTACCTGGCTAACGGGAGCTTAGAGAAGTGAATTCAGAGCACAAATACACTGTGTGCTCCACCCCGTAAGCTCAGTATTACGTGGCAGGACATTTGAGAGTGAGGGGAAAGTCTAGAAAATTCCATGCAGTGTTTTTACTGTGTTCTGCAAAGTGTGTTGCTTCTTCTGCTCCCATTGTGTTGGAGCCTTTATTCTAGCTCAGCTCAGATTAACCACGAGCCATTCGTTCTGGCTGGCGCGACTGAGTCACACTCAAGAAAGCCACTGTTGCCCCAAGAGACACACTAGGAGAAGTTGTAATGAGCCAAGCCCTGTGCTTTTGGGTTGAACTTGAAGCTTCTCTTAGCACCGAGGTTGGCATGGGGCAGACAGAAGCACTATCCAAAAGCATCATCACAATTTCCACATCCTAGAGGCTGAGTCTGAAGAACAATAGGACATCAAAGATGGAATGTCATTTGGATTTGGGTGCAAAAGGAGATGAAAATCAAAACATTGGAGTCCTGTTTTGTTATGATAATATTTAAGTCACATTCCCATCTACAAAATAAAAACCACTGCCCTCCTGAATAATTAGCCAAAATAGCTTGTGGTCTGTTGATACAGTTGAAAGCTTCATTAGGGGTGCATTTGTGTTCTAGTCTTGCTTCACAGACCTTTCTCTGGTCCTCCCTTGGTACTACAGTTCTTGTTATCATTTACAAATTCATATATCCCCCCACTCTACTTAGGTATAACTTGTCATTTCGGTAAAGAGAGTGGACATTCTTCCTTCTCTCTCTTCCCCTTTGTTTGTTTTTAGATGTTTACATAGGGCCAATCACCTTTCTTAATTTTCCTCTAAAGCTTGAAACACTATAATTTAGTGCCAATCTCACCTCCTCCTTTCAAAAGTATTTGTGGCATTTTTTTCCTAAGAAATAACTGAATTAAAAGGGTGGCAGCTGTGAACAACTAAATGCATCTGAACTGCTTTTCCTTGTGACCTTTGTTTTCAGAGCCAGAATCACACATATTTCCCAAAAAATACAGAAAAACAGAACCAAGGAGCTTAAAGATTGCCAGGCAAACCGACAGGCTCATGATGGGTTTGAATGAACTAGCACAAAGTGGTTGTAACTTGGGAAACTTCTCCTAAGAAAGCAAGCATTACCAGGGTGGGCATAGAATCCTAGAGGAGAGGAAAGGAGAGAGGAGGAGGGGAAAGGCAGGAAAAGAGGAGGGATGGAGGAGAGGGAAAAGGAAGAAGACAGAGACTGAAGTACAGTACTTACGTCACTCTGCCTCAGGCAACCGTGGTGGGAATTTTTAAAGGTAACTAAATGCTGTACTGTGCCAGCACCTAGGACGGTGGTATTTGTTAAAGACTTTGGGATTAAGAGGAGAAAATATCAACAGCTGAGCAGCCCTGTCAAATTAGTTAACAGCAATGTTGCCTGAGCATTTTCTGAGGTCAGCAGTATAATGAAACATGCTCAGAGATGACAGGATAATAAAAAAAGACATATCCACTAACACATGTATATATGTGTGTGTGGTGTAGTCTTTTTCTTACGGGAGTCGATGCAAGACTCTAGGACAGGAATTGTAGTGGTCCAAACCTCCTTGTTTTGGTTTTAGTCATGGTTATATTGCAGATTAACCATTATCTGTTGATCTTTTAATCTTTTATTATGAGGTTTGAAGAAACACGGTTGAGTATGTTGTGTATCCATCCTTACATAGGGAGTTCTCAGTGTACTTCTGTGAGTGGTCATTATAATTAGTAATTGTAAAATTTTCATGCCAGAAGGTAAAGGAATGGGGCTCTAATAGGAGCCTCAAGTATAGGAGGGTCCACAGGTAACTGAGCCAGAGCTGGCATTCTTAGCACCCAGAATGCTAACCCCACACTTCCCAGCAGACCATTGACTTCAGAAGTCCCCACCAGACCTCTTAAATTGCATGTGTACAGCAAATGCAGATTAATCATCCCCAAATACTGCTTTTGGAAAATTCAAAGTAAGCACTGAGGAACTCACCCCTTTCCTTTCCAGGCCAGTTTTACCACTTATGACTAGTGAAGCACTCAAAGGAGGAAGGATTAGTGCCACTCTGATGCAGACCTGGCGGGGAATTCCTGCTAGGAGCTACCCAGGAAGGACTGGGTTGAAGAACAACATTGAAGGCTTTTAGATGGCTTCCTATGAGAGTGCAGTCTGGAAAATGAGCGGGAACTTGGAATACCCCACACAATCCCCTCTCACCCTGGGACAGAGCCTGGACGTAGGAAGGAAGCAGTCAGGAGGTTAGATTCTCTTGTTTTCCCTTTGTTGCCCTCCTCATTTGGGCCTGAGTAGTAGTCTTCAGGCTTGCATTTTTTTGTGAACAGTGACATCAGAGAAACAGCCCAGCATCTTCGTCATCAAAAGTCACAATAGTTGTGCATGGATAAGGAAAGTGAGAGTCACAGAATGATGGATCGTCTTTTAGTGGTCCATACATAGGTCATTGGATTAAAAAACATTACCTTTCTTCCCTGCCTGCTTTGGGTGAAATGGTAATATGATTGATGGAGATTTCCCTCCCTCACTCTACATCTCCTAAGACTTTCTTCTTTAAAGATGAGCAAATATTGAGAGTTCCTGGGTCTGAGAACAGATTAAAAGGATTTGTGGTAAGGAGCCAGAGGCTTTTCCAACTCCTAAAATAAGCTAAAGTATGAGAGAGAACAGCATTTTAGCAAACACTTTAGTTGTATTCTTACGACTTTAAATGTGGAGCATGTTAAAGGTGTCAGAGCAAGCATTGACCAGCTGCACAGGCACCAGAGGTACCTGTGACAAACCAGGAGAATGCCAGGAACTAGAGCCCAGGCACGGGGGCAGCGAATCCCTGAAGCAACGACAGTCATCAGAAAATTGTAGTAGAAAGTATGTGTACAAAGGTTAAAAAACAATATTAGAAGAAAGAGAAACTCCTCCTAAAAAATGCCTTCCAGAAAGAGAATTGTCACTGTTGAAGGCACGTTGGATTTTACAAGAGCACACGGGGCTGTGAGCAGTGCAGTTTAACAATCACTAGAGATCGCTTTGTCTCCAACGGAATCATTTTTAAGGCTGGAGCATTTCAGTTCTCAAAAAGACAAAAATTGTTATCTGACCACTTTACAATAAAATGACAAAATGCCCAAATAATTTGGAAAATTTTAAGCATTATTTTAAGTAACTTGTATCAAAGTCTTATTGAAGACTATATGAAAATAAGAATTGTACACATCAAAAGTTATAGTTGAAATATGGCCAGAGATGTACTCCAAGATAGATTCATAATCTACATCATTTTCTTTTTAAGGTACAGAAAGATTTAAAAGAAATGAGCCAAAATGTAGGCTTTTCCGCATGTTCTGGGCACCTGTACCAGCTCTACTGCGTGCCCTGAGACGCCCCCCACCCCCACCCCGAGTCAGAGCCTGCCTTGTTGGTGTGGTTTAATCTCTTGCCTTTGTGGTGGGTCTTTATCATCTGTCCTGTCCTCAACTTCTCAGCTGAATCTACCCAGTCCCTCCCTGTTTATTTTCTCCTTTTCTTCAAAACTACTCATATTTCGTTTGTGGGGTTGGGGGGGGACCTGTCTCCACTGTCATTGCTATGGGAGTGAGTGTTGGACTTACAGATGTGTGCCATCACATCCAACTTTTTACGTGGGTTCCAGGGAACAAACTGGATCAAACTCAGGTGGATAGGCTTATGCGACACTGATCAGGTTTCTGAAAAGCATGTGTGTGTACTTAGTATTATAAATTCAAAATATGTAAGTCAAAGCTCATAGTTTACAGAGAGAAATTGCCAAACTGTCAATCATAATGGGTGGTTTATTTAAACATACATGTCTTTTTTGGTGAGAAGGGGTTGAGTTTGGGTTTTTGAGACAGGGTTTCTCTGTGTAGCCCTGCCTGTCCTGGAACTCACTTTGTAGAACAGGCTGGCCTTGAATTTACAGAGATCTACCTGCCTCTGCCTCCCAAGTGCTGAGATTAAAGGTCATCCTGAGTGAGGTATCTCAGAAGCAGAAAGACACACATGGTATATGCTCACATATAAGTGGATATTAGACATATAATATAGGATAAACATACTAAAATCTGTACACCTAAAGAAGCTAAGCAAGAAGGAGCAGCCTGGGTAAGATGCTCAATCCTCATTCATTAAGGCAAACAGGATAGACATCGGAAGAGGGAGAAAACAGGGAATAGGACAGTTGCCTACCACAGAGGGCCTCTGAAAGACTGCCCAGCAAGGTATTGAAGCAGATGCTGAGACTCATAGACAAACTTCAGGGCAGAGTACAAGAGAATCTTATGTAAGCAGGGGGAGATGAAAGACTTGGAAGGGACAGGAGTTCCACAAGGAGAGCAACAGAACCAAAAAATCTGGTCCCAGGGTTTGTAAGACTGATACTCCAACCATGGACCATGCATGGAGATAACCTAGAACCCCTGCATTGATGTAGCCCATGGCAGCTTAGGGTCCAAGAGGGTTCCCTAGTAAGGGGAACAGGGGCTGTCTCTGACATGAACTCAGTGGATAGCTCTTTGATCACCTCCTCCTTGGAAGGGGGTACAGCCTTACCAGGGCACAGAGGAAGATAATGCAGCCAGTCCTGATGAGACCTGATAGACTAGGATCAGATAGAAGGGGAGGAGGACTTCCCCTATCAATGGACTGGGGAAGGGGCATGGGATGAGAAGAGGGAGGGAGGGCAGGATTGGGAGAGGATGAGGGAGGGACCTACAGCTGGGATACAAAGTGAATAAATTGTAATGAAAAAACAAAAGGTGTATGTCACCTCATCTGGTTTATATGTATCTTTTTAATTGTACATTTGACCTATTTTCTTTGATGGTTCTGTTGTTTTTCACACACGCCCATTTCTCCCACTCCTTGAAGCTCTTCTTTATTGAAATACACCGCTATTAATAACTCAAACAAAATAACTACTAGAGGTTTGGATGAAGTGCAGAATTAGAAGTTTGTTTTAATGGGTAGTTTTTAATCCTTATGGCCACCACATATAATAAAAACTACTTCTAGTATACAATCTAAGAAAATAGCGCCGTGCATTTGTGAAATAAAATGTCAGAAGCATTTTCTCTTCTTAATCTTTTTCTTTTTTCTTTCATTTATCTATCTACCTATCTACCTATCTACCTACCTATCTATCTATCTATCTATCTATCTATCTATCTATCTATTTGGGTTTATTCTTATTTCTGAGTCTGTGTGTGTGCTCATAGAAGCCAGAAGAGAGTATTGAATCCCTTGGAGCTGAAGTTGTAGATGGTTGTGAGTCACCCAACACGGGCTCTGGGAACTAAATTCAAGTCCTCTGTGAAAACCACACACTCATAATGACTACCCATTTTTCCAGCCCCATCATTTATTATTTTAATGTGAACCCCCAAAATGCTTTTACAATTCACAAGTTACTATTCAGCCTCTTTCAAAAGAGAGAGAATTAGTTACACATAGATGACTGCTTCTAACAGAATATACATTTTTAAATAAAATTGTATGTTCACAAAAGTCCAACACATACTGTGCCACAAAGTATTAACCTCAAAACAGTTTATATTCTTTAACCATAATGAATTTGTTACAAATAATTTAAAAGCTAGCTTTTGCATTTTTAAAGTCTATTTGGTAGTAACTTTTTAGAAATGTGCCTATTACTCATAATTTAGAGGTAACAATGAAATTGTGAAATCCTTCAGACTATCTGTGGGCTGTGGCAAGTCCGCTTCCAAATGGGTTTTAGCATGGTAAGTGTTGGAGTAGGAACTCAGCACCTCAAGCGTGCTGGGCAAGTACTCTAGCACTGCACCATACTCTTACACCTAACTCTTCTGTAAATATGTTTATTACCACAAGAAAAAGAAGGCTAGAGAGATGGCTCATGGTTAAGAGCTTGCTGTTCTTATAGGAAACACAAGTCCAATTTCCAGCAGCTATATCAGAAGACTCACAGCCACCTGCAGTTCCACCTTCATGGCATCTGGTGCCACCTCTGGCTCCCACAGGCATTCTGTGCATGTGTACTCACGCACACGCACATGCACACACATATACACATGCACACAAATCCTTTTTAAAGGCAAGTGATAGAAAATAAATGAATTAGTTTATTATAATTATAATCTGAAAAGATATAAAAAGACAGTTAAGGAAACTAATTTTAAGAAAAAACAGGAATCACCTATAGAAGTGTTGGGAAACAGTTGGAAGATAGGTAGTCTGTGAGTGAGTACTTACTAAGAAAAATCAAAGCACATGTTTCATTTGGGGACATTCATTTCTTTAGTCTACCCTGTCTTCTAAAGAGTTATTCTCACCCTTAGGAGTGTTTGGTGAGTGAGTGGAGTTTTAATAATTTTAAAATTATGTATTATGAGTGTGGTGGTGGTAGCTCATGACTTTAATCCTAGCACTTGGGAGGCAGAGGCAGAAGTATCTCTATGAGTTTGAGGGTAGTCAGGTCTACAGGGCAAGTTGCAGGTCAGCCAAGGCTATAGAAGAAACCCTGTTTCAAAAGAACAAACAAATGAAAAATGTGTATTATGTGCATATATGTATAGGTACCGGTGAAGGGCAAAAGAGGGCATCAGATCTTCTGGAGCTAAGAGTTATAATTAGTTGTGAGTCATCCACCATGAGTGCCGGGAATGGAACTCTGGTCCTCTGCAAAAGGAGTAAGTGCTCTTAATTACTGAGCCATCTCTCCAGCCCCACCATCAACACTTTATGAAAACGATTGAATTGGGGGTGTTTCCAGGACCTTCCCAAATGAACCCAGGCCTCTGTCAGGCAGTCCTGAGATGGTCAGCATCCCAAGCTCTAGCTTGTTTACAGTCTGAGCATTTTCCTTCAGTGGATCCTTCCTTCTTACCCTGGCCAGCTTACTGTCACCTTGACATAAGTTAACATTTATTTGGGAAGAGGGACTCTGAATTGAGAAAATGCCTCTTTAAGATTTGCCTGTAAACAAACCTGTAGTCTGTTTTCTTAGTTACTGATTAATGTGGTTTGCTCAGCCCATTATCAGTGATGCTGCCGCTGGGCAGGTGGTCCTGGGGTGTAGAAGAAAACAAGCTGAGCAAGCGAAGAGGAACAAGCACTCCTCCTCCCTGACCTCTGCTTCAGCTCTTACCTCTAGGTTCCTGCCTTGGGTTCCTGCTCTGACTTCCCCTCATGATGGACTGTGATGTGGAACTGTACATTGAAATAAATCCTTTTGTTTTTGGTTATGGTGTTATATCCCAGCAAATAAAGAAGCCCTAAGACACTTCTAAGAAAAGTCATTTCTGATGTGACACTATAATCCAAGTAAACTGTTTCGCTCTAAAGCATTGGACTAGAATACCAGCATCCATGAGTTAGAGATGGGAAAAGCCTTGGAAAGAGCCTGAAGTCTGGCACTGAACTGTAATCAACTGGTGAGGTAATCAACAAAAGAGACCCCGAAGGAAAACCTAACACTTCAGCAAATGAAATAATGGGCAGAAGCAAGAGCAGAGGAAATCACAAAAAGAAGGAATAAAGATGCACCAAAAAGGACACCGGATGCCTCACTGGCCAAATGAATAACAGGGCCATTACCATAGTCTCCAAGACCTGTGCCAGAGAGTGTAGAGGCTGCCTGCCTGGAGTGGCCATGCTGCCAGCAGATGTCCTGGACAACCCTTTGGTTAGTTCAGATTCTCCAAGTAGAGGCTTTCTTCTAGTCCTACCAGAAGTCTTTCAAAGGGAGGACACAGACAGTATTTTATCTTACAGATATTATTTGTAATTCATTGTTGAAATGCTTCTTTAATGACCTGTTGTAAAAGGAACTTTTATTCACCTGCTTCAGTTGTTGTCTCTGAGGATTACTGTCTCTGTCTGCTAACCTAGGCCTAGGCCCAGAAGCTTCTAGCCTCTAGACAATCTAACCTAGGCCCAGAATCTTTTCAGCTTCGGAGAATTACTCTTTAAGCTCACCCTTTCTTGTTTTTTCAAAGCTCATAGTTGATTCAACTCAATTGTTCTGGCCCAAACTCCTCTCCAAGCTGACTTATTCAATCTGTCTTTTCTCTTGGCCCCTGAATGGTTCTTCTTGGCCTCAAACTCCAGCAATCTGCTCTGATCTCCTGGCTCCTTCTCGTTCTCTGGCTCCTTCAGTCTAAACCTAAGTTCTCTCTCTGCAACCTCTCTATTATAGTTCTGGTAAAAATGCCTCCTCTCTCTCACTCTGCATTGCCCATTAAGTAGCTTCTCTTTCCTCTCTCTTCTTGTGAGAGTTGGTCATATCCTATTCTGTCAAATCTCTCTCTCTCTCTGATTTGTCAGGTTTTCTGCCACTCAATCAAACACCACTTTCAAACATGGGTGCTTCTGCAAACCATCTTTACCTTCATTGTTTGGGATTAAAGGCGTATACCACCATGCCTGGACATAAGCTTTTCTTTACCACTTGCTCTATACCAGGCTGATCTTGAACTCAGATCTGCTTGGCTCTGTCTCCTGTGTTAAAGGTATGGTTGTATTCCAGCTGGATCACACAGACCTAGAGGGTCTTTGCATGTGATCTCTTGCCAAAGCAGCCGTATTCTGAATTAAAATTCCTCTACAACCTGTTCCTTTAGAAGAAGAATGAACATTTCAGGCTCTGTTTTAGACTTCAGAAAAGGTAGAAAAGGAAGAGTGGACAGACAGGGGCCAAGTGATTCCCAACTCTGGCTGCAGAGTGCATTTAATCTTTCAGGAACCCCTGTGGATGGTAACTATGGGAAAGTCTAGAGAACACACCGCCGAAATGAGAAGAGCAAGCTATCCTTAGCAGAACTTTTTGTATGACAGTGGTGATATTATGGGTGTCTGTTTAGTGTGACACCTGGGCTCTCACGTCCTTTACCTTCACTGTCTTCACTCTCAACATGCTGTGATCCTGTTATACTGTTGCCCAAGAGTAGCATCCACCTTGAAGACAGCCAGAGAAGCCTGGGAAGAGCTCAGGAGTAGAGGACCTGATAGGATGCATGAGACCATTGATTCCATCCCATGTACTGGGGGAACAGGGAGGGGAAGGACAAAGAACTGCTGTCCTGGTTCCCTTTCTGTTGCTGTGATTAAAAACACTGACCCAAAGCAACTTTGGTGGGGGACTGAAAGGGTTACTGCAGGTTCCACCATCACTGAGGGAGATCAAGGCAGGACCTTGAAGGCAGGCCTGCTTGCTATTCCATACTGCCATTCATTACCTTCTACCAAGGTCATCATCTCACAGCCACAGAGGTATGGCAGGGACAGTGGAAGCTAGCTGGCTTGCAGCCTAGCTTATACCAGCTTTGTCACACGCTTGACAGACCACCTGCCTAGGCATGGTACCACCTATGGTAGGTTGGCTCTCCCACATCAGTTAACAATCACTGCCCCCAGCCCCCACTCCCACCCCTACACAGGCCAGTCTGATCTACGAAGTTCCTCAGTTGAGGCTCTCAGATGATTCTAGGCTGCATCGTGTTGGTAAAGCTAGCTAGAACACATCATCCCTACCTTCTTAGGTAAATATGCCTGAAATACACTTACTCCTTGGAAAGCAGCAAAGAATCATTTCGAGCCCAAGTGCAAAAGAACACACCCACCCCTGACTACACCCATCCCTGACTAGCCATGTTTCAGAGTGGGTTGCTCAGAAGTTGTATTTTCCCAAGGAAATGATGTTAGCACAACAAAAGCGTGTTTACCCGTAGTGTGCCAAAACAGTCATAACAGACCTAAACCATTTTGGATACTAGTGTTTCCATGGAAAATTTCACTCAGCTTTTTCCCCTCGAATTGCTGTGGACACATTTCTCCATCAAAGAGGAGTAGGGGCCCATGGAAGAAACTGTAGAATCATAAGTTTCCAACTCCAAGCTTGTGCTTGCTGGTGGAAGAAGGATGGAAAAGTAAGTGGAATTGGACACAGGGGCCTAGAGATCTTGGAAGAAGAACAGAATGAAGCCTGTTAAGGGAGAAAGTGAGTTGGGAGCTCCAGAGAGGCAAAACGAAGTTTAAGAGACTTTGGGGATGCAGAACTCACTGGGTCTAAGCCTCTGTGGTCTCCTCTCTTTGTCTGGCACCTTCCTTTTTCTTCTACAGACCAAAGAGTTTGCCTCCGTTTTTACTGTTCACACATAGGCTTTTTAAAAAGGCTGAGTTGAAGGCCAGGCCGCTCCCTACGCAGCTGATCTTAAAATGATAGCACTATACTTACTGTTTGTTTGTTTGTTTGTTTGTTTGTTTGTTTACTTCTATCAAGGAAAAGGCCATGCTAGCCCCCACTCCAGGGGGCTTTTTTAAACTGAACTAAATATTCACACTCTCCCTAAAGTGCTCCTGGCTCAGAATCATTAAGCAAATCTATTTCTTTTATAAAAATGTTTTCCCTTTTCCCATTCTGCACCAGCACCTATTTCTCATAATGTTATGACTCGGCTAAAGTGGGATCTCCTCAGAAAGGCCACCCTTGACTCTGCCCTTCACCAGTGAACACAGGCTCCCTCCTCTCGGTTCTGTCTTGCTCCTTAACACCCACTACACATTCACATCTTATGCATTTGTTTTAATGTCTCTGTACCCCCATCAGAAATACAGGGATTTTATAAATATGAGATATAAATTAAATATTTTATGTGAACTAGTAAGTAGGAAAGCAGCATTGGGGAAGAGTTCCAAAGATGGGATTGAATAATTCCTCAGCAGTACAAGACCAAAGGAATGAGCAAACAGTAGCTGTAATCTTCCAGCCAGAACTTTTATATATCAACTAAAATCAAGGTAGATGGCCCCAGAAAATAAATGTGCTTATAGACATAGTGGGTCAAATTTCTTCTAAAAAAAATCTATTAAATATCTGTTGTAAGCAAAATGCATCAAGTGAACAAGGCTGTTAATAGTCTCTCTTCATAGAGCTTATGTTCTAGTCAAAATGACAAATAGAATACATCCATCTACATAAATTGATAATTATAACTTTGAAGCTTATAATTTTGATGAGTGCAATGAAAAATTACAGAGAGCTGTAAGAGCCTTTAACAGAGAGGTTGACATAATGATTTGAAGCCATCATGCCAGAACGGACATGCTGGGAAACTTGTATATAAGAACCCATCATGTTCTGCCTCTTCCAGAGTCGGCCTGAGGGGAGGTGTCAGTAGTGGTGTCTCAGCCTGAATGACTGTGTACTACAGAATGAGTGCTTAGTGGCATTCCTGATCTACTACTAGGCAACCCAATACATGACAATCATAGATGTGCAGAGCCAGGGGAAGGTGGTGGTGACCAAATGTGCCCCTTCTCCCTTCCCAACTAAGAAGCCATAAGAGCTGAAATGTGGCCTTTAAAAACAGTGCTTTAGCTAAGTCAGACCAAATGTATTCATTTGTTGAATAACTACTTGCTGAGAGACACTGCAGTGAGAAAAGACCCATAAAGTTGGGAATAGGCAGAAGGTCAGGTTTGAAATACATAATATTCTGGGAGGTGGATGTCTGTTGGTGAAAGAAGTCATCTTTGGGAATATGACATTTTAACAAAGTCTTGACAGAAGCAGGGGATGTGTTCCAAGAGAAGAAACACCAAGATCAAGAGAGAAGGCCGTTAGAGGGCCTGTCCTTAACCTTGCCTTTCCATCAGCACCTTTCTGCCTACAGGTCTCACCAGGCTCCTTTGTGTTTCAGAGGGTCCTCCGCAGAAGGGCAGCTGAATGGACTCCAGAACAGCCTTAACCCTGCAGCCTTTATGCCCATCGCCAGCTCCACAGGTCAGTGGGCCGTACCAGCTCTTCTCTGGGTGGGGCAGCAAGGAAGGTAGCATCTGTCAGTTCTCTCCCTTGCCCCTGTTGAGAGCTTCAGCTCAAAGAACAGATGTCCAGGCTTTGAAAGCATTGGCAGATAGGTATTTTGATTATATTTCTTCTTTAGAATGCTAATGACATCCTGGGGTAGGCATTTTTTGGGAACAGATCTGGTAAATGTAGCATCCTTGTGTGCTAGAACACTCTGAGTTATAATGCTGAGCACACACTCCCTGTGTTTGACTGCTTTCACTGTTCCCAGAGCGTTTCTTGATCTCTCACCCTCACAGCAGCTTTATGAGATCCATCTCCTACCTCCTCTCACGTGTGGAAAGTAAGACTCAGCATTTTAGTTGTGTGTGCATCCAGAGTTAGATGTCTGGCCTTTGATGTGTTTTGTGTTGATGCTAAAGGTCAGTTGACAGAGCCCGTAGCCTCTCGCCACAGGTGCACATATGCCAAGTGATATAGCCAGTAAGCCAGAGATTCCCTTTGCATAATAATTCTTAGACATAACACCAGTGAAAAAACTGAAAATCACATTGACTCAAGTCAGCAAACGTGCACTACTGAGTACCTACGGCAGTAATCTCATGTCAAGTGTACAGCTTTAAGAACTGAGAACCCCCTGTCTTACTTATGTGTAGAGGAATCACAGCTACTAAATGGCAAGGCAGTTTTACACCGAGGGAGTGAATCCACATTCTTTGAGTGGTAGGAGTACTTCCTAGAGAAAAACTTTTAAGCCAGCACTTGAAGATAGGTAGCCTACCAGGAGCAGGGACATCTGGGATGAAAGGAGTTCCTAGAATGTGTAATTGTTCTGCAAACCCTATTTGTTAGTATGGCTGGGGAGAGGGTATGAGCAAGAGAATGTGAGAAAAAAGTGGTGAAGTATCTGGGCCAATCATGAGCCATGGAGGGAATTTGTCATTTTGACAGCTGCAAGAAGTCCAGGAGGAGTTCAGACAGAGTGCAGGGAGTGTGATAAGGCGAGGCAGTGCTCCTGAAAGTGGTAGCAAACTCCCTGAGAAGCTTGGCTGTAGCATGAGAATGCCTAGATATATCTTACTGCTTTATTTTGAGGATTAAATGAGCAGTATATGGAAGGACTCTTCCTACACGCAGCGTTGTGGGCCATATTAGCATACTAATAAGAGCATTAAAAATTAGTTCTCCTTCACAGTTTTAGAGCCTAAATTCAGAAGATATTTGATGGCTCTGCGCTTGTGACCCTCCCTATGAATAATGGAGCATCATGGTGTTTGCTCTTTCATGCTGGGCATTGAAGGCCCCTCGAATGTGCTAGGAGCTCTGCCACTGGGAACACCACGAGCCCCTTAGAGCATGGCAGCTGTTTTTAAGGAGGTCAAACTTGGCACTTGGAACTGTGCTGGAGAGACGTGATGACTGAGAATCACGGGCAGGTTTGAAGTCGCTCTGAGTCACAGCACCTAGAGCCTCTACCCTCCCCACATGCCTATCCTGGAGAAGTTTGCAAGGCTCGGGAACCCTGACTACCTCCTGTGCGCGGCTAATTGAACAGTGTGGAATTGAACTGTGTCCTCTCTGGTTGAGGGACTTGGAACTGTGAAGGATCAACTGGGTCATGATTGCAGCAGCCTGATGGCCCTTGGTGACCTTGTGTAGATCTTGTCAAAGTTATTTTGTGTTTGGTGTCCGTGCAAACGTCAGAGGAAGCAGTTGTTCTCTCCATCAGCCATTTTCCCTGCTTCCACCTTAAGGTAACAGCCTTGTTTACTCACCAGTCACCCTGTGGCTCTAGCTTTACATGTTGTTGGATTTGTTGTCTGTGACTTTCCTGGTATTCCGGATGCTAAAGAAATGCTGAAGGGCAGGAACTAGTAAGAGCTGACACTTTGTGAGTTCCCAGCACACGTGGCATTGGCAACTGCCAGTGAGGAACTGCCCTGCATGGCAGTGTTTCAGCAATGCAGCTTGAGATTTCTGCAGCAGTAAGATTTAAAAGCTATTTTAGGGTTTCAAAAGGTTGCTCTGTTTGAAGGAGACGGGGCTACCACTGACAGCATTTTTCATTAAGCCCAGAAACAGGGGGAGGAGAGAGAGAGAAAGAAACTACAACAATGCCATATTACTCTTCCTCAGCTGTCTTCCAAATACCTTTAGCCCCTGTCTTGTACAGTAACAGGTCCATAAATATAGCTCATGGCTGTTTCCTAGCCCTTAACCCTTCTTTTTCATCTGCCTAACCCCATAGGTTTAAGATGTGTGGCTTTGCAGGTAACAAGGTAGTGCCTCATCCCACTCTGAGTTGTAAATCAGTGGGGCCTTTTACTGCTGCTGGTGGGCTAATTACATCTTTTGTATAATGTGCATTAGGTACGATACCAACTTTTCTAGCAGAGTGCCTGGGAGGAATGCTGCCTGAATGTTATCTTCCTTGACTTCCCTACCTCCGGCCTTAATTCCAAGTTTGCAATGAAAGGAAGGGAGAGAGTCAGCAGATTTGGAAACTTGAGAAGGAAGCTGGAGTCAGGGCCCTTGTCCCGAAGCCAAACTCATTGGCTCGCCTTCTTTATAACCATGGTATTCCATCGTGAGCCCTGAAGTGCTAATAGTGAACTAAAACAGCAGAGAAGGCAAATTAGGTAACTGAGGTCAGCTACCATTCCTGTAGGGATCTGCAGCCACACCCTCAGTGATTGATGTCATTTGCAGGAAGTAAGAAGCCACGTCCTGTTAAATGCTTATTGTCTCTAGCCCTGTTGAAATGTGCTCTTTGCATGGGGACAGCACAAAAGCCCCTTAGTGTGGCTGTGCCCATCCCACTCCTTGAGTCTTGAGACAAGAGAAATGAGCTTCCTCTTGTATAAAGTAAATCCAGCAGGGCTTCCCCTGAGGACCTAAAGTCACTCTAACTTCCACGTGGCTTATTTGCCTATTTGCCTGGAATAACCTCCAGTAATTTCATTACTGGATTATTATTTTATCATACGTTATGTAGTTCTTGGAGCTCCTGGGTGGGAAATTAAGAAGTTAAGAATAAAATAAGCAACGTTCCTGAGTCCACAGACCTAACGTCTGATGCCCTCCTTTCCTTTTTTTTTCCTTCCATTTCCTCCTTGCCTGGGGCTTTAATTTCTACACCCATTGCCAAAGCTCCCCCAAACATTCCTCTGTGCAGGGCCAGAGGGTAAGCTTGTGAGGTGCTGGCCCCTCCGGAGCAGAAGACAATGGAGTTGGTGTTGGTAGGAAGCGGGGTGGCAACAGCTGAGAACGAGGACTCCCTTGGCTCAGTTTGGGATTTTACCTCTTGTCCTTTGGGCCAAGATCAAATACAGTGTTAAGTGGGTTTTTTTTCCCTTCATTTTTAGGATCTTTGGAAGCTCCCCAAGTTATTTTCGCCAGATCTAAACCCTTACCCACACAGTCTGGAGCCCTTGCTACAGTTATAGGACAGAGAAAATCAAAGTCGATGAAGTCAGGGACAATTTAAGGTAATAGTAAGAATAAGAAAAGCATGTTTTGTTGTTCTCACTTTCTGACCTTGTGCCACCGCAAGGGATGTAGTAGCTATGAAGAAAAGCAAGGCCGCGCAAGGGTCTGGGGACATAGCACTGTGCTATAACATATGCTCAGCTTGCACGAAGCCCTGGGTCATATCCCAAGCACCAACAAGGAAAAAAGGCAACCAGGTTGAAACTTCATAAAAACAAAGCACACAAGGACTACTTGAAAGCTGCCTGAGTCAAAGTTGGGCTGTGCCTATCTCAGCCAACGTCTCTACTGTACTGGCCTCCCAGAAGGTGGCGCTGTGGCAGAGAACTTTCTCTGCCATTAGTGGAGGCTTTTGTTTAAACATGCGGGGCCTGTAAGACAGATCCAAACCATTGAGGCCATAACCAAGGTTTCCAGGGAAAGGATAACAGACTGTGTGAGAAAGGGTGATGCTGTTATGGCCCAATTGCAGTTGTCTCAAAGGAGAGCGGGTTTTTATCATCAGGAAAGGGATAGGTAGTTTGTGGACTTTGAGATGCTGAGGTGAAAAGGGAACAAAAATATTTTGTAAAGGCTTTGGTGACATTGATAATAGTAGTTGTTACAAGTTTTTAATAGGCACACACCCATTCATTGGCAGCAACACAAGCTCTGCCCCCTCCTGACCACCCGTGGTAGCCCATGCAATTAAGGGTTGCCAGTCTTGGTCTCGTGAAGCGAGGTCCTCACTTCGCTAATGCTGCCCTCAGTGTTAGTTCCAGCTATAGCCTTCAAAACTTACCAGAAATTTCTTTGAAACCTCAAGACAGTAATTATTCCTTTCTTTTTTGCTCAGTCCCACATACTCAGCACTAATGGCACACCTCCTATGAGCTTAATATTCTTCTTGCCTCTGGGGGAATATTTATAAACTTCCTTGAGAAGCATTATTCATTAAAATACCCCGGGAGTGCAAAGGAGAAAGGAAAGTTATTTACCCACCACAGGGTTCATTTACATTGGATCAGAAACCTTCAAATATCTTTCCCCAGCCCATTTCAACTCTCTCCAGAAAGGAATGAGAAGAGAGACAGGAACACCAAATCCATGGCTTGGTCATCTACCAAAATGTACCAGAGAAACCGAAAACACCCGGAATTCTGGTGCCACTCAGCCAATGGCTTTTTAATGCTGACACTAAGCATGCTGAGTGGTGATGAACAACTTGTAAAGTATAGAAAACTGAGTGAGGAGGTCAAGATGTCCTTTAGTATACTGGCATCCAGAAGGATGAATGTGACAGCCAGCTCCAAACCAAACTGCCGGCCTGCCAAGGAGTGCTGGCGTCTCTCCGGTTCCAGGTCTGTGAGACTTGGACCTTCAGAGTAGTATCACTTTCTTCCAGCCTCTCTCCTGGTATCCCCTGCAGGCCTCTCTGAATCAGTCCTTGGCAGTATAGGCTTGTCAGCAACACAGCCTTCAGAAAGCTCATCTCTTCACCTGGAATTCTGTGAAAACACGGCCCTGCTGAACTTGAGCTCACCATCCTCTGGGACAGCTGAGGCGGGGAGATGGCATACCAAAGGGGCATGGACATGGGCCTAGAGTCAGTCCCAGTCTCAGAAACCAGCCATCCGTGAGCAGTACAGTGCCAAGCAGGCTCACCAGCCTGGTGTCTGCAGAAACTATCAGTTCAGTTCCTGTCAGCCCTCTGCAGTGGGCTCCTTCCTTTAACAGAGAAGTAGGTTACTTGGTAAGGAGGCCACAACTCATTCCAGCAGCAGTCTTGTGAAACTGTGGCAAGCAGAGGTCTCTGCAATCACAGTTACTGATGAGCAGCGTCACCAGCTATGACGGGCCCAGAAGCCTTCGGGATGCAGGTTAGAGAAACACGCAATAGACTGAAGAAGATGCAGTATGCATTATATAATGCTGAAAAAATGCCAGCTGTCCACTTCAAGGGGACTATGCAGAGGGTATCAGGAACAAAAGCTCATCTAAGACCCTTTTGTGCTGCCCTAGGCACATTTACATTCAGACAAACATAGCCGTTCTTCTTTTTCACTCCTGCCTGTCTGTGTTATCAATGTAAACATATACATTTTGTTAACTGTATTTTCTGTGTTCTTAGATTGCTAGTATTTGGGGTCCCTGCAAACCCGTCCAAGGTTCATATCCCCAACAACTCTCTTCATCAAACTATCCCCACCAGTCCCAAGTGTCTCCCCTGCCCAGTCACTCCAGAACCAGATCCCAACATCTAGTGAGTACCTCCGATTTCCAAAGCCCCCTGGAAATTATTCTGAACAGATAAACCATGTCCTTGATAAGCCTTCTCTTTGCCCAGGATGCCAGTGAAGGTGCTTGCCTAGACTTTCTTCTCACTCCTGTGTGCACACTGAGCAGCACTGTTTGTTTGCTTGTTTTTCTGACCAGTGATTGTGATGTACACGGTTATGCCCCTCTCTAGGAGCTATAAGTACAGCCTGCTTCCTCCTCCCAAGCCTTTCCCTCTTCCTTCTGTGGCCGCACTGACTTCTCCATTCCATGGCCAGCATGCACATTCTTAGAACAAACAGTAATAGGAAGAATTTCATTAATTTGCAGCACCGGGAATCAACAGAAATTATTAACTCAGCTCATCTCTCCCGGCTCCAAGCCACTGCCTTAGTACTCCTAAGCCTCATCCCACATCGGTACTTAAGTAGTGCATTCTGCTAGCCTGATCTGCCTGCAGCCACACAAAAAGATGGAGCCTGTGCATGGCCTGGCTGCCAGCCAGAGGAACTCCATGCATTCCCTGTCCGGAGACCTCTCGTTGGCAGTTAGTAATTCTTTCTGCATTGAGAAACAAAACTCAAGTATCACTGAACCCCCTGGTTAGGGGTTAGAGAGGAGGCCAGCCTGGCTTTCAATTTAGGGAAGATGGGAGGGTACATATAAGAGCCCGCCCAAAGGGGGTTGGCTTGCTTGAAAGAAAGCCAAGGAACTCTTTTTCTGAAATGGATTAAGAAATAAGCTACTGGGAAAGATAACATCTGAAAATTGATACTGTCTCTTGCAGAGCTGGCCAAATCCCAAGAGAAGAGTGATGCTTCTTCAACTGTTAACAATTACTACCTTGTTATAGAGACAGGGAGGTTCGGTGGCCTCCTTTTCAGGCTATATCACTGAAGCACACCCTGCTCTTGGAAAAATGCCTAGCACCCTGAATCCTTAGACTTGAATCTACAGTTGTATTTTGTAGCAAAGTTGTGTGTTCCCATGTAACCTCCATTCAGTTTGGGTGGAAAAAGATCCAGTTGATTCTTGCATCCCTGAACTGGGCAGGTAACCAAGATAAAGCTGCCTTCCCTGCCAGTCTCTCTGCAGGTCACTTCCTGCTAGCAAGCCGGCCTCCATTCACACAGCCAGTGAACCCACACACCTGGCTACCAGTCTTAACGGGATGCTTGTTACAGCCGCATACCCCTGCTTTACCAACCGTGTGTCCTTGGGACATAATTGTTCCTAAAAGTTCTGCAGAAAGAAGATGGCATGTTATGCCATGCCTGTCTTTGGAAAAAGCAAGCTTTACTCAATGGAATATTTACAACTGTGCTTCCCTGATCTGCAGAGTTGGAACTGGGTTCCAGGGAGTGTAGGTGTTTAACTGCAGGGCTTGGAGAATGATGGCGTTGATTGCCCTGTTGATATGATTGATGTTGATATTGTCTGTTCTTTCAAATTAGGTTATAAAGAAAAGACTCAGGTCCCCTCCGGTACTCAGAGTAAAAAGCAGCCCTAGTTAAACTACGACAGTCATCACTTAGTCTTCTTTTCCCCCCTTCTGAGCGTGGGTATTCCAGTCGGCTGCATAGCAAGGGCAGTCTGCTCTTAACCTAAGCCAGGTAATGCAGGTGCCTGATGCCAGAGGGTCTTGAATGGGTAAAGTGTTCCTTTAGCTACGTCAATAAAACATGACCTCTGACCCCAGCACAAAATGGGGATATAAGTAGGAAATCCAGCCTTGTTCTCAGGTGATGAGAAAAGTCAGCTGGCGGTAAGTCATTGTAATGCTTTGATTTATTAGTTTCTTGGTATTAAATAGAAAGTTTGCTTTTTTTTAAATTTCTGTACTGAAATATTTGAGTGTTTTGTCCCCCTCCCCAATTCCTAGTTATTTGTAATTTGCCGTGGAAATTCAGATAGGTGACAAGCCCAAATGTAGATATTTTAAAGTTTGATCTTTTTTTTTTTTTTTTTAGTTGAACTGAACTGTATTGGATAATGAGCCATTCATAGTTTTTAACCAGATATCATAATATGAAATTTTCAAGAAGATTCCCCTCTGGGCTTTTGTTTGTATCTGTTCATCCTTCTTTCAGATATATGTGTGTGCAAATACCTATACCTTCTTTTGGCAGAGGATCTGAGTTGCCTGTAGTAGGCTTTTGATCATTAAGAAGGGGGACACCCCAAGACCGAGGGAGCTGGCTCAGCAGGTAAAGCACTCTGTGCAGCATGGTGCCTGAGTTCCAGTGCAGAGCCAGCATAGAGCCAGGCATGGTAGTGCATGGCTGTCATCACATGCTTCTACAGCGGGGAAGGAGGTGGAAACGGGGAAATCTCCAGAAGCTCCGGGAGCTAGCAAGCATGGTGTGTGTTTTAGTGCACATCAAATAGAATCTCAAACAAGATGGAACGCTTGTAGTCACACACATGAACACACACACACCCTACAAACACATACCACATATACGAAAGGAGAGAAGCCCCCCGCGTGCCTCTGTGAAGGGAAGCTACTGATTATAAACGTGCAGAAGAGACAGTCTCCTTAGGAGCCAGGCTCATAAACACTGGCCACACGGCCGAGCGGTACAGCAGGGCTCTGTCAGCCCATCCCTCTGGCCAGGTCATCTTTGAACTCTTCAGACACAGGCGTCTGATTTGTGTCAGATCCTCTGCATAACGAGGGTAAATATGTGAACATATACATAGCAGTAAGAGGGGTGAGCAGGTAGATAATAAAGGTTGAGGAGAGTCTTCTTTCTAAAGGTTCTATATTATAATGTCTGATTTGGAACAACAAATGTTATTACTAGTACAGTTTGCAGGGTATCAGCACTGGACCCCACCTGGCACTGCTGTTTGTGTCCAGCCTTCAGAAGATGTGATCAGAACTCTCCCGAGCATTTGTTAGCAGAGGGCCGCTGGTGGCCAGAGCTCTCTCTCCTTAGCGGCAGCTGCCTTCCAGCCACGTGTCAGACTGGTGCTAGTGTAGTTAGTTAGGAGTCAAAGACACCAGTTTTTACATTGCTGACAGCTTCTTTCAGATGAGATCATAACTAGGCATGAGACCTCTAGCATAAAGTCTCAAAATACAATATAGAATATTAATAAAACAGATGAAATGTGAAGGGAAACTAAATCAAGAAATGAAAAGATTCAATTTTTAAAAAAAATCAGTGGTCATATAAACTACAGTTGAGGTAAAACTTGGTCCTGAGTGTTGTGTTAATCAGAACGAAAGGAAACATGATGTAAATCTGAGCTCTCATTACCTGAAAGGGGGGTACTCAGTAGTAGAGTACTTGCCTAGCATGTACTAGGCTCGGGGTTTGCTTTCCCAGCACTACAAAAAATAAAAATTAAAAAACCTACAGGAGGGTAAAAAAATCAAGCTTTTTCCTAGCTCTTATTCCAAAGTAACTATTTAGGATTCTTTATGTAGAGTTCACCGAATGAAGTAATACTACTTTTAGCCAGCTAGCCCAGAAATGTGTTTCATTTGGCAACTTTCTGACATGATATACGTACAGGAAAAATATTATGGTGCATGTCAGTAAAGATGGCACCAGGACAGGACAAAGCCAGTAGTCACATAATCCAGGGGTAAGATAATGACTGCCCAGAGGACCTTATGGATTACATGTGTCTTAGGCCATCCTAAATATAGCTTCTCTCGGGGCTGGCTGTACACTTAGGCGAGCTCTCAGATACCCTTCTCCAAGTCTCTCCTCTCTCTGCATGATAATGAGGCACCCACATGGTTGGGAAGCAGGGGACAGAAGAGCTGTCTCCACATCATACGGCCTTTGTGTTCTGGTCCTATATTTACATAAATAGGTTCTGCTGTCAGAAGACCATGCCTCTCCCTGCCTCTCCCCCTCCCTCTCTCTGCCTCTTCATCTCTACTTGTCTGGCCTGAGCATCTTCCCTCCTGCCCAACCCTCTCCTGTTCCCACTCTGATGTGACTTAGTGTCTTTAAGTTTGCTCTGGCAGAGCTGATGGTTGTTCTCACACTCAGCCCTCATGGATCACTTGACTGTCTTGCTGGTCTCTAAAAGGCAGAAATCGGGTCTAGTCTGAAATCCCAGCATAGTATCCAGAATACAGCAGGCATTTAAGAAGTTCTGCTGAGGACGTAAGTGGGTGAATGCCACACTTCTTCCTTTGTTTATTCTGCTAATATTTGGATGCCTGTGTACATTTGCAAACTCTTCCCATCCTGAGGGACTCAGTTAAACTTTTCTTCCTCCAGCCTTACATGTAAAATTTTATTTATCTTGTCAGTTTTCAGTCCCCTGAGACTTAACTGTTTATATCATCAAGTTTAACAGTTTTTATATTCTGGCATCTTTTTTATTTTTTTTTTATATTAATGACAGTTTATTCACTTTGTATCCCAGCTGTAGCCCACTCTCTCATTCCTTCTCAATCCCACCCTCTCTCCCTCTTCTTCTCCTATGCCCTTCCTCAAGTCCACTGAGAGGAGATGTTTTTCTCCCCCTTCATCTGACCCTAGCCTATCAGGTCTCGTCAGGACTGGCAGCATTGTCTTCCTCTGTGGCCTGGTAAGGCTGCTCCCCCCTGAGGGGGAGGTGATAAAAATGCCAGCCACTGAGTTCATGTCAGAGACAGTCCCTGTTCCCCTTACTTAGGGAACCCACTTGGAGACTGGGCTGCCATGGGCTACATCTGAGCAGGAGTTCTCCATGCATGGTACTTGGTTGTTTGGGCATCTCTTCTACACCCCTTAGAGTACTTTCATGGTTTTATCACTGAGATGAGATTTTCCTCTGAACACACATATATACATACATGTATTTAAATTTTGAACTCTCCATGTATTTGTCAGGTGTCTGCCATGCTGGAGACTGCTTGGCTGTGACTAGTGCTGAGCATCATGTGAGATGTCGGCACGTTCTAGAGCAATGCACTTTACATTTCTGTATGTAGTGGTCTCAGAACAGAACCGAAACTCTTAGCTCTTTTAGCTTTTAGCTCTTCCTCTTGTACTTAACTTCATTGTTACTGTCACTGTCAGTAACCATGTCTAAGCTCTCAAGTCATTCAGACTACAAAGTGGAAATCGCATGATTCTGAAGGTAGGCCAACCAGTATGGTGTCCGTTGCTTCCCAGTCAGCAACTTTGTACATCCATTAACTTCTTTGAGCCTCGATTTCCTCCTCTATATGATAAACGTTAAAATGCTCATCTTCAGAATAGATCCACCCAGTTTTAAAATGCTCAGAGAGCTTGGATAGATATTTCTCCAAGGAGAGACTACCAAAGGCCAGTACATGTGAAAAGACTCCCCTACTGATCACAAGGGGAGTGCAGGTCAGACCCCAGTGACAGCACCTCATACCCATCAGGGTAGTCGCCATTACACAAATCAGTCCACCGAGGACCAGAGAAGAGAGTGAGAATTAGTGTTTAATGAACACAGATTTACAAAATGGAGTAGGGATGCCTACATTTCAGCTTTATCATAGCTTCATGGAGCTGAACTATTTTTAGCTTGTCAACATGGTAAGTTGTATGTTCCGTATAATCTGTTAACATTCCCAAAGTGAGCACAGACTGTGTGTAATGTTCCTGGTGCTACAGAAAAGGGAGTGTTACTCTCTCACTTTCATAGCTGAGAAAAACATGGGGAGAAAAAGAAGTTAGGTAGCTTGCCTAAGCTATGTAGACAGTGGTGGGGCTGAGATTCAGACACAAGCAGCTGTAATCCAGACCCTGCCTCTGAGCACTGGGCCCCTCAACTGTCTTAGTTGTATCAGCTTCCTTTTCTAGTGGAGCTGCTGGTCAGTCTGGCCTGAGTCTCCCTGCAAAGTCTGGCTATCATCACAAAAGGCTCCAGTATTTCTGGCAGTATGTAAATGTGTGTGGGTCAGGCCATCTTGCTATAAGCTAACTTTAAAAAAAAAAATAGGCGTATAAGTATTTTGTCACAGGGATCAGAAAAGGGCATTGGATCCTATGAAAGTAACTTTTATTTGCCAGATGTAATTGTCATCTCAGAGGCTTACTGCTGAATAAGCTCACCCCTTCTTTCTGAGTTCTGGCTGGCTGGTTCAACTCAGCTGTTCTGGCTCAAACTCCTCTTCAAGCTGACTGATTCAATTTGGCTTCTTTCACTCCTCACTGTATTGCTCTGCTTTGCTAACTAACTGTGGCTATTCTTTCTAATCTTCTGGCTCCTTATTCTCTGACTTTAACTGCCTCTGCATGAACTCATGAACGAACTCAACTCACTGCACTGCACTCATTCAGCTGAACTCCCAACCTCAACTCACCTGTGCTGTCTTCTCTACGGAGCTCTCTATTGTACTCTCTACTGTACCATACTCTACTGTCTGAACTCTACTGTACTGCTCTTCAGCAGCTTCTCTTTCCTGTCCTTGTGAGAGTTGGGTATATCCTACCTCTGACTCACTCTGTCAAGTCTTTCTCTGATCTGTCACTTAGTCTGCCCCTCAATTAGAGGTCATATTCTTACATGGGTGCTTCCTTCTACAAACTACCTTTACCTTCATTGTTTTGAGATTAAAGGTACTAAGGGCATGTCCAGATTCCAGCCAGAGTGGTTAAAGGCGTGTGGCATGTCTGCATTCTAGCCAGATCACAGAGACCTAGAAGGTCTGTGAATTCAATTTTCTCTACAGGATCCCCTGGGCCTGGAGTCACAGATGGTTGTGAGCCGATCTGTGGGTGCTAGGAGTTGAGCCCCAGTCCTCTGCATGAGCAGTCAGTGTCCCTAATGCTGAGCCCCAGTTCTTGACCCTTCTTTGCTCACATCCTGGCCAGCACATGGCATTCGGTCCTTTACCTGGGGTTTTCAGAAACACATGAGAATCTCCATCTTCCTGGCAGAGATAGAAGGGAAAATGAGCCAGAGATGGAAAAACCCAACTGTAGATGTTTGTTAGTTTTAAATAACATCATTTTCGTGGTACACTGTTAGAGAGATATGCCATGTCCATTTCCTGAGTTGAGTGCAGGTCACTCCTGGCTGTCCTGCAGCAAAGGAGTAGCTAGGCTGCTGAACTACCCAGACCTGCATTATGAGCTTATTTTGCCACTGTAGAGATTCTGTTTGCAGATGTTACCAGGTTTGCTCACAGTATGGCTGCTGTAAGGACTGTAAGAGGCCCCTAACGATCCCTGCTTCATTTGAAGAAAAGCTTTCTTGTGCTCAAGTCTTCACTGAGATTCCCCAAAAAGAGAAGTAGCAGAGCCTCCTAACTAATGATAACTCAAAGCAAACGTTTCTCAACAGTACTGCACTGGAATGTTAAAGAGAAGTTAAAAGTCATGACTACAGATGCTGTCCAATAGTAAGTGTGACATAGGGTAAACTAGTAGAATAGAAATAAAAGTCCAGAAATGAATCTATGCATGATGCCACTGGCTGCCAGGCAGACACCCAGAACTCTACAGTGGAAAAAGAACAGTCTTATCAACAAATAGCCCAGGACAATGGGCTGTCCACCTGCAAAAGAATAAAGTTGGATCCTAGTTCATGCTGTACATAAAAATTAACCCCAAGTTGTCAGAATACAAGTATTAAAGCTAACTTCCCTAGAATATATAAGTACATTTTATGACTTTGACTAAGCAGCAGTTTCTTTTTTAATGATTTATTTATTTTTATTTTATATGCATTGGTATTTAGCCAACATGTACGTCTGTGTGAGGATGTCAGCTCTTGGAATTACAGACAGTTGTGAGCTGCTATGTGGGTCCTGGGAGTTGAACCTGGGTCCTCTGGAAAAGCAATCAGTGCTCTTAACCGCTGAGCCATCTCTCCAGCCCCCCAGCAGTTTCTTTAAAATACTGCCCCATAATGCAATTAGAGTGGATCCCATCAAACAGTTTACATGGGGTGCTTCAGAAGGCACCATCAAGAAAGGCACAGGCTAAAAGGGCGGGGGGGGGGGTCTGGGGAAATGGGTCAGTGTGTTAGAGCATTTGCTGCACAAGCATGAGGACTTGAGTTGAGTTGAGTTCAAATTCAGCACTGTGAGGGGAGTGGACAGAGACAGATCCTTGGGGCTTACTGCACACCACTCTAGTTCCAGGTTCAGTGAGAGATCCTGTCTCAAGGGAACAAGATAGAGAGTAATAAAACAGAATGTGTCATGTCTTCCTCTGGCCCCTGCACACATGGGCCACACGAACTTGCATGCATGCATGCATATACCACACCAAAGCACACACAAAAGAACAATGTGGAAGAAAATAATTCCGAATCATATATATGGCAGGAGACTTTATTCGGAATATATTCAGCATTCTTACAACTCAGCAATAAAAGGACAGGCAATTTTAAAAATGATCTAAGGATTTCAAAGACATCCCTTTAAAGAACATGTGCAAATGGCCAATAGCCACCTAGAAAAGATGTATCATTATGAGAATGCAGATCAAAACCACTTCACACCCAGGGGGGAGCTATAATCAGAGCTAGGTAATGACAAGTGTGGGTAAAGATGGAGAGAAATTGGAATCTTTACACACTGCTGATGAACTGTAAAATGGTGTTGCTGCTTTGGAAAAAGTTGGCAGTCCCCCAGAGTTAAATACGCAGTTACCAATTAACCTAGCCACCCCGCAGGTGATGGTATATTCGAGTGTGTGAATATGTGGCAGCATTACTCTTAAGAGCCATTATGTGGAAGCAGCCTGATGTCTACCCGATAATAAAAAGTGAAATATAGTATACACATGGCTATAAAAAGAATGAAATACTGATACATTGCAATCTGGGCATGGTTTGAAAACATGGAGTAAAGCCAGCCACAGAGCACTACACGTCACAGTCCTATTAATGTGAAATATACAGGTTGAATGTGATGACACATGCCTGCTATCTTAACACTCAAGGGCTAAAGTAAGAGGATTCTGAGTTTGAAGACAGCCTAGGCTACCAAGACCTAAAACAAACAAAATGTACAGAATAGATGATTCCATAGAGACTAAAAGTATAGTGGTTGTCCTGGGCTGGGTGGGGGAGAGAAAATGGGGGTGACTTTCTGGAATAATGAGAACTTCCTAAGATTCGATTTTCTTGTGGTTATCTCACAACTCTATGATAAAAAACTCTTAGATTCTGGTTATTAGCCCTCTGTCAGATAGAGGATTGGCGGAGATCCTTTCCCAGTCTGTAGACTGTCATTTTGTTCTGGCGACAGTGTCCTTTGCTTTTCAGCTTCATGAGGTCCCATTTATTGGTTGTTGATCGCCTGTGCTGTTGGTGTTCTGGTCAGGAAGTTGTCTCCTGTGCCAACGAGTTCAAGGCTCTTCCCCACTTTTTCTTCTAGCAGGTTTAGTGTGTCTGGTTTTATGTTGAGGTCTTTGACCCACTTGGACTTTAGTTTTGTGCAGAGTGATAAGTATGGATCTGTTTGCATTTTTCTACATGTAGACATCCAGTTAGACCATTTGTTGAAGATGCTGTCCTTTTTCCATTGTATGGTTTTGGCATCTTTGTCAAAAATCAGGTGTCCATAAGTATGAAGGTTTATTTCTGGGTCTTCTATTTGATTCCATTGCTCCACCATTCTGTTTCTATGCCAGTACCATGCAGCTTTTATTACTGTTGCTCTATAGTATAGCTTGAGATCAGGGACGAAGATACCTCCAGAAGATCTTTCATTGTAGAGAATTGTTTTAGCAATTCTAGGTTTCTTGTTATTCCATATGAAGCTGGAAATTTTTCTTTAAAGATCTGTAAAGAATTCTGCTGTTAATTTGATGGGAATTGCATTGAATCTGTAGATTGCTTTTGGTAAGATGGCTATTTTAATTATGTTAATCCTGCCAATATCCAGAATATATAAAGAACTCAAGAAGTTAAACAGCAACAAATCAAGTAATCCAACTTAAACATGGGGCACAGAGCTAAACAGAAAATTCTCAATTGAGAAATATCAAATGACAGAGAAACACTAAAGAAATCCTCAATGTCTTTAGTCATCAGTGAAATGCAAATCACAACGACCCTGAGATTTCACCTTACACCCATCAGAATGGCTAAGACCAAAAACTCAAGTGACAACACATGCTGGAGAGGATGTGGAGAAAGAGGGAAATTCCTCCATTGCTGGTGGGAATGTAAACTTGTATATCCACTTTGGAAATCAGTCTGGCGCTTTCTCAGACAATTAGGAATAGTGCTACTTCAAGATCCAACTATACTACTCCTAGGCATATATACAAAATATGCTCAAGTATACAACAAGGACGTTTGCTCAGCTGTGTTCATAGCAGCTTTATTCATAGTAGCCAGAATCTCGAATCAACCCAGATGTCCCTCAATTGAGGAATGGATACAGAAATTGTGGTACATTTACACAATGGAATAATACTCAGCAATTAAAAACAAGGAAATCATGACATTTGCAGGCAAATGGTGTGATCTAGAAAAGATCATCCTGAATGACGTATCCCAGAAACAGAAAGACACACATGGTATATACACACTTATAAGTGGATATTAGACATATAATATAGGATAAACGTACTAAAATCTGTACACCTAAAGAAACTAATCAAGGAGGAAGACCCTGGGTAAGATGCTCAATCCTCATTCAGAAAGGCAAATGGGATAGACATGGGAAGAGGGTGAAAACAAGAAACAAAACAGGAGCCTACCACAGAGGGCCTCTGAAAGACTCTACCCAGCAGGGTATTAAAGCAGAATGCAGAGAATCTTAGGAAAGAAGGGAGAGATATAAAGATCTGGAGGGGACTGGAGCTCTACAAGGAGAGCAACAGAACCAAAAAATCTGGGCCCAGACTGATACTCCAACCAAGGACCATTCGTGGAGATAGCCTAGAACCCCTGCACAGATGTAGCCCATGGCAGCTCAGTCTCCAAATGAGCTTCCTAGTAAGGGGAACAGGGGCTGTCTGACATGAACTCTTTGATCACCTCCCCACTGAGGGGGGAGCTGTCTTACCAGGCCACAGAGGAAGACAATGCAGCCAGTCCTGATGAGACCTGATAGGCTAGGATCGGAGGGAAGGGGAAGAGGGCCTCCCCTATCAGTGGGCACAAGAAGAAAAGAGGGAGGGCAAGTGGGATTGGGAGGGGATGAGGGAGTGAGTTACAAGGGGGATACAGAGTGAATAGATTGTAATAAATGAAAAAATTTAAAAAGAAATGTTCAACATAGCCATTAGGAAAATGCAAATTAAAAAAACTGTTGGATTATATACTCTTTAAGTGGGAGGGTTTTAGTCAGATGTGAAATATAGCCAGAGATAGTAACACACACTTTGTAACTCCAACAGGGAAGCCCTGTAATTCAGGGTCACCCTCCACTACATAGTCTGAATTCAAAATCATCTTAGGCAACCTGAGGGAGCCTAAGATCTTCAGAAAAAAAGAAAAGATGGTGGCTCATCTCTGTACTTAGGAGTAGAAGACAGGAGGCTTGCCATGAGTTTGAAACCAGCCTGACCTAACAGGCTTTTTCCAAACAGAACAAAAGGCCTTCAGTGTCACCAGTAAATTTTTTACTTTATTTTTAAACCTATACTCTCACTTTATAACAAAAGCACATAAAGGGCTGGAGCTGTCGCTTGGCGATTAAGAGAGTGTGCGGCTCTCCCGGAGGACCCTAGTTCTCTCTACCCCCCAGAGAGCTCACAACTGTTACTTCTGCTTCCAGGGCATCTGATGCCTCTGGCCAACTTGGGCACCAGCACATAAATGTACCCACTTATACATAATTAAAAGTAATTAAACACATCTTTAGAAATAAATTTAATAAACAATTTCTCATAGAAATTTAAGGGTTGGTTTGAAAATGCTTATTTATTGTGTCCTGTTCATGAAACACAATATTGGTTTATCCAACAGTATTTGTCCATTTTATTTTAAGTGTGCTTTAAGGTGTTAAGAAGAAAGGCTTGGGGCCCAGATTGCCCACAGTGCCTCACACCGCCAAGCAAGCCACATGCGTTTGGTGTGTGGCAGCTGTTCCTGGGCCTGGCCTCACTTGCATGTCCCTGTTGGGAAAGGTATCAGCTCCAGGGGACTTCACGGCTGGGGTCCATGGCTCATGGGACCTCTACTATGGCTTCAGGGCCTTAAGTTTCACCTTGTGCTCCAAATCCATGAGGGAGCAGCTGAGAAATGGCTGGCTGGCCCCCACTTGCTTCCCTGCCCTTGGTAATCCCTCCCTCCACACAGCCCTGTCCCCGATCATTGTGGCTGAACAAGTGTTCACTAGACAGTGTGGCTGAGCAAGTGGTTGGTCTTTGAAAGGTGACTCCCATAGATACCTTAAGTGACCTGGGGCTGGCCAGGCTGATCCCGGTACTCTCTGTGGACAGCAGACATTTTCCTGGCTAGCCTTCTACAGTCACGCCTGGGCTGAAAAAGTGGGGCCTGCTAATGACTCCCCCAGGGATCCTAGCCTTACTGCCTGTGTCATTAGGAAACCCTGCACTTCCGTGTTAACCAAAGGAGCCATGAGGTTCAGTCAACCTGGTGCATACCAGTGAGCTTCTGTTCTGACACTTGAGGCACAAGTAGCTGTGATGGATGAGGAAAAGTATACACGTACATAGGTGCTTACACGTGCACTCTGTATGTGTGTGCACATGTATGTTTTCTTAATTCATCTGTCTCTCTTTCACAAACCTTGGTTCATAGAAAGACAAAATCCCCAATGATTAATAGTCTCCCATTTTCTGTTGTCAGCCTGTCATAGAGGGCGCTTGGAACTAAGCTAATTCTGATTTCTCTGTATCCATGATCGAGTTATCAGGATTCTAAATCACATTTCCAAGCAACTGCTTCCTCGTGGCCCCAGGGAAGGAATGCAGCTGTGTCCCTGGGTGAAGGAGCCTGCCACACGCCCCCACCTCTGCTGTTGTCAGGTGCAGGAAAGGGCAGACAGCCTCTTTTCTGACCAGTCCCGGCTCTCCCCTTAGTTGTGTGGGAAGGGGAGGGTGTAGCAGGAAAAGGCCTGTGCCCTGGTCATGGGAGTTTTGAAAGCAGCCGAAGCCTGGTGTGATGAAGAGCAGGTTAACCCTGCTCTTTCATTTCCCTTCCTGAAAGAGCAAGGCAGGAATGGGCTGTGAAGTATTCGGTTTCACATCTGTTCCAGGAATTAGCCTCGCATAAATCCACTTTTCTTTTAAGCATCCCAGGAGCTGCTCTCTCCCTGTTGACTCCCCCACCCCCACCCTGCTAGGACAGCTGAAGGGCTCCCAGAGAGATCATCCTGTTGATCTCTGTCATTGCGACCAAAAGAGAGAATCTCGGGGTCTTAGAACTCAGAACGTCTGTGGGGTCAGTGTGAGTTTCTGTAGAATGTGAGGTGCATACCAACAGCGTGGTGTGCCAAAAAGAAGGCTAGATTTAGAAGGGGAGGGCTGCTTCTCACCTCAGCTTGGTTTGTGTGAGCTTGGGAAGCTCACTCACCCTCTCTCTGCTGGTAAAATCAGGACCATGTTTCCCAAAGTGTATCCAAAATGTACAGGCCTCCACCTCCAACTGCTCTGAGGAAGGCGGCCTTTGAATGCCAGTCCTGAAAGGCCCATTTTAAAGACTCTGAAGAGCCTGTCCTTCAAGAGGCTATAAAGAAGTGTCTCAAATCTGTGTGGCCTGGAGCCATTTGCCCTACAATGCTGAGCAATATCTTGACATTTTGAGAAATGAGGTTACATTTCTCCAAATGCTGCAAATCTATAACCCATCGTGTGATACATTTGCTATATTCAGTTTAACTTTCTGGCTTCTATATATCATTCAAGGAAAAAAAAAAGACAAATAGGTTTTTTCTACATGACAAGGTGACTTCTAGTGCTTTAGAAGAGTTACAGGCAGCACAGAGTTAGAGGCAGAATTAGGAGAAGGTGCCAGGTGTGGTGGCCATACCTTTAACCCCAGTACTCAGGGAGCAAAAGGAGATAAACCTCGGAGCGTGAGGGTCAACCCGATTTACACAGGGGTTATATGCCAACCCAAGCTGCAGTGTTGAGAATGGGCTTCAAACAGCGACAAAAGTTCTGGGATCTGGGACTTGCACTTTCTCCCTCCACCTTTCAGGTGTTTATTCTCATGTGGTTTGGGGTTGTATGGTTCTATTAATTCTGTGAATTAATTGTGTCCACCCCAGAGCACCAGTGTAGTAGGTCAGTGCCCAGTATTCACATGTTTACCCTAGTATTTGACACACATAAGAAATAACACAATGACTAGATCAAAAGTCCCTAACCTACAGTTCATTTACAGGCATATATAAGAAAAATTAAATTGCCAGTTTTATAAGGCAAAGAATAGTTATAAATTCTCCCTAAATTAGTATGATTCTTAATTAAATTTCTACTGAAAGATATATAACTGGGAATTAAGGAGCAACTGGATCAGGCACTGCATGGGAAATGTGTGAGACGGAATGGGAAAATAGAAACTAGCAAAGGTCCTCTTGCCTTGAGAAACTGCAATATTTTTATTCTTTGCTAATCTTACATGTGTATATCATGCGTTTTGGTCATAATCACAGTCCTTCCTCCCTCTTACCCACTGGCCCCTCCCACTCCTGCTGAACCCCTTCTCACCAACAAGTTCCCCTCCCTTTTGTGTGTGTTTGTGATCCTCCTAGTATAGCCGGAGGTGCTTGCATGAGTGGGAGAAGGTGTTTCTCCCGGAGCACGGTGTAACCAGTACCTAAACCGCTGTGGGAAAGGACACGCCTTTTTTTGGTAGCTATTAATGGTGTTAGGAACATGTTTAAGACATTGATGTTCAGTGTTGAGTTTTGAGTTTGATAATGTGAAACACACACACACACATAGGAGAACAACTGACTGTGGAAGACACTGAGCCTAAGCTCTGGTCTCCACAGGTAGGAGCACTGGCATGACCTTGCACATAAATTTGTGTTCACATATATGAAAAAGGGTCTTTTAAGAACAACTGTTTTACCGGGCGGTCGTGGCACATACCTTTAATCCCAGCACACAGGAGGCAGAGGCAGGCAGATCTGTGTGAGTTCAAGGCCAGCCTGGTCTACAGAGTACATTTCAGGACAGCCAAGGCTACACAGAGAAACCTTGTCTCGAAAAATGAGAGAGAGAGCACGCAATCTTCAGAAGCCGCATGTAATCCCAGCACACAGAAGGCAGAGGCAGGAGGATTGCCTTGAGTTAAAGGCCACATGGCTTTAGTCCAGGCTAGTCTGGGATAAAGAGTAAAACCCTGTTTAAAACTGTGTTAGGTCTGCGTATGTCTTCAATGTTTCGTCTGTCTACGGATATGCCCCTTGTGCATGCCTAGGAGCTGGAGAGGTCCTGAGGAGGAGTCCAGTCCCCTAGAACTGGAGTTAGAGGAAGCATGAGCTGCCATGTGGGTGCTGGATGCAAGAGCGACATGTGCTCTTCACTGCTGAACAATTTCTCTAGCCCCGTGAGACCCTGTCTTAAATGTGGAGATAAATGCTTGACCCCACATACAAAGGTGCGGGCCTCCAAGCCTGGAAACTTGTTTGCAGTCTCTGGGACCCACATGGTAGAAGAGAACTGACTTTGATAACTTGTCTTGTGACTTCCATACCCCTAACACACCAATTTCACTAATCAATTAAGATAACAAATTAATAATAACACAAATAAATGAACCATTTCTAAAGCCAGATGTCTTTGATCCTTGTACTTGGGAGTCAGAGGCTGGCAGGTCTGAGTTTGGGGCCATCCTGATCTATATTCATAGAGAATTCTAGGCCAGCCAGGGCAATATAATAAGACCCTGATTTTAAACAAACCTAACAACCCAGTACAAGGTTCTGGTGCCTGCCTGGTGGTGTTCCCAGCATTCAGCAGGTCAGAGCCAGCCTGGACTACACAGTGAATCACTGTCTCTAAACCTAAGCTTTGCCATGTGGATAAACGACCAAGCATTAGCCTCACAGACAGAAGGCCCCGGGGTCCATGCCCTGCACTGCTGGACTAAGCAGACAAGTCTACACTAGCTTTTCCTGCTGTTGCTTTTCCTGCTGTTGCTCACCACTGGCCCAGCATCCCCTACATTCCAGCCATTCGCAACTACTTGCCCTGCTGCCACGCACAAAGCTGTCTCTTTCCGAAAACCCATCTCTTTCCCATCGACTCTTCGATCACCTTTGACCTTCCTCTAATAAAATTTGCTAAAATCCTATATTTTACTTGTTGCCCTCTGTCACTAAGATTCTAAAGGATCTAGGAATCGTCCTTTACGCCCATTATCATATATGTATAGTGCATCCGTAGCAATTAAACATGAGACAAGAGTCTTCTCCTAAAAGAAAACATATGTGCCATTCTTTTTTGTAATCATGTTTTTACTGAAATTTAAAGGCTATGCTATTTTATTACCCAGAACTTTCTGTGAAAGTGTACCAGATACATGTCGGAGTACCTATCTTTAATAACCTGAAGATGTGATCTGGGTGTGGTGGTGCACGCTTTTAAGCCCAGCACTCAGGAGGTAGAGGCAGTCTACAGAGCAAGTTCCAGGATAGCCTGGGCTACCTGAAGAAACCCTGACTTTAAAAGCAAATATTTGTATTTATAATTTCAGGGAAGATAACTTAAAATAGAAAATGTGTGAGACAGTTCAGTAGGAAAAAAAAAAAAATCCTGTACTTGGATTCTGTCCCTTTATAAGCCACATATAAGCAGAGGCAGGAGGAGGATTGCCTTGTGTTTGTCCTACACAAACAGCCTTTCTGGGCAAAGTTTTGCCATAGGACATTGGAAACACCTTCAATTAGAAATATTTTTAATATCTGCCATGTATCAGATACTTGGCTGTGCACCTGAATGAAAACAACTGCCATGTCTTTTTCAAAGGGCTGCTGTGCAGGCCAGATGAGGTAGTGCACAGGAAAATGAATGAATCTGCTGGCTTTCTGTTTCTGTTCTGTACTGTCATGTGATACCTCCAACAGTTTTTCCCTTCCGAGGGTAAATACCCTCGGCTACCAAATGTACATTGATTTTATTTGTAGCAAATTTTGAAACAAAAGAGGTATTTGGCCCACACTCCACTTCACAGAAGAGCTCTCCAGCCTTCTTTGCGTAAATATTCAGTTAACACAAGTTTTTCTTTGTTAGTAGATATTGTCTATTGTGTAACAAATTTCATTCGGAAACTTAAAACTTTACAAGCCTTTATTCCCTCACAATTTCTGTGGCTTGGCCTTCCTGGTTGAGCCAGCCATCTTTGGTTAAGGCTTTTCATGCAGTTGTGGTCAAGCTGGCAGCTAGAGCCTCTGACCTCATTTGTGAGATGAGCTGGAGACCAGCTTCCAGCTCTCCCTCTCGTGGTTGCTGGCCAGCCTCTCCATGCAGTCCTCTCCCAAAGCTGTCTGTCTGTCGGTGTGTGCTTTGCTCAGGCTGTGTCTTTCTAAATCGCAGCCATGGAAGCTCTCCCCTCCCCCACAGTCCCTCAGAGAGTGACCACACCTGGAGGTACACCTTTAAATACGTGATTCAGTTAAAATGAAGTTATCCCCCTGGGTACTTGGCCCCTCTGCCCTCTAGAAGAGGAAACCCGAGGCCCACATGCTCACTGAGGAAAGACCGTGTGAGGGCAGGGACTAGAGAGAAGCCAAACCTATCAGTACCCTGATCTTGGACCCCCAGAGCTGTGAGGTTATCTGTGTCCCTCCCGGCATGTATTTTGATATGGTGGCCCTGACAAACTAATAAAGCTGCTGGTGGGTCAGTGGTATGGTGAGAAAACCCCTAGGGCAGAAGCCGCAGGCTGTTTATAACTTAATCTTGGCAGCAGCAGCCTGTAACTTAACTGTCTATTGTCTGTCTTAGAGTGAGCCATTCAGTCCCGTCCAACGCTGGAGGCAAATACCAGGAGGCAGGATCACCACAGGACCTCCTGCAGGCTGCCGGTCACAGTGGGTTTGTTCTCATGTGTGCTTCTTAAAGAACATTAAAGAGATGGTCAGTTCGGAGATGAATTTACACCGCAGATTCTATTTACCAAACACTTGGTTGGGACCCTGACTGGCTTAATCTATAGGCGGCAAAACCATCCTGTGAAATGAAGATTATGTTGGAGAAGAGCCAGAACTCTGGCTGGCAGGACAAGGTCTGAGGGTGGAAAAGAGCACCTGTAGGGTAGGGTGAGGGTCAACCATGGGATGGCCCCCTCAGTCCAAGTCTCACAAGGTGATCCTCAGCCAGGAGTCCAGGTCAGCACGGGAGTGGGGGAGAGCCACAGGAGAAGCAATGTTAGAAAAGCTCAGGCAAACTCAGAATGTCCCATATGGAGAGTGGAAAGAAATGGATAGCTTCAAGAAGACAGTACAGGCGGTGGATCTGCATAGACTCTTCTCGGCTGCTAGAGCTCAGGCCAGCATAGGTCAGGGAACTGCCCTGCTTAGTGTCTGGTCTGTGGACACGGAGGGCCATAAGTGAGGGCAGATTAGAGATGGGCCTGCAATGTGCCGTAATCCCCAGCAAGCTGAGACATCTTAGGATAGCCAGTGAAGAGTGATAAAAATGATTAAGAGGCTGGGTGACGAACGTAAAACAACAGACACATCCCAGAGCCTTTATGACTTACTGGAAGAGGTTTGCAGGGGAAGGGTTGGCAATTGCTGAAGCCCAGCTTTCATTCAGAGGATCTGGAGGACATCTGCCGAGTGACAGCAAGTGGACATCTGATGACCCAGCAAAGACGCCAGGTTCCCAGTGACTGTAGCCATTGTCAGCCTGGCTGCCTCGTGCCCGTCTAAGCACCGGTGTCCATGTGGCAGAGCTGTCATTGTTCCTAACTGAGGTTAAACTTCTCTTTCCCATGATCTTGAGGGGCACTAATACGGGGCCAGGCCATCCTCTCTTTCCCTTTCCCCTTTCAGAGGGTCCCTGAGAAACAGCACTTTCCTTTTTGAGCTGCGCCTCTTGTGGGCTCTTCTGGGTCAGCCTCGGTTGTCAGGGAGGAAGAGACTGTTTCCTGTTATCTCCCGGTTGCAGGATGACAAGATGACAAACTGGTCCTAGGGGCCCATTTTACTTCACAAAGAGCTGTGGAACCCAAGAGCGAGCTCCCAGACCCCACTTACAGAGGTGTCTTGAGATTTGCATATGGATTACCAAAGGAATGTTCTTGACTTAGATATTTCTGTGGATAAGGAACAATTTCCGAGATACACTGTTAAATAAAAAATGGAAGAAGAGCAGAAAGCAAAACACAGTATAGGTCGTGCTCCTGTTCGTGTGTTGACTGTCCTGAGAAAGACAGGTATGTGTGGCCACAGGTCAGACCCAGGCAGCTGCCTGCCTGGGAGATGGAAGCACCAGAGCCTAGTGTGGAAGACACACCTGAACTTTGGGTATTTTTTTTCCATTTAGTTTTTTAATCACATTTATGTATTTTGTGTGTATACAGGCACATATGTATTTCTATGCAGTTTGTGGGAGTCAGTTTTCTCCATCTACCATAGAATCCAAAAATGAAACTGAGGTCATCAGGCTTGGAGGCAGGCTCCTTTACCCGCTAAGCCATCTCAGGCCCCTGCTTTATCTTAGTTTGTTAAGTTTGTCCAAATGCATACATGGAATGGTTTTAAATACTTTTTTTTTTTTAAGGAAAGGTCTAGGGGCCAAGGATATGACTCAGTGGGTAAGAGCACTTGCTGTGAAAGCAGAAGGACCTGAGTTTGGACCCTCAGCACTTACATGCAAACCAGGCCTGACCACACAGGCCTCTGACCCCGCCCCATTAGGTAGGCAGATCCCAGCCTGCCAAAACAGCTTCAAGACCTGCCTCAAAAAGTGAACAAAGACAACGCCTAACACCCTCTTCTGATATCTACACATGTGAACATACATGATACTCCCCCCCACACACACCTCAACGCACAGAAAAGGAAAAGCCTTGGAAGAATGAAATTCAAGTTATTGTTAACAGCCTTTGAACTCAGCATGTTCCTGAGCTCATGTTGTTGAACACACATTCAAAGGCTGTTATATACAAAATCTTAAATTTATGCACACGGTTTTAAATGTTTTTTTTTTAATTTGACTATTTTTGCCAGTCTGTATATGTGTGCACCATACACATGCCTGGGGCCAGTGGAATTCAGAAGACGTCAGACCCTCAGCAAGAGCAAATGTTAGAAAACTATCTCTCCAGCCCCAAAAGAATTTTAAAATATGAATCCCAAGATTGATTTTCTACCTGATACCAACTTGCGCTTTGTGTAGCAGAGATTAGAATGGTCCTTCTCTTGAAGAGGTACTCCAGGTCAGTTACTCTTCTAGCTCCTACTCTGTTTTCCTTCTTTGTGCTTTCTAGTTTATTCTTCCTCGAGATTTCAGCTTGTCCCTTTCCTCAGTCAGTCCTGGTGCCTGAGTCTCCACTAGTGCTGTCTAGAATACATTTTGTTGCAAGTAGCTGGACCTAACTCGCAATACCCATGAAAGGAGTTTGGCTTGTGTTAATGGCGAGTCCTTATGCTGTCTATATTAGTTCCTTTTCTCATTGCTGAGATACATTACCTGACAAAAGCAAAGATTGGTTTTGTCCATGGTTGAGAGGACACAGTCCTTCATGGTGGGGAAGGTGTGGTGAGGCTCATGCCGGTCACATCTCCCTGGGCCAGCTTATAAAGCACCCTGTGACCTACTTCCTCAGCAAGGCTCCACTTCCAGATGGTTCCAGAACCTCCCGTAACAATACCACCAGCTCCAGACCAAGTGTTCAAACGTGAGCCTGTGGGAGACATTTCACATCCAAATTATCATAGGATTCTAGAACTAAGCGTGTTGGGATAGTCTGCCTCAGGCTTCCTGTTCCCCTCCCCCCCATACACACACACACACACACACACACACACACACACTTCATCCTTTTTCATTCCTGTCACAGCCTCATTGACCTCACTGGTCCTTCCTTTCTGTGGCTTCATCTGTGTGGAAACATCAGAGAAGTGTGTGGTTTGAACAGGGCCAGCCTTTATTCTTCACAGCCAGGAACCAAAAAGAATGGGAATTTTTCATCATTCTACTGAAGGGGACGCGTCTCTCAAGGCAGCACCAGAGGCTTGGTTCACATGGCGAGGCCACCTCTTGAAGCAGTTGCTGTGGTCAAGGAGATGTGGACTTGGGCCAAGTATGGGTCACTTGCCAGCTTGCCACTGGTCCAGGGAGTATGGAACTACTGTTTCCAGTCTGGCCAGAACAATCTAGTTGACATCAGTGGAAGGGAATGGGGCACTTTCCCAAAGCGGCTAAAACTGTAAGCAAGTGGGAGGGGCCACAGAGCAGACTAAACCAGTAAAGTCCTCTAGGCTCCACTTCCGACTTAAATCCATACAGGTGTAGGTTTTAAGTAAGATAATACAAGCAATAAGCGCTTCTTGTTAGGCCTGGAGCCAAATATATTTATTTGCCACTTTGCCTGTGTTCAGTACACAGTACACTGGGCTCAAGCACATTCATGTCAGGAAACTGCCGCCACCATCCATCTGCAGACTTCCATCTTGCAGCGCTGCATCTCTGTACCTCTTGGATGACTCCCTTTACACTGAGTCTACCATTGTGTTTTCTGTCCCTGTGGGTTTCAGTAGATGCCTCACACAAGTGGGAACATGCAGTATTGACCTTTTGTGACTGTTCACTTAACATAATATTCGTAAGGTTCATCTGGATTATGACTTAGGTCGGAGTCTCCCTCCTGTTGAGGGCTGGCTAATACTTCGTTGTGTGACCTTGCTGGATTTGTCTGTTGTCTGTTCATCCAGCAGTGGACACTTGGGCTGCTGTCACCCTTTAGCTGCTGTGTTTAGTGTCGCTGTGAGCATAGCCTCACAGTTACTTTTCATTCTCTGCATTTGTTTGTTTTGCATCTATACATAGGAGCGGAATTACTGGATCACGTTGTAATTCTATTTTTAAGGTTTTTGAGAAGAACATTTATGTTGTTGTCCATAGAGACTATACCCTTTTACATTTCCACCAGCAGTACCCAAGAATCCTCTCTCTCCTGTCTTCACCAATACTTGTTGTTTTCTAAAGGCCTCCTTATGCACCCTACTAGATTTCCTTACAGCATTTTCGTATGTGCATTTAATGCATTTTCATCATATTCACTCCCCATGGGGCTCCTACACAGTACTGCTGGTGTTTCCACTGATGACCTTCTCAACTGGTGTCCACTCTACTTTCATGTCCTTTTCTGTGGAGGGAGACCAGGAACGTGGATGAGGGGTTGCTTCCAGGCACCCTCCTTTGACTGCGACCTCCCTTTCAGTGCTTTTGAATTCAGCTGTGGTAACTGAGCTATTACTTGTGCCGCTGGCAGCATCTGCCTGGGGAATGATAAGACAGGCCTAGCCTGGAGCATCCTTCAGCATCCTCTTTACAAAGAGTAAACTAAGGAAAGACTGTGGGAAAGAAGAGCACAGTGCGCAGGACGCAGGACAGAGAAGGAGCCCAGCGGGTGGCCCCTGTAGACATCTGAGTAGTTTAGACCCCAGAAGTGCCTGGCATAGGGACTACTGAGTTCAGATGATGGGACAGGTGCCTTTTTAAAAATTGTCTGGGAACAGTTTTTTGTTTGGATTATTTCCTTGTGACTCATGCTCCACAGAACCCCTTTGAATGGACAGAACACTGTCCAGTGTTACTACACTATGTAGTAACACTGACGTTTGTCAAGTTTCTTCTGCGTTACAGAGGAAGAGCGTGAGCACGCAGACTGTGGCTCGTCAGCGTTTATTCGTGTACAGCCCGGCTGCTCAGGCTGATGGCTCGGGGTTGCTGGAGGCCGTCTTTAGAGACACTCAGAACCTGGGTTCTGGCCCTCTGGTGCCTGGGAACTTAGCCTCTTTAGCACATGCCCTCTCCCTCAGTAGCTTCTGGAATAGAACCCACCACTCCACTGAGCCTCCTCTAAACTATTAAAGAGTCCGATGATTAACTCATGAGAACAGTGGTTTGTTTTTCCTGTGTGCTTTGGTTTGTTTGGTTGCTGTCTTGTTGTCTGAGAACAGTCTCACTATGTAGTTAAGGCCCACCTTGAACTCATTACGCAGCCCAGGCTGTTGTAGAGCTCAGGGTGAGCCTCCCATTTTAGCCCCGAAGCCCAGGGATCACAGGCATGGATCACCCTGCCCGAGTTCACAGCAATGGCTTTTAAACTATGAGTCATGACCCAGCAGTGATGGGTCAATTAGTGGGTCGCTTTTACGTTCATGAGAACCAGTCAAGTAGCATCATAGTGGTTATTTGAATTCAGTTGGGGTATAAATCAGCCACCAATACAAAGTTAGAATTTTTGTTTGCTTTACCAGGGAGAGCTGGCCTAACCGTTGATAGTACACATAGGGTCACAACCATCAACTGCTCCCAACCCTAGTGGAAGAAAATGGAATCGAGCAAGCAAATTCCAGGAGTCCTGTCCAATAAAGTACTGAGGAGCCAGCTCTGCTGTTGCAGGCCTTTAATCCCGGCATTTGGCAGGCAGAGGCAGGCGGATCTCTGCAAGGTCCTCTGTGAGGCCAGCGTGGTCTACAAAGCCAGTCCAGGACAGCCAGGGCTACGCAGAGAAACCCTGCTGAAAAAAAAAAAAAGAAGTACTGAGGCTTCTGTTGAAGTCATAACGTGTATTCCATGACCATTTAAGGTTTGTTTTTGTTTTTGTTTTTGTTTTTTTTTACTGTACACTGCAGTACTAAAGCAGTTTAAAGGCCACCTAGGTCTCTATGTTTCTTTCTGAACTTCCTCGGGCAGTTGAAACCCTGCTTTTCTGGTCTTCAGGGACAGAGTTGTGCCCAGTTGAAAGAATCATAAATGGCAAAAATAAGATTATGGGCTCACTTTTGAAACGGCTCAATGGGTAAAGGCACTTGCCCACCAAGCTTGGTGGCCTGATCTCAGGGTAGAAGGCTAGACGCTGAGCTGACCCCCTCAGTCTCTCTGACCTCCACATGACTGTGACATATGAATACACACAAAAGTGAGCATGAAGAAAAAGTTTTAGTCCAATGAAATACCCCTTTCCATCACAGAATGGTGGTAAGGGAGTCAGAAGCCTTTCATAAGTAATTATTCTCACAATGATTATGTTACCATTTCTTTTTGAGATAGGGTTTCATTGTACAGCCCTGGCCAGCCTGAAACTCACAGAAATCCACCTGCCTCTGCCTCCCAAGTGCTGAAATTAAAGCCATGCACCACCACACCCAGCTTCCCATCTAAATTTGTATATATAGACAGAAATAATCAGATATACTTAAGTAGATTGTGCTTCAAAACTGGCACCATAGTCCCATCACAGAATTAGAACTGAAGTTTAATTTAGATCAGCAATGCAATTTTTAAAATTTCATAAAAGGGTAGATATTAAATATCCTCATGCCTGTCCTAAAAAAGTGGTCTTACCTCTGGATATCACTGCTTACGTTCAGTGACAGGAAGTAGTATTCTACTGAGCCCCATTGGAAAGTCATCCAGAGGCGTGTTTTTGTACTATGATATTATTTTATCAGTACATTTATGTGTTTGCCCTATTAAGAAAATGAGCCTCAATATTAAAACTATAATTATAGATTAGTAAATATCAAGTATGTTTTCAAAAATTATGTGTTTTTCCTAGAAGAATAATTAGCCTGGTACAGTGCTACATATCTAAAATACTGACTCAGGGAGGTTGAAACAGGATCAAGAGTTCAAGGCCAGCCTGGGCAAAGACTTTGTCTCAAATAAAAAGGCTTATTGTATTAAAAACAATAACAGTAGTTCCTTAAAATATCTTTATACTAAAAATTATTCTCACATTTGCAAATAGAACATATTAGAGCTACTGTTGGTGTTGACATCTATGGCTTAGACCAAGTACCTTCATTGTTCGTTCACAATTAAAAGGGGTTCCGGGAGGGCTTGGGGTTAAGAGCCAGCGCTGGGCGGCAGCCCACGCCCACGGCTGCCTCTCCGCTCCCCCGGGCTGACTTAGCTCTGAGCAAACTCTTGCAGCTGTGTCACCGGGCAGGGTTTCATGAAACAGATCTGATATTCTTGTGTGCCTGTGTTGTTCATTCCTACGGGCTGGAACGGTGCCTGGGAAGGTGAGGGGCAGAGCACGGCCCTCACTCCAGCTGTCCCTTTCTGCAAGTGTCACTCAGGATATAAATAGGTGGATTAATTCACTTCCCTTCTCATCAAACTACAATGATTCCAGAGGAAACTACCAGGGCCACTTTGACCAGTTGGAAAGGCCTTAGGCACTGACCTAAGAGAGAAAGATCTTTGCATTTAGATAAATTAAAAAAAAAAATCCGCATCCCATAAAATGGGCATGGTGATGTGTGCTTATGAATTCCCATCATTCGGGAGGTACAGCAGGAGGGTCAGAAATGTAAGGTCATCCTCAGCTTGGTATAACAAGTTCAAAGCTAGCCTAGGATACATAAGACTTTGTCTCAAAATACATTTTTTAAAGCCATGCATGATGGTACAAGCCTTTAATCCCAACACTTGGGAGCAGAGGCAGGTGAACCTCTGTGAGTTGGAGGCCAACCTGGTCTATATAGCAAGTTCCAGGACAGGCAGGGCTGTACAGAGAAACCTTATCTCAAAAAATAAAACAAAAAATAAATAAATGAAAATTTCATCCAGCATTAGGTTCATGGTTGAGGCTTCAGCCTTCCTTCATGGCATAGAGTTACAATTTTTCCTTTCCTGAGTGTCAAAGCCTGTGAGTCACGTGAGCTCATGGTAAACGGTCATCTTTCTCCTCCAGCTGGCTGCTGAGCTGGCCTTGGGAGCTAAGGTCTAGATGTATGGCCTGCCTCTTGGCACACCAGCGTTTTGCTGTTTGCACAAATCTGCTTTGCAGCATTAGCTGGGGGTCTTCTGTTAAACTGCTGTGGACCATCTTCCCTGTTTCCCAACAGTAAGCTATTTACCAAGCAGCTCTCATGCAAACACTTAATTGACAGAATGGTGGTGGGGGCCTGGTCACAGCAGAAGCCCCAGCAGTCTATGGGGGAGTCCAGGCCGAGGCCAGAAACAGGATGCAACTGGGATTGTTTCCAGAGCCATCCAGTGCTGCGGTCTAGGCACTGGGCCTCCTGGAGAACAAGAACCAGAGCTGCCCACGCCTCGGCAGTGTTGTTCTTCAGGGGAGGCCTTGTCGCGCTCATGTGGCAAGTCAGGGTGTCTTAGGAGTGCTCCATTCTGTGTGGCCATAAACATAAGCCGGATGTGAACAGAAAAGCAGTCTGAAGAAGAGCCGGGTTTATGGAGGTGGTTTGCATGCGCATTGAGGGTGCACTGAGGGGCAATTCCAAGTGTGCTTGTTGACTGGCAAACACATTTGGAAGCAATTGCACATGCCAACCAGCACCAAGTCCACAGGTCTGCGTGGGTTGTCCTTAGGACTGGAGCAGCATGTGAGTAACTTCAAAGGACAACCTACAAGAGTCCGTCCTCTCCTTCCGCCTGGCGGGTCCTAGTGATCCAACTTGGGTGTCAGGCATAGCCACAAGCACCGCCACTCACTGGGCCATCTTGCTGGCCCCAATTCTCAAGTAGTACCCACAGGCAAAATTCAAAGAAACGTGACGTCACAGCTTAAAATAATAGAACGGATCAGGAACCAGCCCTATGAGCAAAAGCCAACAAAACAGCAAATGCTAGATCCGCAGAGTCTAAGATACTGCCATCACCAAGTCATGCAAAGTGAATATTTGCATAGTCAGAGAAAATAGAGGGACTAAAAAAAGAGTAAGAACAGTAGATTAGAATCGTGACAAGCACATTTTCAAGAGCTGAGTGTAACAATCAATGGATGGGCCTAATGGCAGATTAGACCCCGCTGACGGAGACTTAATGAACTCAGAAGTGTGCTTAGAGACCAAAGAAACAGAGAGAAAAAAAAGGAAGAGCAACTGAGAAGACCAAATGGATACGTAAGTGGAGTTCTGGAAAGAAAAAGTGGGAAGGGCCAGCATCTGGGAAGATAATGGCTGGAATGTCTCAGACCTGACGCGTGCTGGGGCACGGACCCTATCCTCCTCAAAAACACTAAAGACAAAGCTGCCAGAGAGAGCAGGATTCTTGTCTCAAAAGACAAGACGGAGAGTCAAGAGGAGTCAAGGAGCAAGACAGCTGACAGGGACCTATGGCCTTCACCACATGCACCTGAACACAAGTACGCTTGAGAAGAATGAGTACCAACATGCTACATGCCTTGAAAATTAAGCCAACAGAAGGAAGATGATCATGAGGAACTTCCTGCAGATCAGTTTATTCAGTCATTCATTCTTACAGTGCCAGGGGTCAACCTCGGGTTCCCACCAGTCATGTTGGTTAGCTTACCACCATCTGTGATCCCAGCCCCAGGGGGAATCTGATGTCTCTGGACATGTGCTCATACCCCTCCCCCGTGAACATAATTAATTATGAATCTGTTAAAAAGATAACTATTTACTAAACCTATTTTAAATTAAAAGCAGTCATGGAGAGTATAAACTCAGTGAAGTGGGAAAGAAGTGGGAATGTCTGACTGATTACCTGAGCACTTTTTCTGGGTGAGAAGTATGTAACAGGGACCGAGGCAGGGGTGGGGCATAGCTAACAACCTGGCACGGACTCAGATCACAAAGGCACATGTGAAGCCTTTTACCTCCCAGTTCAAAACTGCTGATGCCTCTCAGACCCTGAGCTCTGAAAAGGTGACCGAGTTTAGTCTCTTCCGTTTATAAACCAGTCGGGTGTGTTTGCTTGTTTGTTTTGGATGGAGGAGTCTAACTCCATTGTTGCCAAGGCTGCCTTTGAACTCCTGGGCTGAGGTGATCCTCCTGCCTCAGCATCCTGTGTGGCTGGGACTACCAAAGAGTATCACTGAGCAGAGTGAGGAGGAATGAAACTGTTCCTGTTTCTGGGCTTGGCGGCTTCATCTGTGGCTCCAGCTTCTCCGGAGACTGCAACGGCATGATTGCTCGAGCCTCAGAGTGCAGGGTCAGCCTGGGCGACATGTAAGGCCCAGTCTCTTTTAAAGAGTGGTTAAGTAAACGAGGAAATGTTTTGACTCCCCCCGCAAAGAGTCAAAGTCACCCAGAAGCAGCAGCGACGGAACACAGATGTTTTAGGGTGGCTTTGAGCGGAGGTTAAGTTTAAAGAGCTGTGTGCTCCTGGTGAGCTTCCTTTGTTGGGGACAGTCCTTCTTTGTTGTCAGCTCCTGCTGTAGAGCAGGAACTGCCCTTTGGTCACTAATGGCTTGACACTCTTTTCCAGATCCTGCTCACACTGACAGATGAAGCAGAGACTCGGGAAGAAGAACCTGCTGTGCGCTCCTGGGAGCTTGAGGGAGGCCCGGCCTCCACGGTGCTGCGAGGGATCCATAGTGTTTTTTTGCTGCCTCAGAGTCCCCAAGGCCTTCAGCAGAGGTGACAGTAGATGATTGCCATCAGCCAAACCAGACTTTGACTAGTACAACAAGGAAACAGATCCTCTGGGTTTGGATGGAACTTGGCAGTGGGGACTGTCGCCCGATTGCGTTGTGTCCCCGTCAGAGTGTGCCTTTCCCTGCTCTTCCCCTCCTCACCCTGCTAGGTCCCCCTGTCTCTCCTCCTGCTGCTCTCAGATGATATAAAAGAGGCTCTTTGGCTATTTGCATCTGGCTTTCGCTTCTTTTCCAGATTGAAATATTACGTTTGTTTTATTTTGTACAAGCTTCAGATCCCAACATTATCCGCTTGAACTTCCCTTTTCTGAGAGTGTGGGGGAGGGGAGCCAACAGCACTGGTTCCCCAGAGTGGGGAGACAAGCAGGCAACTGCCATGATACAGGCGCCTTTTGGAATTACTGACTTCTAAGATTAATAAAGTAATTCAATTTTTCTTTCCTTTTTTTTTTTTCCATTCACTAATTTCCCCACAACCAGTATTCACAATCAGGGCTAAAATGGAACCAACTTTTCATTTTGTTTCTTCTTTCTTTGTTGGACAGTTTTTTATTTTAGAATGGGAGCTATCAAGAAACTTTGAGCAGATGGTGGGGCCAGGCTAGTTCCCAGAGCAGCCAACTCCCACACAGGAATAGTGTGTGCTCCCCACCCCCTGCTTGTCATCCAGCAGACTTATTCATTGTGGTCCTGCGGAGGGATGTGAATGTGCCCAGATGTACCCCGCCTCCCCGCATAGTTCCTCTGGGTGACTGCAGCACAGAGTAAGTCTTCCCTTTAGTGTCTGCTGAGAGTTGGGCTTTTAAGACAGTCCCAGTATTGGAATCCGAACAGAAAAATGATGCCCAAGAAGACAGACAGGGGTCCTGTGTGGTGGCTCATGACTGTCATCCCAGCATTGAGGGTGGCAGGGTAGCCGCCATGCGTGAGACACCAGGCTGGGCTGTTCTGTGTAGAGAGTGCTCAGAGCCCCTGAGACCTGTCTCAGCAAGCTGAAGAAGAGAAGAGGGAGGAAGATGAAGGTGGAAAGGGGAGACTTTGTTGTTTTATCAGTGCCTGGATCGGATTCAGGCACAGCCGAGGATGAGGACTCTCAAGAGCAGTGAGCGATAGGTTTTCCATGTAGTCCCGGGACCATCAGAATGACCACTTGATTTGAGTTGGTTAAGGAGACAAATTCTGATCCCTCCACAGTGCCCGTCCGATATGGAGAGCTGGATGAAAGGTTCCAGGAGTTCTCCACGTGCCAATCTTGGAAAAAGGGAGTAAGAGGGCATGGGTGCAGGGCGAGAACTTTGAGAACAGCTCTAGCGATTGGTCTAGCCCTAAGCAACCAATTGGACTGAATCCTCAAGCTCCATTCTCTCTGACCACCCGGGGCTAAGGCCAACCTCCCGTCTTGCCTTGCCCAGCGTTTCCAAGTTATTCTGTAAACCAGGTGGGATTGTTCTAGCTTCCTTCTCAAAACAAGTGTGTGCTTTTGGCGACAATGGGTCACGTGGCCCTACCGCTTGTGAGCGGCTGGGGAAAGGGAAAGCCGCCGGACTCCAGGCCTTCACATGTGTTAGCACCTGCTACTTGACATGTGTAGTGTCTAACATGAAAACCTTTGCAATCATGATGTGTTCATCGAGATAGCTTCAAGAAACACATCTAGCTGCCTTGGTTCAAACTTGTAGCAGGACTCTGAGAGGCAGGGTAAAAGGGACAGAAAGATTGTATTTCCCACATCCGTTTTGGTGCTAGAAAGGACCTGTGATGCAGAACACTGCTTCCCCAAAAGTAATTTATGTAGGCAGCCTGGGTCTGCCCCAGTGGAAAACACACTTCTAGGCTGCAGCCTAAAATCGTATGCTATTTTTGTTTGTTCTTTTAACTTTGTGTGTGGGTGTTTTGACTGCATGTACCTCTGAGTGCCATGTTTGCCTGGTGCCCATGGAAGCCAGAAGAGGACATCAGATCTTCTGGAACATGAGTTACATACGGTGGGCACTGGGAATCAAACAGTGATCTTCCAGAAGAGCAGCCAGTTCTCTCTCTGAGCCATTTCCTAAGCCCCAAATTTGTGCATTTGTACTGGACGCAGGGGGTAATCCGGACCCCTGCTTAAGTTTGAGGACAACTGTCACAGTTAATGGACTGTGGTACTGGCTGGGCATGGCGGCACACGCCTTTAAAGCAGCACTGGAGAGGCAGGCGAATCTCTGTGTGATCGAGGCCAGCCTGCTCTACAAAGAGAGTTCCAGGACAGCCAGGGCTATACAGAGAAACCCTGTCTCAGAAGAAGAGGAGGAGGAAGAGGTGGAGGAGGAAAGGAAAAAAAGGAAGGAGGGAAGGGAAAAAAAAAGACCATGGTACTTGGGCCAGGGGTGGTGGCTCTCCCCTTTAATTCCAGCACTCAGGAGGCAGAAGCATTCAAAGCCAGCCTTGTCTACATAGTGGGTTCCAGGACAACCAGAGCTACAGAGTAAGAACCTGTCTAAAAAGTAAAATAAAATATAGACTGGTAGATAGCAGCAGCTACCCCATGGATGGCATGCTGGCATATTGCTCCCTCCACAGCACACGCATGTGAACACAAACACAACCAGAGCACTTCCGCAGCCAGGATTTCAGTCCACACACACTCACACAGAGGTGTGTGCACATATGTCCCTCAACCTACAGACTTCAGCTTCAGACGTCTGCCTGTGCCTCTGTGGACACACTGGAGGCTGGTGGCTTTCAGAAGCACAGGCTGCCTTGCTCTGCTGGCTCCCTGCAGACCAATGTCAAGCCACTGTGGAATTCTGCATTGCCCTAGATCCCTTGCCTCTAAGGAGGCCCACCATCTGGCTCCGATAACAGAATTTGCCTCATTAGGGGCCATTTGCTGCAGGTGGCTGCTTTAACACTCAATGTGATTTGGAGGCAGAGGTGAGATTTCCAAAACGGGCAGCTTTTGTATCATTTAGAGTCTACAATGGCACATGTCTATATGCAAGCATGCAAACCTTACAGTTGTGCAGGAATTTCATGACTGTTTTCTCTACACACACATGGAGGCTAGACATCAACTTAGGGTGCCGCCTTCACCTTATTTCTTGAGACAGGATCTCTCATTGACCCTGGAGCTTGTGATTTCAGCTGGACTAGCTGGCCAGGGAGCCTCCAGGATTTACCTGTTTCCACCTCTTGCCCCTCCCCAGGACAGAGGTTACAGATGGCCACTACTGTGCCTGACCTTTATACGGGTGCCAGGGAACCGAACTTGGGTCCTGTGCACACAGCAGCCTCGGAACCCGCTGAGTCATCTCTCCCCAGCCTCGAGATTGGTGTACACATTTGCACATCTCGGGCACTGCCTCTGTGTCTGAGAAAAATGCTCCCTGCAGGAGGGACGTGTGCCCAGACAGTGGTGCGGTTCTCTGAGACGCTAGAGGCAGCGCGGCGGGCCCAGGGTCCTCACGATAGACAGTGACTGACCGACGCTGTGCTGGGGTCCCAGTCATCTCTGGTAAGTAGATGCCAGTGAGCAATTAAAAGACTTCTTATGGAGTCCGACACACACACACCTTAGAACGAGGTTTTTACTGTTCTAGAAGCAACCTTCCAGAAGATAGAATCATCCATGATTCCCCAAAAATATTTATTCATACAAAGATTTTGAGAGTAATATTCGTATCTGTCTTTATACTTTAGTCTGTGCGTCCGGGGCGGAGTCACCGTGTCGGATGCGCGCAGCCTCCCCGGATAGTCTGCCCACAGCACCTGCTTCCAGGAACCCCAGGAGAGCATGGGGTCTAGGAGGGTAAGAGGGAAACAATGCCTGACGCCCCACGCTACGTGGGCCCAGCATCCAGAGAGTGCACCCTGACCTGGAAGGTGTGTAGCCAGATGTCCAAGGGGAAATATGACCAAGGAGGAAGGCAGAGGGAGGACCAACCCCCCAGGGAAGACATGAGAGAATGAGTTCTGACCTTTGCTTTTGAGTTCAGCATCTCCAAGGGACCCGAGAAGCTAGTTGCTGGCCCAGAAACTAATTACATTATCTGTAATGACTCATGATGCTGACTGATGGGAGAGCGCAGTTTGCGAAAAGAACAGATTGTCCTTAATCCCAGGCAGTACAGAGATACGGTTCTGGGGGTGGGGCTAGGGGGGTGAGGACTTTGTCTTGGTAAACTGTCTGAAGAAAAAACGCTTGCCTCCTTTAACGACATCCCGATCCCCTAGAGCAGATGTGCCGCGATGAGCAAAGCTGACCTCAGAGCTGAAGTGCCCTCCGGCCTGGCCCTCACCTGACCACTCCACCCATCCTCCTCCCTGGGGTCACCCCGGTCCCATTGCCACACACCGTGTCGACCTCCTATCCCTTCTCCTTTACCCCACCACCTCCTCGTGCCCCACAGAAATTCCGTGTGCTCAAGAGTTTGCCTTCCCCTAACCAACCCACACTTCCTTTACCACAGTGATTCTCAGAGCTAGCAGAAAGAAACGTTCCAGAAGGAAGCCTCCGTCTCGGCCGTTCGCCGGGAGCCAGGGCTTGGGGGCTCCAGGCCTCTAGGGTGAGGTCTGTCGCTTTGGTTTCCCAAGGAGCAGCAGTCGGTGGTGTGGCGGTTTTCCCTCCCGTGTCTCGGGCCAACCTCAGCTGCACTTGCACGACTTCACCACCATGTTGGACAGCTGCTCCACCTTGGGGGTCCTGCCGACGTAGTACAGGATGGTCAGGGGCTCCAGGTCCTGGGGCACGCAGCATGGCGAGGCCGAGGCCTCCGGGTTCAGGGTGTTGTACAGTCCCAGCACCTGTGGGTGGGGTCACACAGTTACCGGGAGAAAAGCCAAGCCCAGAGCCTGTGACTCAAACGGTAGGCAGAGTGGGTCACGGGGGCTGCTCGAGAGGGACTGTGGGAATCGGGACAGTTTGGATAAGAGACCAGTTGCAGTCATGCAGTGTGGCAGAAGGCAGAACCCACGATCATGACTGTTGTGGGGATTTGCAGTTGACAAACTCTTGGCTGCTAAGAAAGTCCTTCAGAAGGTCTTCCTTACTGTAAGTTTCCACACTGGTTTAAAACGTTCTCGCTCACCACTACCTTGATCCATTTAATAATTGCCAGAGTGTGTGGCCCAGACAGGACACAACAGCGATGTTCTCGCCGGTAAACAGCGTCATAGATTACTGCCCTGCCCCTCTCCCCTCGAGGAAGGCGGGCGGGTTGCAGAGCTTGCCGGCCTGTCACTCTTTTTCTTGCTACTGTTTCCTACATGCTTCATGTTGTCTTCACATGAAGGTAGAAACATCTCTGGACCACACATCTTGCCAAACAGGTGTATATGTCTGTGCCATAGGGTGGCATGTGACAGCTGAAGTAAACAAAAAGGATGCTTGAAACTATATGGTAGGAGCTCCGAGTCCGTGTCCATGTGTGTCTGTACATGTTTGCGTGTGCTAGAGCACTGCACAGGCTAAGCACACTTTTTACCCATTGCAGAGTGCGGCTGAGTAGAATCGGGCCAGCCTGCCGTGATCAGAATGTTATCACCGGGATTTCCTCATCCAAGATTATCACTCATTTAACATTCAGCCTCTCATTCACTCACACAGACAAGTCACCTGGTCAGCGGAGCCCCAGTACCCAGAGAGCATGCGCCCTGTTCCCTACCGTGCTATGGGTGGTGTCGGCACTGCGGAGGTACGGACAGGGGCCTGAGCAGAAGTTGGCATAGTAACCCTTAGGTTCATGGACCCATTTCCAGCCCAGATCCTGCCGGAAGTCAATGTAGAGGGGGCGCACACAGCAGTTCTCCTCCAGGTTGCTATGGTGAAAGCACACACAGGAAATCAAGAGAAAGGGAGACTATTAAATCAGAAGCTTCACTCGCATTTTCCCATCTGAACACACCAGGAAGTCACTGTTTCCAAAGGCAAAGTCTCTCTCTCTCTCTCTCTCTCTCTCTCTCTCACACACACACACACACACACACACTCACTGTTTCCAAAGGCAAAGTCTCTCTTTTTTTTTTTTTTTTTGGTTTTTCAAGACAGGGTTTCTCTGTGTAGCCTTGGCTGTCCTGGACTTGCTTTGTAGACAAGGCTGGCCTTGAACTCATACAGTTCACCTGCCCTGCCTCCTCAAGTGCTGGGATTACAGGCATGCACCACCTAGCTTGGCTAAAGTCTGGTGTCGGTTTTAAGACCGAACCATGATAGACTCCATTGTTTGTCCTTTAAATAGCCATTCCTAACCACATTCTTCCTTGACTCCTCCCATCCCAGGAATACTCATTTTCCTGGCCACCCTTGAAGGCCAGGGCAGTCATGTGACTTGATTAATGGCCAGTCAGAACTAGAGAAGTTGGCACTGGCAAAGACACTTGATTGTTTAGAAAAGCAGCAGCTGGAAGATGAAAGCTGTCGGCTCTTCCCTCTTTTTTTCTTAAGCATGGACAAGTCACCTGGAGTTCTAGAAACCCCCATGGCCTCAGGCAAGAAGCTGAAGAGCCCTCACAGTAAGCAGTCCAGGTGAGATCAGAACACCCATCTCTTCAAGGGCAAAATCAAGCCATTAGACCAACCTTAAGCTTGTCACAGAAACCCCTGAGGGCTGTTTGCCACTTGGTTCACCCCAGTTGACAGCCCTATGAAGTGGACCTACTCGACAGCCTTGGAACACCACACCACCTCTTCCATTCCTTCTGTATTTAGCTGTCCCATCCAAACTCCATCCAGGCATCTTCTCCGGCCAGTTGTGCCCCTCCTTTCCCTGGAAGTACTCTCTGCCCCATCCGCCATCCCCTCTTTAATCCCTTCATGCCCAAACTTCACCCATCCTTGAAGGAAGGCTTTGTTCAAACCCCAGCCTTTCCTGTGTCCATTTATGTGCTCCCAGTTTCCGGTCTGCAAGAACTTCATCCTTCAGACCCCTTCCCAGTGCCATGGTCTTCCTGTTATCCCTGGGGATGTAGGCTTTCTCATGCTTCCCACATCTGGGAGCAGTTCAGCTATTTATAAAGAAGCGAAGGAGACTCTGTAAAGGGCAGGTTCCTTCTGAAGCCCTTGGTGGTTTCTTTAACCCAAGAGCTCCGCTGTGAATGGAGGACTGTCCCATCTTCCCCACCCAGTCTCATCCTCCAGGCTTGAACAGATGTGATGGATCCTGTTAATTGTCAACTCCAAAGAATCCACAGTCTCCTGTGAGGAGGGCTGCTGGGTGTGCCTATGGGGGATTATCTTTATTACAAGAATTGAGATGGGAAGACCTGCCCAGGTGGGTAGCCCCATTCCCTAGGCAGGAGAATGTGAGTTGGAGGAAAGGAGCTGAACACTAGTGTGCATTCGTTTTTCTGCTGACTGTGAATATAATATGAGGAGCTACCTCAAGCTCCTGATACCCTGAAGTCTTTGTGACGGATGTAATCTAGAACAGTGAGCTAAAATAAGTCCTTTCTCCATTACAATAATTTGTGTCAGAGTATTTATCACAACAATGGGAAAGAAAGTAAGACAGTAGGGAACCAAGCACTTTTTCAGTGGACTCTGCATTAATCTCCCTGTACTCAAAAGCATCTTACAAGTACTTTAAACAGGAAGGCCATGAGGAAGCTTTGCCTAAGTACCCCCAACGGCAGCACCCCAGATTCTCCTCCTGACCAGAGCCAAGCTACAGAAATCATCGGGCTCCCAGAAAAACAAGAAGAGGTTGGAAAAGACTTCTAATCTTCTTCTCTAGTAATCTTCTCTAAACCTGTTTGTGACAAACATCTGGGACCCTTGGTTGAGTGGGGCTCGGATCTGAAGCCAGCGCCACAGGATGTCAGCTTGACCTCACCCCCGAATGGGGCCAGGGCTCACCGGAAGCAGTAATTGGTGTCCAGTGCCCGCTTCTTCCTCTGACCCCCCTGGCCCGGGCTGTGGAGTCGGTGTGGGGGGATCATCATGAGGATCAGGTGAGGGTTGTGGTGGTCCTTCTGCTTCTTGAGACGCCCCAGGTCTCCACGGCCGTGGTCATCTTCATTGTCCACTCCTGCAAAGGAAGCCAGGTGACAACCACCTGTCTAAGAGAAGCAGTGCCCCTACGGGTTGCACCCACACCACATCTTAGCCCATCACTGCCAGGTCGGGATGAGGGATGGTACAGTCCGTGAGGGAGGAATCACAGGACAAGGACCTCCTGTAAGATGGTACAGACTGAGGGGAGCAAGCAGTATCAAAAGTACTTAATGGTTACGATGGATACCCCTCCAGACACAAGTCAGATGTCCTCACAATTCCTGCCCCAAAGCGTATCGCCTTCCTGGGGTGGATGCATCCAGGGTCCCCTGGTGGAGTCATGGAGTGTCCCACCACCAGGCGGGTACCTGTCACACACTTTGGATTATGAAACTTAGAACCTCGGGGTTTGGGTTTCCTGCTAGAATCTGAGTGAGTCGAGCTATCACAGAAATCCTACTGACAACTTAAGGTGTCACAGTTTGAGATAGCCCAGGTTGGAGACAAACAGGCAAGACTTGGGAACTGTGGCCCTTCAAGCTGGGCTCAGGTGCTCAGAAGTGTTCTCACTGTGAGATTCAGATAAGGTAATAGAGCATAAGACAGGCTCAGGAAGAGAGCCCAAATTCAGCTGCAAAGAAGACCAGAGCCTGACTCAGAAGGGCTTGTGAAGGACTGCTGCTGGCCACTGTCTGTCTTTACCGGGACAGGAATGCTGGGAATCTGACAATTACAAGAGGGACTTGGATCTTAGGAAGGGGCCCTTGGGTATATCAGATAGACGTGAGCCCTTGGTGTGTGGACCCCTTTTCTTGAAGTCTTTATGCACAAGGGACAATAATGTGGTGATGGGAAGGTACCACCTTGACCTCACCTGGTTGTGAGGATGCAGAAGGCACTGTGGTAGATGTCAAACTCTTAGCGTTAAAAAGATAAATACATAAAAGGTTTCAGGTTGAGTCCATGCAGGGTAAGAGATGGCTGAGGCCCAGGCCCAAGGTCAAGAGCAACCTTCACCTTTCTACAGATGACTTCCTGATCACTGTGCTTCTCAGTCGCCCAAAACAGAGACAGAAAGGCAAAAGAGAGCTTCCCTGAACCGCAGAAAATTGTGCTTGTATTAGAAACTGAGAAAAGACTCAACTATAGCACCAGTTCTATTCAAATGCCCATGGTCAAACGCTCAGGCCAGGAAGCATCCATCCTAACCTGCACAGTTCCTGGGCAGGGAGCAGGAAGGTCCAGCAACACCTGAAAGCTCAGTAGCAGGGCACTCACCTTCAGGCCTACTGGAGTTCATTTCCTTGAGGAGAGGAAGGACAGCTGTCATTGAGCATCCATTGGCTCACTGTTACACATTTCTTGTCTCATTTAATTGTGAACCGAGCTTATGAAAGAGGCACTCTCGTCCTAGTTCCCTGGACAGCTGGCCTGCATGACCTCACCACTCCCCAGAATCCTGCTGCCTCTCAGACGCTAATCTAGTCTCTCCAAGTGGAATGGTATGGTATGCTTAGAGCTTTGTGGACAAAGCAGGATCACCCAAGTGCAAACCAGGCCTCGCCACGAAGGAGACTGGGTCACCCGCTATGTCACCCATGCCCTCATGTCACCACGAGTCAGGATCAGTACCTTTGAATTTGATTTCCATCACCTCGTGAACATTTTCCAGTATATCTCCATTGGGCTGAAAGGTGTGGCATGGACAGTGAATGCTGATTTCCAGGCCCAAGTTGGACTCTGCAAGATAAGATGTGGAGTTGGGGGGATCACGCCAGGTGACAGGGCAGTGTGCTCACCGTACAAGTAAGGGTGACAAGTGAGTTACGTTGAGAGGCACAGATGACAGAAAGGGCTTCTAAGGCTGGGAGCCTCCCTCACAGGGTACCACACACCACAGATTTCTGTCATGTTATGAACAACTAGATGGGCGTGCGAACAGTGGGCATCATGGAGAATGGAAGTAAACATCCATTTTCAACAGATGCTATAAAGATAAGGAGGCCTACATGCACACACATACATATACACCACACACAGATGGGGAGGTTACACATACATGCACACTAACTGAAAAGTTTGACTGAATCAAATACTCGCAGAGAAAACCAGGTTGGGTCTGGGGTAATGCCAATCCTGTTGGGTCAGAGTTCTGTCAATCCCAGGGTAGCAGCCAGCTATGGCTGGTGTAGGGAGAGGTCCCAGGAGACAGACCTTTTTCAGGTTAACATCTCAGGGAGCTGATTGGTTTACTGTTCTCTGAAGTCACCTTAGTGGCTGATCACCTGGCCTCTGCAACAACCTGGGGTCTTCCAAAAAGCTACCATCATCAAGGAACACTCCAAAAGCCACTTGGTTCAGCCCATTTCTCCAAGGCAGAATGGTACAGGCATGGTGATTCCAGTGATCATGATATGAGCCTGGTATCCCAAGAGTCCAGATGACATGAACCCAGACAGTTAAAGACTAGCTGAGTTCCTCATAAATCCCAAAACCCAACCAGATTTGTTGTGTCCTAAGGAGAACTTGTTAAGCATGAAGATCTCTGTTTCTGAATAGTAGCTCATTGGGAAAACAAGGCAATATAGCAAGGCAGCTGAGCCCAGCTAGAAAGGACATGGCCAGGCATGAGGTCTGCCCTTTCCTTGGTGTTAGGCACCTAGAAGGAGCCATGTAGCTGCAATGAGCAATACACAGCACTTTCTGTCCAAGGATGGGTGGGAGACCTGGACTGAACAAGTTCTATGATTCTGTGTGTTAGAAAGTGAAGGCACATACAGATGTGTTGGAGAAAGGAAAGGTCAGAGTGCATGTGGCCAGCACGAGATGGTGGCCTAACTTGGCCTATGGCTCAGAGATGATAATTGCCAACATTTGTTGACATTACTGTCTATCAAACTGTCGTAAGATTTTCCCAGCGATAGTTCATTTAGTCTCTATAATGATCCTATAAACTAAAAACATCACTGGCCCATTTTACAGAGGACATCACTGGGGCTATTAAGTTGTTTACACAAGATACCCAGACGGTAAGGAGTTATTTCAAGATCCAGACTGAGAGCCCATGGGTTCTGCTAAGAGAGGCCACACTATACATATTTGTTTTAAACAAGGACTCGCGTTTTGTTTGCTTTAAATAAGGGCTCACTGTATAGCCCCAGACTGGCCTGGAACTCGTGATCCTCCTGCCTCAGCTTAGTGCTGGAATTGCAGGCGTGTGGCACATTCCCAGCCGAGATACTACACAACTAGTTGTCAGGGACAAGGACCAGGCAACAAAAGGTGCCAGGGACACATCCCTCCCACCTCACCGAGATGCAGAATGCCCGTGCTTTCTTACCGAGCCACCTGCCCTGCACCATGACACTGGGGTACATCCTACCAGCCTGGCTCTGTTTACAGAGAAGCTGTGGGCTGTACAAGTAAACGCACAGTAGTGGAAGGTCCCGGGTCCTCCATTCTGGAGAGAGGCCCAGGCAGTTCTGGGCCCCAGAATGCAGCCTGGGTACCTGGAGCGCACAGGCTTGCAGATGCTTCCTGAGTCCCAAACCACAGGTGTGACTCAGTTCTCATCTCTCCACACCACCAGCTGCTCCAACTCCGAGTCTGTTCGCTGCCTGGTTCCGGCCATGAACTCTGAGGAGATTCAGGAACAAAGGCCTCAGCTACTTCCCCTGAGGGAAGGGAGGGGTGGGCAGAATTTGCCTAAGTGTGAAATGAAGGTTCCAATGAAAAACAAAGCTCAGGAGTTGGCAGTGGTGGGGTGGTGGGTGGAGGACCCCCAGGTTTTATTATGAAATGTCTCAAGGAGGCTGGAAAGCGTGTTCCATGCAAACTTCTCCTTGAGTTCTGCAGCTGTGAACAGAAGCGCTCCAGGTGCCAAGGGCTTCAGAGAAATCCAGGTGGAGCTGATTAAAATCAGACAGGGAAACTAAGAGATGAATTTGCCCAGCCCCTTTTTCTGTGCCCAAGCTGAGGGCTGCCTAGAGAGCCGCCTGGAGAGGTGTGGTATTGCCACCGTCTGGGTCCTGTTCTTTCTCACAGGCTGTATTACCTTCCTACGAGGACCAGGACAGGGTCTCTAGCCTACCGTGTGTCAACTCAGTTACCACACTAGGCCCCGCAGATGGGAGCTTGAAGACTTGGATGCCTACAGAGTCCGGTAGATCATGGAAGTCAGCACAGGGTGGCGACTGCTCATCTCTGGCACACTGTCAGGGAGCCAGTCTTATAATTAGTCAAGAAAAATCAGGAATCTTTGGTCGGGTTTTTTGTTTGTTGAGACAGCATCTCTGTACATAGCCGTGGCTGTCCTGGAATGCACTACGTAGACCAGGTTGGCCTGGAACTCACAGAGATATGTTTGCTTCTGTCACCAGAGTACTAGGATTAAAGGCATGCACCACTATACCCAGCCCAGTTTTAGATGAAATCTCCCAGCTTTTAAAACAATAATACCTCACGTGACCAGGAGTTAAATGTAAAGACGAGTCATGACCTCTGCCTTCAAACCCCACTTTCCTGAAACACTGAGGATTGGGAGGGTTCTCTTGCTTCCCCTCCCCCGGGACTCTGACCATCAATACATAGATGGACTGGCTGTATAACAGCCGATAATGGTGGAAAACCCTTGGTGAGGCAGAGGAAGAGGTGATTGGTGGGACCCTATTTGTAACCCTACCAATACTACCATTAAATAGAGCAGAAAGGACCAACGTGGTGTCAAGACACACCAGACTGTTATTACTCAGGGGATGCAAGTTCTAATCCAGGCTGGATCAGCTCAGGCTTCTCCATTCTGCTGGACTTTGGCTTCCTCATCTGATGTAATGAGAGCCTGCTCTGACAAGGCACTTTGGAATCCACAGAATTCTCTCAGATACATGTCACCCTTGAAACAACTCTGGGAGGCCTGCAGAGTGGAAGCATTGCTTCATTTCCAGGTGAGGAGACACAGTGAGTACATATGATATTTGTGACATGGGACATATAGAGTTCAATGATCCTGGGCATCTAAAACTCAATTGGCCCACAACGAACCTGCCACAAATCTCTTCTAGTCCTCCCTAGACATCATCGGAGATCACTCTTGTTTCTTAACACCATACCTAATGCTAGCCTATTGGCTCAACCTCCAAATTACTGAATGAATCCATATTTCTGTATCGACTGCACTGTCCCCATCCAAGCTCACAATAGACTGCTACTGTGCTCCCTAAACATTTTCCTTGCTTCTCTCCTTTCCTTGCCAGCAACCAGAGGCTTTTGTTTAAGGACCGCCTCATTGTACCCACATGCCTACCCTGCTAATAGCATCCAGCACACTTGGAGTAAGTCCCCAATCATGTCTGTGGTCTCACAGATACTTGACAAGATGGCCTCAGCCTCCAGTGTTCCAGTCTGTTCACTGCTGCAACAAATCAAGCTGGGTTCCGCCTAGGGGCCTGGGTCTTACGGTTTCTTTTTGCTTAGGTGACCCTTTAGCCTAGCCTCCTGACCTTAAAGGGCTCACTCCTTCTCATCTCCTGGATCTCAATGTCAGACTCCCTTTCCTTACAGAGACCTCCCCTAAGCAGCCAGCACTGAAGCCCCCAGCTGCCGCCACCTTGATTCCTTAGTTTTCAGTGCATTGTCATCAATACGTTCACGGGCTTATTATATGTCTCTGCCACCAGAATGAAAGCCCCGTGAGATCTGAGCTCTCACCTGTCTCATTCGATGCTGAATCCCCAGGGCCTGACTTAGAGCCAGCATTTAATGATGGAGTGGAGAACAGTTAGTAGCAAAGCTAGATTTTGATATATGGCTTCCTCCCTACAGTCTCCCCCAGTTCTTTGTCCTTTCCTCTCATGACACAGAAGGGACCTGGAGTTCCTTCTGAAATGTTCCTGCTAAGAGTTCACCCACCTCTCCGCAACAGCCACTCACGCACAGTGTCAGTGACATCAAAAGACAGCCACTCAGCAGTGCCCCTCGTGGGCAGATTCTTGCCACCAATGTAGCGCTGCTTGGCGATGTGCTCATCTGGTCGCAGTATCTGTGGGGCAGAGGAAAGAGGAAGTATCTAAGGCCAGGGTAGAGCACCAGGGATAGGTTACAATGCACAGGACTGGAGAGCCAAGCAAGGGGTGACCAAAGGCTTCTGAACACGGGGCCCCTTGCGCACCTGGGGTAACTCAGCCCTCTTAATGACAAAGGCTCCCAGGGGTCTGACCAGGTCCATCAAAGCCTGTGCTCAGTGTGGGCCAGCCATGGAGGCAGAACCAGCTTCTAGGGTGTGGTTTCCTGCTGGAAGAGGTACCTGGAAGAGCTCAATTCTCTGCTCAGTGCGCTTGGAGCTGGGGTTGGGCACCCGCAGGACCCGGAACTCTGCCCGGAACAGATTGGTTCCATTTTTCTCCACTGAGGACACGTTGAAACGAAAAATCTTAGAGGTAATCCCTTTGGGGCAGACAGCCAGCTCATCTAGAAGGAAAAGCAGAGAGGAGAGGCATAGTGAGCCAGGGCCCCCAGAAACAGTGTGCTGCCAGCAGACACATGCCAAGGGGCCACAGTCCTGTCTATAACCTCTTTAGAGGCTGGAAGCCTCAGACCTGAAGGTGTAGATGAAGGAAGATTCTTGGTGACCCCAGAGTCATATAGAGTCCTGAGCAAGGAGCAGAGAGATCTGGGAACCCTGGGACATATAACTGAGACTGAACAGTCAAGTGTAATTGCCCCTTTACCCACTGTCTTTTTAATGTGTGTGTGTATGAGTGTGGAGCCAAGTATATGTATGTATACATGTGTGTATGTATACATGTATGCATGTGCAGTGCCCACAGAGGGCAAAAGAGGGCATTGAATCCTCTGTAACTGGAGCTATAGGCAATTGTGAGCTACCTGACATGGATGCTAGACTCGAACCCTGGTCTTCAGGAAGAGCATCAGTGCTCTGAAGCTGAGCCAGCTCTCCAGCCCTCCTCCCACGGCCTTGCTATCCCCAAACTGTTAAACTCTCCAGATTAGTTTTTCTTTATCTTTCAAAAATACAGATTCTCTGCCAGGCCTGGCGGCAAAGCCTGCAATGTCAGCACTTTGGAGACTGAAGCAGGAGGATCTTGAATATAAGACCAGCCCAGTCTATGCAGCAAGTTCCCAGCCAGGCTAAGTTTTAAGAACAAAACAAACAAACAACAACAAAACAGGTTATGAAAAGATAGCAGCTAGTCACTTAGTTGTCTTTTAACTAGTGGATCTATTCATGTTCTTTTTCACTAGGTACTTACCCAATTTTAAACATGTATAAGGGCTGGAGAGATGGCTCAGTGGTTAAACACATCTGCTGCTTTCCCACAGGACCTGAGTTCAATTCCCAGTACCCACATTAGGTGGCTTGTAGCCTTTTGTTGTAACTCTAGCTTCAAGGGATCTGACACCCCCTACTGGCTTCCTCAGGCACACAGACAAACAGACAGACAGCCACACACACACATACACATACACACACTAAATCTTTACAATTTCCATTTGTTTGGTTGGTTTTGGTTTTTCAAGATTGGATTTCTCTGTGTAACATCCCTGGCTGTCCTGGAACTCACTCTGTAGACCAAGCTGGCCTTGGGTCAGAGATCAGCCTGCTTCTGTTTCGATAATGCTGGGATCAAAGGTGTGCACCACTACTTCCCAGCCTTTTAAACATCTAAACATATGTGAAAGATGATAGGAAGCCACAGCCCCTGCCTTCAGGTGACACTGAGACAAATCACAGGCCCTTTGGGTGATGCAGAGGAATGGCAGGAAGAATGAGGAAAAATCAAGTCCTTAAGGGGCCAAAGGCTCAGTACCTAGCAGAAGGAGCAGCAACAGTCTGCCCCCAGCACAAGAGTGGGGCGGTGACATAGGCCGGAGAGGAAGAGAGACCCAGAGCGGCAAGCTGAAGCGAAGAGAAAGAAGGTTGAAGCATCGGGTTGTAGGGACACCCAGGTGTCAAACTGAGAGGCTGAACCTTATCCTGTTCATAGCAGGGAGCTGCAGAAAGGGGTTGAATCAAGGCAGTGGCTTAGACCTAAACGACGAGCAGTTTCTATGATAAAGAGGCCATAGCTTGAGTCTGGCAAAAAAAATTTTTTTTTCAAATAAAAAGATATGGCTGTCAACAACTCCTTTCTCTTTAAGGATGTCCTAGTTAGGGCTGATATTGTTGTGATGAACCACTATGACAAAAAGCAATGTGGGGAGAAAAGGTTTTGTTTGGTTTATGCTTCCACATCAAATAGTCCATCACTGGAGGAAGTCAGGACAGGAACTCAAGCGGGGCTGGAACCTGGAGGCAGGGGCTGATGCAGAAGCCAAGGAGGGGTGCTGCTTACTGGCTTGCTTAGCCTGCTTTCTTTCTTTGTTTATTCTTTTGTTTTGCTTTGTTTTGTTTGGGGGGGGGGGGCAAGGTATCTCTGTGTAGCCCTGGCTGTCCTGGAACTCTTTGTAAACCAGGATGGCCTTGAACTCATGCAGATCTTCTTGCCTCTGCTTCTAAAGTGCTGGAATTAAAGTGCACCACCATGCCCAGCCAGCCTGCTTTCTTATAGAAGCAAGAACCTCCAGCCTGGGGATTGTACCACCCATCATAGGCAAGGCCCTCCCTCCCATTGATCACTAGTTAAGAAAAGGCCCTCCAGTTGGATCTTATGGAGGTTTTTTCTCAATTGAGATTCCCTCCTCTCTGATGACTCTAATCTGTATCAAGCTGACATAAAACTAGCCAGCCCAAAGAGTCTCTACCCTTGGTGGCCTGTGCTATGCCAGCCTGTGCCATCCCGCCATCAGCCAGAAGGCAGCAGATGCTCCCTGCAGTTCCAAGCCAGACAAAGGAGAACAGAAGCCTCCGTCTTCTCTCTGCCCCCGTGTCCTTTACAACTTCAAGGTCTGAGAGCACTAACACCAGAGCAGTCCTTTCTACACAAAGGGTAACAGCAGCCAGGACTTGAAATTCAAGCTCCTAGACCCAGATTCCACACATAATAGACATGGCTGGGATCTGAGCAGAAGCATTCACCAGGGATGGGTGAGGAGTCATGGCCCAGGTGGGGCAGATAAGAAGCCTAAAACCAGCCAGCACACTCCTGGTTCTTTAGGCAAGGATGAGTGGGTGTTTCTGGAAATTGCCATCTGATGGGCCTGACGCTGGAGGTCAAAGGAAAATGAATGGAACAGATGTAGGAAAGAAGTGTTGTGAATGCCAGCTAATGAAGCCCTCATTAATAATTGGCCTTGGAGGAACAAATACTGCCAATTATTCTCTAAGCCAGTCCAGATAGGACCAGGGAGGGGTGGCAATCCTCACATGTATAGATTGCTGCTAGAGGTGGAACCAAGAGTCCCTCACATACAAAGCACACGTTTAGAAAGCATTTAATCTCAAGTTCTAACCATGCCTACTTACCTGTGCCTTGTGTGGGGGTTTGTATACATGAGTGCAGTGCCCAAAGAAGCCAGAAGAGGGCATCGGACTCCCTGGAGCTAGCGCAAGAGGCGGCTATGGGTGCTGGGAACTGAACTATGGTCCTCTGCAAGAGTAGCACACATTGTGTAACAGAGTCACACCCGCAGCAACTTCGTGTATAAGTCAACAGGCCTGTATCTCTGGATGTAGACAAGCACCTGGACCAGTGACCCTCCCAATAACCGAGAACTGGTCTGGGAGAAGATGTCTCCAGTCTGGCCTCTGCAATAACTTCCACTCCATCACTCTCATACCTGTACCTCAACAGACCCCTCTTAGTGAAAATTCTGAGGTAATTCAATAAGGAATGGGAAGCATTTGGGAGGTAGAGGCTGAGGCATCAAAATTCTGAGATCAGAACCAGAGAGATGGCTCAGTGGGAAGATGACTGGTTGCTCTTCTAGAGGACCTGGGTTCAATTCCCAGCACCCACATGGTGGCTCACAACTATCTGTAACTCCAGTTCCAGGGCATTTGACGCCCTCTTCTGGCCTCTGCAGACACCAGGCACATACACGCTGTAGACAAACATACAGGCAAAACACCCATGTACAGAAAATTTTAAAAATAATTTTCAAATTTGTCAAGACGGCTTTATGAGTAAAGGAGCTGCAGGGAGCATCTGCTGCCTTCTGGCTGATGGCGGGATGGCACAGGCTGGCATAGCACAGGCCACCAAGGGTAGAGATTCTTTGGCCTGGCTAGTTTTATGTCAGCTTGACACAGATTAGAGTCATCAGAGAGGAGGGAGTCTCAATTGAGAAGTTGCCAAGTCTGGTGACCTGAGTTTGACTTCCAGGACCCACATTGGAGAAGAGGATGATAAGAAACTTCTGAAAGTTTTCATCTGGCCACAACTCATGTGCAAGCATGCGTCAGTGTCCTGACACACACACACACACACATAAATGTAATAAGAGACTTTTAAGAGTTCAGAACCAAGCTGAACATAGTAAGACCCTGCCTCAAAACAAATAAGTAAAAACACCTTCATATAGTTAGTGGAATTAGTGGAAAGGATTGTATAAACAAATAAGCAAAATATATAATACACCACCTTACATTTTATGTAGTTCCTCTAACAAAAAATATGCAAAAATAAAGAGAATTGATAAAATTTATCATTCCACCCATGAGAAAATAGAACATCAGAAGAGCTAATGAACGGTTGTCCCATGGCACTCAAGTAGCAGGTGGCAGAGGTGGGATTTGACCACACCCCATTTATTGAATCTGAGACCCTGAAAGTCGGAGTGGACCTGGGTGATTACCCAGTGGAAAGATATTAATAATTTCAGCAGCAAATATGACAGAATTCCTCAAAATGTCCCTGGCATCCCAACATTGCCTTAAAGGGTCAATGACCAGGACCTTTTGTGCTTGACAACAGGCAAGAGCTGGGCACAGGCTTCACCTTCACAAATTATTTCCAACTGTTTCCGATGCCCTGAACATTGCATAGTGATGGATGCTTTTTCATCTCTTTTGCTCTAGGAAGAACAGCAAACAACCCACAAAACCCATACACAGTATTCATGGAGAGCCCAGGAACTTGTGTGTGAAGCTCTCTCTTAAAATGCTTTCGGACAGGTGTGTGTCAGCTTGAACACCTCCTTTCTGTGGGAGCCAATGGCAGAGTGAAATGAGCAACAGGGCCACCTAGAGTGTGAACGCAGTTTAAAGCAGTGAACGGTGGTCCCACCACTCAGCAACTGACTGCACTGGCTGGGTCCACAGCCATTCCAGATGTTTCCAGTGTGCAGCCAGAACTTTGGAGAAGCAAAGTTTATCATTTTCTGCGAAAGGTACCACGGCTTCAAGTGTGCTAGGAGCCTGAGAAAGCCCTGCCTGGATGGTCTCAAACTTTACAACAGATTAACCTGGAAATGAATTAGATGTGTTGTTTAGCCAATGTTTAAAAGTTTTGCCTTAGAAGCCCATAAACATTTTAAGTCTGTGTTACAAGTTGGGAGATTTCACAGAAATTTCCAGATTCTCTGCTATCCTGGGAGATGATAAGATAGAGTCAAGCTGGACCTACATTCCTGAATGTGAAAATCAGTAAGAGCTACATGGTGGCTTCCTCCCTTAGCAGTCACTGGGGCTCCAGCTCCTCCTACCCCAACCCGGCCACATAAGCCTACTTTCTCCGTGACCTGAAGTGCTTTGCCTGGGCCATAGCTGCTCTTCTAGCACCATCTATACCCCCGACCTACTCTCTGAAGGCATTTGTACTTATAGCCACTGCTAGGAAACTCTTTGCCCCTGAGCCACCCCATCTTCAAGCTGACTGAAAACAAAAGTTCCCCTTAATGTCTCCATACTTCCCCTATTCTGTAAGGGAGAGATGGGCACAGGGTGTTCTCTCTGGGCCCTCCTTGGGTAGCCAGAACCTTACTGTGTGTCTAACACTGATAGCTATGCTATATAAGTTCTTTCAACATGGAATATCTTTTAAAAAATGATTTATGAATTTTTTAATGTGCCTTGGTGTTTTGCTCTCATATATGTCTGGGTGAGGGCATTGGAGCCCCAGGAGCTGAGGCTACAGTCAGTTGTGGGTTCTGGGAATTGAACCCACATCCTTGTGGAAGAGCAACCAGTGCTCTTAACTGCCGAGCTATCTCCCCAGCCCAGCCCCCATGGAATGTCTTTTACATTTCATAACTGACAAATTCTACAGGTGAAAAGAAAGCCCAAAACACTAGGTAGTCTTCCTGCTGGGGAAATTCTGCACTTGGTCTTAGCACTTCCCTTGGCTGGTAAGAACACGAGTCTCACAACAAGACACAGACATATCCAAGGCCGAAGGTGAAAATGATGCTTATGCTGATGGTTGTATGGATGATACAGAAAAGACGGTGCCCTTCCCTACTACACGAGTCAGAGAATGCACCTACTCATTTCCCATGGCAACGTCTTAGAGAATTATGGGATTGCTAAGCCTTGCCTCTGTCTGATGAAATTCATACGAAGTAAAAGGGAGCTGAGGGACGACCTCACATGAGGAAACTGAGGCTCTGGGAAGAAAGACCATATGGCCGAATTTGCTTAACGCTCTTGAGACCGTCAAGGAAAAGGAAACCCATTCATTGAACCTGGGGGAATCCGGCTGGCATATGAATCTCCTGGGCCACCCCCAACAGTCAGAGCGGAAGCAAATCCAGTTTACTCCCAAGAGGCTGGGTACCTGGGTTGCAGACGAAGTAACTGCTCTCCTCTCCTGGTGAGATTAACATAGGATTCATCTGTGTCACAGGCCAAGGTCCTACCAGAGCCTTAAGATTAGAGGTGGCCTTTAAATGTGTGTTTTACATGGACACTGCTGCTTAGCATGCATTTCACACACATCCGTTCTAGGTTCGAGCACTTAACAGATGCGCCATGTCAGGGAAGAGCCAGAAGACCGTCCTCTCTGGCCTCACTCTGGTGCCTGGCCTCCCACTGGAAACTATTCCTTCTTTGGGTTTTCCTGTCTACGTCACCTTGCTCCAGGTCCTATTGCCGCTTCCTTCCAAATGCCCATCCTCTGGGAGTGATAACAGTGTGAAAGTGAACTTCATCTCTTGTACAAAGCCAGAACCAGTCCCGTCTACGCTCAGAAGTTCAAGACAGGGTGGGCAGTGGTGGCATGGGCCTTTAATCCCAGCGCTCCTGAGGCAGAAGCAGGCAGATCTCTGTGCGTTCCAGGCTAGCCTGCTCTACTGAGCTCCAGGACAGTCAGGGCACCACAGAGAAACCCCAGCCCCCAGCCCCATTTAGCAAAACAAAAAGTTCAGGGTGGGCTTCTCAGCAGCTGTTCTAGCCTTTGCACTTAGTGTGCCTCGGGCAGCCAGGGTGAACCACCACCTGACCAGCTGCAGGGTGGGCCCAGGTTGGTGTCCATCCAACCACCTGTGCTAACTGCAGAGCGCCTGGACCTGCTTCCTGATGGTACTGTGAGCCTCCCTGGCGTTGCCTGTGTCCCGCTCAACACTGGCTCCTCCTCAGCATCTGGAAGATGATCCTGTTCATTGTGCCAAGTTGGCACACTCCATAGGCCCCCACCTCTCTCCCCTACCTCAACTCTTGATGCTACAGCCTGGCAGCTACACAACTGTGGGGGCACTCCTGGGTTTGTCTGAGGCTACGCCTTCTGCACCCTGGATTTCTGCACAAAATCTACATCCACACATACCTATGTGGCCATGTGTCCACGTGGATGGCTCGTTCTCACCTCAGGACTCCAGACAGGGTGATCCCTTATGACCCAGAATCCCTCCTTCCTCAGACTCTCCTCCTGACCTAGGCTCTGAAGGTTCCAGGACTACCGTCTTGTCCTCCACTTTCCTCAGACTTGTAAGCATCTCTGATGCCTGTGGCTACTATGACTGGCTTTTGGTGGGTGACCAAGGAGTCCAGGGTTCAGCCCATCTAGTCCTGAATGACTCCAGAAACTGTAGTCACCTGGCTCAGTAAGCAGACCTCAGGCAGGGAGTTCCAGATCTGCCTGGTTTCCAGCCTCGACTTTGCACAAAGTAGCCAGATCTGAAGAAAGGAAACTGCAGACAGTCACAGGAAACTGTACTGAGCACGCTCCCATCCCTACCTCCCGAAACCACAGGTTTCTCTCTGCCCGGTGGGCCAGCTCCCTCCTTCCATCTTCCCTGAGAGCCACTCCACCCATTGGCACTCACTCCTCCTCCTTCCCTGCAGCCAGGTTTCTTTAACCGCCTGCTGTTTGCCCCATGGCCGCTCTGACTGTGCTCCCGCCCCCGGCCCTGACCCATCCTCTCACCCCTTCTTGGGCACTGCCCACCTCTCAGGTGGGCCCTGCTGAAGTCACCAGGGCTCGGAGGACACCTGCTGGCAGGGAAAGCGAACCAAGCAGCCCCCAGGACTCAGGCCCAGAGCGGCTCACATTCCTCTTTCCCCGGGCTGTCAGTTTCTCAACATCTGCCAAATTTCTCTCTCTTGTATTGAGGTTTTTTAAATCCCCGTTCAGTAAACACACATGACTTCCACACGTGTGCAAACACACACAGGCGTCTCACCCAGAAGCTTCCCAGCTCCTCTGCAGACAGCAGTCTCCTGGGAAGAAACACTCCCAGACACACATCCCCATCACCCCCACGGCCATCCCGCCCACTCACACCTCCCCTTGCCGGGGCCAGATGCTTTGGGTTATTCTGTGTCCATTACCGTGGGAGGCCTCGCTTTGCACATACGAATCCTTCTACTGTGTAATGTAAGTGTTCACATTGCCCAAAAGTCCATGTATGTGGGAATATGAATGCATTACCCTCCCCCTCCCAGCTCATGTGATGTGGTGTGTGTGTGTCAGACTATGGGGCCTCGACCGGGCTTCCCAAAACGTGATGAACACAGATTTGAGGCAGGTACTGTGCTTCCGGGGAGCTAGGACGCTGACTGGGACTTACGACACAAGGAGCTGGGAAAAGCAGGGAGAATATGGAGGTGTCTGGACTCAGAAGACTATGAGGATTTGGGGGCCAGCCAGCCCACCCCTTGATAGAACCCATGTGCTCACAGCTAACCTCTGTGCACACTTGTGTGAGAACATGTTTCCCTGGGTGGCACAATACAAATTGGAGTTAATATTCATCAAGGCTGTCCTGGGAGTCCACTTGGCTCCAGGGCTCCTGGTCTCTTGAAGCACTAGGCTCACGCCAGAATGTCTCTGTCTCCTTTCCCACCCACCTATCCGGCCGCAGCTGCAATGCCTGACCTCCGTGGTGAACCCTGGGGCGCTCTGCTGTGTGACCACCGCCAGGCCCCCCTCTGTGGACCCCCCTTTTCCTGCTCACCCACTCCAGAGCAGACACCCAGCAAGCATTTGGACTTACTGTGCTCGGCCAGCCCTTGGATCATGTCGAACTTATGGATCTCTTTGGCATAGTACTCCGACTCAGTGTTTTCCTGAGTGCAGCCTTCCTCCTTTTCCCCATGCATCTCTTCCAGCAACTCCCGGGTGCTGTTGTAAAGTGCCAGGACCTGATAGGGGACGTGGGTCATCACTGACGGCTCAGGGGGGCTGGTGAGCCTGAGCTTGCTCAAGATCTGTCCCCTAATGGCTTCCACCCTTTTCTTCTTGATGTGGCCGAAGTCCAAGGTGGTGCAAGTGGACAGGGAGAGGCTGACTGTGGCCAAGTTCAGTAGGGCCAGGACCACCAGAGCCTTTTGCAAGTGCATCTTCTTGTGTGAGTCCAGGAGCTAGGCCAGGGTGCTGGGGAAGCCTGGCAAGGAGGAGACCCCAGTCGAAAGAGGGAGGAAAACCAGGCGTCCTCCCCAGATCCCAAAGACTGAGGCTTGGCAAGAGGGTGCATGAACTCACTGCACTGTGAGAGCTTCAGGACTCCCAGGAAGCGCTGGCAACCCCGGGACGAAGAAGTAGCGGACAGAGGGCGTGCCGTGGAGCCCAGGGCTTCTTGTCCATATGTCTAAACAGGTTCTGCTGGGCTCTGACTCCCAGCAGGCCAGGTGGAGGGCAAGCCGAGGGTTGGGAGGGGTGGCAAGGCAGCTGGGAGTGGGAAGAGAGCTGGAGTTTTTCCTTAGGTAAAAATAAATAGAGCGGATATCTGATATTGCCAAACGCCGCTTGGCGATGGGGAGAAGGTGGGTATTTTAAAGAAAGTGCAGAAGGGCCATGGCTGGGTCCCAAAAAATCAGAAACTCTGCCTTGCCCTGAAGGAGAACAAAAAGAGAGAGAGAGAGAATGGAAAAGAAAAGGAAAAAAAAATTTTTTTAAATCACCAGTGGGTATGTGGGGAGAGGCAGGGCTGGGCAGCAGCGGCAGGCCCAACTAAAGGTGGGGGCAGCGCAGGACACACTTGTCTCTGGAGCGCTCCATTCATGCTTTCCCTTTTGTTTACACTTCCTCGGGGGCTTTCTAAATGACTCTGTTCACGCTGCCTCTCCTCTTCATTGGCTAGGATGAGAGGTTGTGTGCCACTGGCAAGCTGGGGGGGGACAGGCCTCTTGGAGACAGCTCCGATAATCCACTCGGACCCACGGTCAACATCGCAGCTCGTCTTCTCTCTCGGCCATGGCTTCTGTCCCTTGCTTCTCTTCAGGGGAAGAAAAAAAAATCAAAAGGAAAAGAAAATAGACGCCGATTCACCGCAGCTGACTCCGGAAAGCGTTATCCCTTCCTCCGCAAGCCTCTCTTTCCGTGCGCGTGTCTCGCCTCTCTGTGGCTGAGTCCCCTACGCTCGGCCCTCTCCTGCCCTCCCTTTCTCTCTCTCCCCTTCTCTCTCTCTCTCCCTCTTCTCCCTCTCTCTCCCTCTCACACACACATGCACACACACTGCTTTCTCTATTTCTCTCTGCTGAAATTTTATACCTCCCTCCCATGACGTCTCGGCCTGGGGTGGGGGAGGGAGGGAGGGAGGGACCAGCGTACACGGCCTCTCTTCGTGCACGATTTTAATGTTTTAAACAGGCACAGGAAAAGCCGAGCCCATTTGAAAAATACTTTGCGAGTCCTCTGGTTCGACGTGGTAACTGAACTTTTTTTTTTTCTTCCCTCCCCTCCTCTTGGAGTCATTCCTGCTACACGTTGGCTGTTTTTCTGGAAAGTTACTCCCGAGCCCCCTCCCTCCTGCTACCCCGGCCCCTCTGCGCAGGGGCCGGCTGTCCACGCTCTCCGCCCGGCTCTCTCGCCTCCCCGCGTCCCCGATCGCGCGAGGTCCACTAGGGGAGAGGGCCGGGCGGCCGGGCCGCTCTCTCCAGGCCCGAGGGTGGAACTGGGCTCGGCCACGATCCTGGCAGCGGTTCTTCATTGACCATCCCGGAGTCCGGTCGCGGCGGCTCTGGTGAACGACGGCGCTTTCCGGAAGGCCGAGGGTGCCCTCTGGCGAAGCCGGGCCGCCAGTGACGGAGCCTCGGCAGCCAGGGCCGCCTGGAACACCGCCGTCGCGGTGCGCGGGGTCCGTTCCTCTCGCGACCAACTCGGTACCTGGCCCCAGCTCATTTCCCAGCCAGGTTTCTAGGTCTTTTTTTGTCCTCATGAGCAGCTTAAGTGAGGCCAGACCCAGGTGGAGCTAGCTGCTCACTTTCTTCCCGTTAGTGCCCCTTTCCCAATTCTCATTGTAGCCTTTCTGACCCTTTCTGAGATGCCTGGCTCCTAAGTCTCAATTGATAAGATATTTATGTGTTATCTTACAATTGAGGAAACTGTGGCACAGTTTTTTCAATGTCACGATGCATGTGGGTAATGGAGATGTCTGTCACAGGCTATCTAATCTGAAAAGGCATTATTTTAACTTGCATGACTGAGGAAACCTAGGCATAGATAGACCTTAAAAGTGACTTCTTGGTCCCATAGCTCTTAGGTTGTCAACGCCACCATTTAGATCCAGCCCATCCATTGCCAGTGTACACTGTGGCCATTCTGCTATGTTTGCTTCTGGAATTTGGAAAATAAAAATTTTGAGAGGTGTGTGTGAGACACACACACACACACACACACACACACAGAGAGAGAGAGAGAGAGAGAGAGAGAGAGAGAGAGAGAGAGAGAGAGAGAACCTGCACCTGTGTACAGGTACCCTTGGAAGCCAGATAGGGGCAGCCATTCCTCTGGAGGTGGAGTTACAGAAGGCTGTGAGCTGGCCAGCATAGGTTGCTGGGAAGTCAGCCCGTCTTCTGCAAGAGTAGTGAGTGTGCTCTGATTGCGACCTACTTCTCCGGCCCCTGAGGGATAGCCCTGAGGGATAGTCCTGGTGTTTATTACATGCCCTGCACTGTTCTAGGCACTGAACAGCGTCAGTGTGCTAAGCAGAACTTGCTTTTATGGAATTTGCATTTCAGAATAGGCGAGGGTGGTAAAGCACTAAGTAAATATGCAAATGTATGGGAGTGCAAGGAGTTGGGGTGTGAAATTTTAAAAAGGGAGACCCCAGAGGCTGAGGCTCTTGGGCTAACTCTTTACAACATGGGAGGCAAAGTTAATGAAGGCATTCTCTTCTGGGTTTCACACTCCCTACCTCTCTCACTCCAGCAAGAGCTATGTTTTTAAACTCACTTCTCAAATGATTCCAGCTCTGGGTAGGATTTGCCAGCCCCTGCTTGCTGGGGATTCTCTTTGCCCAGGGTGAGTACCATTCACCCTTTGTTTTCTCCGAGTTGGGGAAGGAGTGGGCGGGAGCTTACAAGAAGTTGAAAAATCCAAACATTAATCCCTTCTTGCATGGCTAGTGCCAAGGAAGAAGGAACAAGGGAATGGTTGATGCCTACATGGTCGAAGCTGTCTTCGATTTTTGGCAATGATTGCTCCATCAGATTAAAATCTAACAAAATAGTCTCACCGTGAAGCCAGTAAGGATCTCAGAAGTCTCTGAAGGTCATTCCAAGAGAGGAGACAACTGAGGTCAAGCAAGGCTAGGATGAGAAGTCAACAACTCCCATGACTTGCAGGTCAGGGTCACTGGGCATGAAAATGCTTGGTCTTACTCAGTAAACGCAGGGAATGTATCCTTGAGCTGTCACTTGCTGGCTGCTTCAGTAACGTTCGTCATTCAACTTTAGGGACAGTTGTCCCACTTCCAAGTCCTTGTTTTTTTTTTTTGGAGGGGGTTGTTTTTGTTTTCCTGAGACAGGGTTTCTCTGTGTAACAGCCCTGGCTGTCCTGGACTCACTTTGTAGACCAGGCTGGCCTCGAACTCACAGAGATCCGCCTGCCTCTGCCTCCTGGGTGCTGGGATTAAAGGCATGAACTACCTCCAACTGGCTCAAGTTCTTGGTTTTTTGTTTTGTTTTGTTTTTAACTGTGACTATCTTCATTCTAATTTCTGTGGGTCCCAGTGACCAATGCCAAGAATTGGTCAGAGATGTTGGCTTAGGGACCTTATATGGAACATGACTCAATGAAGACTCAACCTGACTATCCCTTAGGCTGGGGAATCTGTGGGCTATCTCCTTCTGCAGGCCTGGAAGGGTGGCTGGCAGCCGCTACATGGGGAAGAAACACTGGAGTAACACATGGTGTCACAAGGGCTGGTCCAACACTTAGTACTGGGGTTATTTTCTTCACGCTATTTGTCTGGCTGATTAGAGGGAGGAACCATTGCTAACACTTTGAATGTTCAGATTAAATAAGATTATTATCCCTTCTTTTGTTTGAAAAGGATCTCACCATATTGGAAAGTCTGGACTCCAACTCCTAGGCAGACATGATCCACCGGCCTCACTCTCCTGGGTAAGGGCTAGGATTATGGCCCCTGTCACTGTGCTTGCCTATATTTATACTTTTGAAAGCAATTAGTACTCGAGTATTGAGTAGTTTAATCTTGCCTCTAAATAAACTCTTGTTTTCAAAGACAGAGTTTCATGCCACCCAGTCCCACCTCCCAGCCTCACTATGTAGTTGATGAAGATAACGAACACCTGACTTTCCTGCTTCCCTCAACTGCTGGAATTACAGGCGTGCCACACCGTGTGTGCCTGCTTTCAATAAACCTCTTGAAGGCAGAAATCACATACACCACATTTTGCAAGTCATCGTAAACTTCGTAGACTATTTATTAGGTTAGTGCTTATCTGTCAAAAGGAAATAATACCACGCAGTCCTCCGGGCACAGTAACTTAAGCAGTAACTACGAAGGTCTCCATACATTTCGAATGCCAGGGCTCACAATAATCAACAGCAGTGCTTTCACTCATAAACGTGTTTAATCAGAGTTACAAATGTAGGCCAGTCTCCAAGGCTAACCTCACGGGAGCAGCCTTAGCGGATTTTGCTATCTGGAGATTTGTTTTCCCGAAGTCAAGCAAAGCTGGCTTAGGAGAAATCTGGTTTAAAACTGGAGGGTGGCACACAGCACCTAGGAATTGTGAGGCGGACTCTTTAAATACTGGGGTGGAAGGGCGGGTCGTTGTTAGGGACGCGGGGGGGGGGGGGAGAGATGCCTGTTTCCAGGAAGTGACATCAGCGGCCGTGGAGATGGACGATTTACTGGACCTGGGAGAGGAGAGACGACGCAGCACGGCCACCTCTGTGAGGAGCGATGCTAGGGGCTGGGGTCCGGTTCGGCGGGTGGGACAAGTGGTCAGGTCCCCGAGAGGCCCGGAGTCGGGACAGACCCCGGCCATGGAGGGTCTGCGCCCGAGCCCCGCCCGCCCCGCCCTGGGGTTTTCTCCTGGGCAGTCCAGTCCCGGAAGCTCTCCTGAAAGCTGCTGGGAAGAGAAGTGGCTGGCGTTTTCTTTTCCTCCCTGTAATCCCCACTCCCCCAGGATTGGAAGCCAATACTCCAATTTGGGAGTAACTTGGTAAAACAAAACCAAACTGTTGATGGGCCAGAATACACCTAGCCTCGGCTCCCTTGCTGGCAGAATGGAGGTGTTGCTGTGCAGGTGAAATGGGATAATGCGTAAAAAGCATCTATCTTCGCTGCTCATCCCTCCCGGGCCATGACGATCATGCAGTCAGTAGATAATAGAACTTGATTGAAGACCTACCTTCACCACAACCTGATAACCTTTACAGTTAGTTGAGATCATGAAGGATTGGGTGATAAGTCCTTAGTTTTCAGCTGTAAAACCTCAGGCGTTTTGAAGGGCCCTGGTAGCATCCTCTGTTCCAAAGGTGCTAAGGGGCAGGAGCCAATTCGTTGAGAACGGAGCAGGGTTTTTAAAAAGCTAAGGACATTAGGTCAGCAGGTCTTTTCAGCACCTGGGATGTGAATGTAGTGATTTTTTTTCATCTTTTTCACAAATGCATATTGAGCCCTACGTGTATCAGTCTTTGTTATAGGCAATGGAGAGATAGCAGAGAACAGAACGTCACTGACTTTTGCCGTAGTGGGGTGGTGTGTGTGTGTGGGGACAGTAAACAGACCACCCTTAAAATTCACGATTTTAGCTTGTAAAGTGGTTTTCCATGTTGTCAATTTACAGGGCCTTCAAATAGTCTCAAACTTTAACAGTTGTTAGGGAAATTGATTGCCAACAGCATTTACAGACACAATCATTAATTTTTGTTTTAGGGCAATTACTGTAGGAACAGATACCAAATACTTGGACAAACAAAAGAGGGTACCTTCCTAGAGAAGGAAATGAGCTGTTATCAGAAAGATTGTTCCCATCATCCTTAAACCTAACACGATCAACATCACAACTTGAAGGGTTGATAATTGCACTATGATGCCCAGATCCTACTTTAGCATATAGACGTACACACACACACATAATCCTTTTCCTTAAAACACTTAGCACTGACTTTTCAGTGGGATGTGGTGGGACAAACCTGGGGTTTGAAGTCACAAGAAGACTTTGCTACTTAATCACTTCCCTGGGCCTCAGTTTCCCCTTTTATGAAACATGGTCAATCTCAGTCTTTGTCCATACCATTATGAGACTCAGCCCTGGTAAATGAGATCTGAGAGTGCTATGCTCTTTTTGATTGTTTTGTTTTGAAGTAAATGATCACAGACAGACATTCTTCAGCACCCATTAGTGTGCCTCAGAGTCTTGGTTTTTGTTCTGGGGAATGTTGGAGACAGAGCCCTTGCCCACGAGGTCTTGGGGAACACCTGCAGATGTTTCATACGGTGACTCAGAATCGCAAAGGGCTGTGGTTTCCGCAGGTGATGTCTCAGCATTCCTGTGGCAGGCCTCCCTCCATGCCTGTAGATGCTACAGCCAGCCAAGCAAGAGGTCACTGGATTCCTCTGGTGTCAGTTGCCATGAAATTGAGGAATTCTTTCTGAAAGCCTGTCTGGTAGCTCTCTCAGGTGGAAGGTGGGAGTCTTTTCCACCCACTCTGAGCTGTGGCTTGAGGTGTCTGCCCAGGCTAGCTGCGTTTCTATGTGTCATGGGCAGAATGATGACTTTGCCTTTGCTATACCTGTGGCTGTTGAAACCTCATGACTAAGAACCTGTATATTAGCTGGGAGGTGGTAGCAAGTGCCTTTAATCTCAGCACTGGGGAGGTAGAGGCAGGCGGATCTCTGGAAGCCCCCTTGGTCTACAGATCGAGTTCCAGGATAGCCGTGGCTACACAGAGAACCCTGTCTCAAAAAAAAAAAAAAAACACAAAACAAAACAAAGGAACAAACAAACAAAACAGAAAACAAAAACCCTGTCTATTTCCTGTTCTACCTAATACAACTGACTTGGGTATTTTCTCGTAAGGGTTTAGAGAATTCTCTGCCAATATATCCAAGTCACTCAAATCCTGTTCTCTGCCATGCCATAGAACTGTAGTCCTGGCCTACCATCTGTCATACCCACAGGGCCTCAAATGCTATTGGGTCAGCTGTGCTCTCTGTCTCTTCTTTCAGGGGGCTAAGATGGGCCGCCGAGCTCAACCGGAGCCAACCCAGGCTGAGAATTACTTCAACAACAAGAATGCATCTTCGGCTCAGACTGGAGAGGTGAGTGCCTCAGAGACAGAAACGAGACAAGACAGTGTGGATCAAAAGCTCTGTGAGAATAAACGAGCCAGTAACCATCAGGGCTGTGGTGCTCTGTATTTGTTTGGAATGAAAGCCTTTCCACAGGTCTCGATTTGGAACTTCCCTTCAAGGACATTTGTCCTACTGGGAACATTTTTTTTTCATATTCATAGTGTACAATTTTAATTACCTAATTTCAAAAGACAGGGTCTCAAGTAGCCCAGGCTGGTGTGGAACTCACTGTGTAACTGAGGATGACCTTGAATTATTACTGATTCTCCTGCGTCTAACTGCCATGCCGTGTTGTTTGAGGGGATTTAGGATTAAGCCTAGGGCTTCTTGCATGCTAGACAGTGACTGTACCACCTAAGCACACCCCCAGCTCCGTAGAGCTTTTTATGCCGTCTGAAGTGAGGGACTGGGAAGCCATCCGGGAAGATACACACAGATTCTGTAAGGTTGGCTCACACAGCTAGATGTTTGCTGCCGGTAAGAACCACTATTTCCCAGCCTCTGCCCTCTGTAAACTTCTCCAAGAGCCCTCCACCTTTGGGGGAATGATCCAGCTTCTTTGTGAAAGGTGGGGAATCCATGAGCAGTAATCTTTAATATCGGGGTTCACTCAGCCCCCTTCGTTTGAACAGTCTCTGTGTTTCTAGAGTCTCCCCGACCTCTGCATGCTGTCTTTTTAGGTGTGCTGCCTCCTGATTTTGCAGTACCTGCCTTAGGGCAGGCTGGGTTATTTGCTCATTGTAGTTTGCCATGTCACTCTTCTCTGCTAGAAAGCAAGTCATTAGACAGTGGAACGCCTGGCTTCTTAGTGATTTGTCTAACTCAGCAGTTCACAGTGGCTGAGGGCACCAGTGCTGAGAAACCTGGCCGGCGCGCAGGTACACATAAAACAGACACGCTGCACGTATCGACCACATTAGTGGGGATGCTTTTCCCTCCATCAGAAATAGCATCACTGCTTTCTTAAGCTCTTTATGTGGTGATGTCTGCCTGTCTCCTGCGTTCCCACTTAGGTGTAGAGGCATAACTGTGACCCTGAGGAATTATTGTTCCTGTGGTGCCAGTGCGTAAAATCTGGCAGCTGACCCTTCCTTCATCAGCAGGAAGACCCTCCGGAGGGTATTAGGACCTGCAGGTCATATGACCACTGTACAGGGTTAACTGGTACCTCATCAAAGCTGGTTTACACTGGAAGGATACAGAAAAGTCATTGTGCTCCTCAGCTCACTTATGCCCCTGGAAGCAAGGTGCCCTGTGGGATTCCGGAATGCCTCCCTCCCCTTCCTGTGTGAATGAGGGCTGAAGCTGCCTGGGCAGCCTCCCTTAGGACCAGATACTCCCTGCATTGTGTGAGACTCTTTTTGGCCGTTTTTTTTTTCTTCTAAAATTAGATCCAGGAATTGTGCCCATTTACACCCGGTTTTGAGCATACTACTTGTTATGTTTATTTTTATCCCGTCACTGGCTTTATTCAGTGGCGATATCCCTAAAAATGTAAGCATGGTTACCTGGGAACTGTCAAGCTACTGTTACTTCAGAGTCGAGTAGGAATTAGTTTTGAATAAATAGTTATTTTAAAGTGAGGTGGTGGAGTTGGGACATGGAGGAAGGGAGTGGAGAGACGCGGGGCTTGCCGCCGGCTCCTCAGATTGCTTGGATCTTAAGTCCGCTAATCTCTGGAATCCCCCACTTCATCATTTGTCAGATGGTGACCATGGGTACCATTAGATGAATGTGGGGATCAAGTGAGCTATGCATTTAAGCACTTTGGCAAACTAGAAAGCACTGTGTAAGCTCTGGTTCAGTCAGCACATCAGGGAGCGAATGAGTCTTTGCTCTCCGCTGCCCCCATTGAAGGGCTGCAGTGAGATGTTAGGGCCGGATGTGGTGGCATGCGCTGTGGTCCGGGCCCTTGTTTTCTCCATCCACCATGGGTCCCCACCATGGGATTGAACGTAGGTCACCAGACTTGCACAGCAAGCACTTTAGCCATGGAGGGCTCCTGCCGGGATTGCAGCCACATTGTGTTTGACTTATGCAGTTAAACTTTTTAAAACAGTTGGTTAATACTTGTAAAATTTGAGAAACCTGGTGTGAAAACTCAGATCTGGGGTTTCTCCGGAAATGAGCAGCTGTTCCCAGGGAACCCAGTGGGATGGCACTCCTGTGTGGCAGCAGTTGACCAGGGCACTGGTGCCACCATCTTATGGGTCACTAGGCATCTCCAGTTTGCTGCTTTTTGTCTGTCTATTTGTCGTGCTGGTAATGGAACCCAGGGCCTTGCGCGTGCTAGGCAAGTGCTCTGCCACTGAGCTGGACCCTAGCTCGCTCTTTGAATAAAATGAAATGATGTCACTGAGTTGTCCAGGATGACCCTTAACTTGCCATCCTCTCGCTCCAGCCTCTGAATAGCTGGAATTGCAGGCTTGTGCTGCTGCTTCCAGCTTGTGCCTGCTGCTGCTTTCTCTTTGTCCTCTTTTCTTTCTTTCAGTTTGTGAGACAAGGGTTTCTCTGTGTAGCCCTGGCTGTCCTGGAACTCACTCTGTAGACCAGGCTGGCCTGGAACTCACAGAGATCTGCCTGCCTCTGCCTCTGCCTCCCAAGTGTTGGGATTAATGGCACACGCCACCGCCACTTGGCCATTTTTTACATTTTGTTTCTGAGACGGTTTTGTTTAGTGGCCCAGGTTGGCCTCGAACTTAGGGGTCTTTCTAGCTCAGCCTCTTGGGTGCTGGGGTTGCAGGCATGTGCCTCTGTGCCTGGCCACTTCACACTTCAACACACCGGAAGGCTTGCTCGGTCTGCATGGTGCCCATTTCCTCCTGAGTCTCAAAACTCTGCTATTTGGGGATGATTTTCAGGCATCCTTCTGCATCTTTAGTGCTGACTTTGGCTACATTCAACAGACACTTTCCTCTGGCCTGACTGAAACAGGATCAGCTTTCGAGGAGTTCAGTGGAGGACGGACGGATGTGGTCCCTGGGCGCTGTCCTGTGTCATCGTAGTTTCCTGCTGTGTTGTGGGAAGCATGTGGCTTTAGTTCTCATGGTTTCAAGATGACTGATGATCATCCAGGGGTTGATCTGCATTCTAGGCAGGAAAGGAGTTCAGGGCGTACCCTCTGAATGTTCCCAATGTTTAGTTGGGAAACAATAGCCAGAGACCTCAGCAAGTATATGGCTAGCTGCGTTTTGTCGGTAAGCACATAGATTTACAACTGTCCTAGCTTTCAAGAAAGTTTTGTTTTTTATTTTTTGTGTTTTTTTTTTTTTGAGGGGACAGGATTTTTCTGTGAAGACCTGGCTGTCCTGAGAACTCACAGAGATCTGCCTGCCTCTGCCTCCCGAGTGTTGGGACTAAAGGCATGGGCCACCATCTCCTGGCTCAAGAAAGCTTTTAGTCCACTCAGAATCGGGTCTTATTGTTACCACTCTGAGTTTTAGGGCAGTTTCCAGCTGGGACAATGGTGTTTCTCGGTGGGAGAGGAGGAACGGCTGTGGAATAGGCTGTTTGGAGCTGGCCTGATGGGGCAGTGAGCTGGGAGCTGACTCAGCCAGCAAAATGCTTGCCAGAGTGTTAGTTACTTTACTGCTGCTGTGGTAAAACTCTACGTCCAAAGTAACTGATGGAGGAAGGGCTTATTTGGGGCTTATGGTTCCAGAGGGAAGTGGGTTCATCAGCATCATGGTGGGAAGCCAGGCAGTAGACAGGAAGGCATGGGGTTAGAGCAGCAGCCGAGAGCTCACAGTAATTTTTTTTTTTTAGATTATAATTACATCATCTCTCTTTTCCTTTCCTCTCTCCAAATCCTTCCATGTATGCCCTGTGCCCTCCCCAAGAACTCACATCTTGAGGAGGAAACACAACAGCAGAAAAGCATTGTCTTGCGTCTGTTGAATTGTCAAAGCCTACCCATAGTGGGCTAATTCTTCCCAAACAGTTCCACCCACGGAGGACCAGATATTCAAACATATAAATCTGTGGTGGTCATTCTTACTCGAACCATCACCCTGAGGGCATGGGGAGACCTGTGTTAGGTCACCTGCACCCACATAAAAGCCAGGCTCAGTGGTGCTTACCTGTAACCCCAACACTGGGAAGTAGAGACAGGAGGATCCCTGGGGCTTTCTTGTAAGCCAGTCTGTGAGCTCCCGGTTCAGTGAGAGACCCTATCTCAAACACTAAGGTGGGAAGCAATTCAGGAACTACACCTGACATCAACATTTGGTCTCTGTGAACATAGAGACACACAGATACAGACACAGACACATAGACACACAGACAAAGAGGGGAGAGGGCGAGATGCTGACACTTACTTGACATCATAATTAGAATTTATAGCGGGGTCATGGTGGCACACACCTTTAATCCCAGCACTGGGGAGGCAGAGGCAGGCAGATCTCTGAGTTTGAGACCAGCCTGTCCACAGAGTGAGTTCCAGGGCTGCACAGAGAAACCCTCTCTCTCTCTCAAAATTTTTTAAATAGACTGGGGTAAGGAAGGGAAGAATCTATTTTTGGCTAACTCCCTTCCCCACATTCTTATCCAACTCCTTATAGTTGTGTGGGGCACCTTGAAATCATTTTCCTATGTCCCTGTGTGCTTGAGTGAGTTGCCCAGTGAACTCTACACCTTGTCTTCTCCCTTTCATTTTGGTCACCATTTAGGGGCTTTCTGCCTGTGGAGTGCACGCAGCTCAACCCAAGCCCACAGGAAGAGAGGAGGAAAGTTCTTTTGGTTTGCTTAATCATTCTTTAGATTTCAAAGAACGCAGAACTGCCTGGTTTTCCCGAATTAACAGGAAGCTGAACTCCTCTGTCATTTGGCACGGAGTTGATTGGAGTTGCTCCATAGTCTCCGTGCCTGTCTGTCCGTCTCCATGCGATGTATGGACTTGTTCACACAAGCATATGCAGACTGGAGGTTGATGTTGGGTGTCTCCCTTGATCAGTCTCCACTTTATTTTTTTGGCACACAGTCTGTCCCTAAACCAGGAACTCATCAAATCAGCTAGGCTGGCTGGCCAGTAAGCTCTAGGAAGCTGCCTATCCCCCAAGACTTCCTTGCTCTCCTGAGATTTACAGACATGAGCCAAGCCACTGCCCCTGGCTTTTACATGGGTGCCGTGATGGAGATTGAGCACAGGTTCTCTCATGTTCGTGTAGCAAGCATTTTACCAACCGCTTAGCCATTACTCCAGCCTTCTGGACTCAGGCCTGATTTTTTTTTAGGGCTATTGTGGGAATGTAGCATCTATCGATGGAACCTCCAAGAGATGCGGAGCACTGAAAAGGCTCACAGCCTTTGTGTGTGTTTGTGTGTGTCTGGTCACAAATCAGGCTTGGATCAGGCATGTAGTTCAGTTAGCAAATCAAGTCAGTAATTTAAAGAGTGCCTTGCTTTAAGGTAGTTCTGCAGTATGCCTGAGAAAAAGCAGCGGTGAGAGTTAAAAGTGGTTGTCTCTACCCCATGAGCCGTTCTGCTGATTCAGACGGTTCTTACATAATCACTCTGAAAAAAAGTCTTGGGCCATCCAGTTATGTCACGCTGAGTTTGGGCAGAAGTAGTCTTTGGCAAACTGCTCCAAGGCTGGTTTAGCCATGGACCTGTGTCTCTCCCTTGCTTCTATAAGGTGGCTTTTGGCCTGAGCTTTATTTCGTAGAGATCAAAGCCTCCATTGAAACAGTTGCTTCCTGTCTGCTAGTCCATGCAGCAACCTGTAAAGCCTCCAGGTGCCTCTTGAAGTAGATGTCACCACCTCACTCAGGACCTGAGAGGCTGGGTCACTCTCCCTGAGGCGCCAGCTCATCCCTGCCTGTAGCCAGCCACTCCGAGCCCTCTCCTGCCTGCCCTGCAGGTGGGTGTGCAGAAGGGGCTCTGGGAGCGAGCAGAGAGGCCATGGAGATTGTCCTGGAGTCTTGTGCAGAAGGTTTGAGTCCTCCTTTGGGCACCCTTATTCGTCTAGCTGTGGAGAGCAACGTTGAGTCACAGCTGTTCCTTTTCTCCTCCCCCCACCCCACCGAGCCTTCACTGTTCCTCCTGAGGACACAGAGCTCAAAGTTAGCCAGAATCTTGCCCCAGGAATCTGAGAAATGCTGCTGGACTCATGTTCCCAAATTAGGCCAATTTCCTCATCCCCTAGCCACCTCCCTCGGCCAGCGCTCCCGTGGCACTTAGCATTACGTCCCTCGCCCTCGGCCTGTTTCCCTGACTGGTCTGCCAGCAGGCTGGTTATTTTCAGCCCAATAGGCTTATCTATTGACCCTTTTTTGGTGACATTTTTCTCCTTTCTCACAAAAATAACTCTCATGATTGGTCACATTTTTCAGCCTTTTTCGTAGCCTCTTCTCCAATCGGCTGGCTTGAATGATGCCTCTGATAACGTTGCCAAAGAGGGACGCAGAGAATTTGATGCGGAGCTGTTCACCAGGAATGCATTTTCCACACTTCATATTTATGTCATGCTTCGAATGCCTCGATTTGGGCTCTCCCTCCGGGTGGGCAGATACACATCACCGACCCATCCCCAAGCCTGGCTGCTGTGTGGGCGGGAATGTCATGTCAGAGAGGAGCTCACCATTCGAAACCAGCATCTTCAACCCTGGCTTTTGGGCCGCCCCAGGACAGTACACTGTCTTCTTGCCTTCACCTGCATCCCATGCTGAAGTTTGATGCTTACCAAGCTCCTTAAGATTCTCTTTCTCATCTCTGTTAAGTCAGAGATACACACCAGAAGCCTAGGCCAGTGTGTCTATAAATCGTCTGCCGTCGTTATCTGCCTGAAAAAATGGTGACGACTATCATTCTGCCTCCAGTCCCAGCTCTGCCATCTGCAGGGTTACTCACCTGTTACTTACCTCGCCAAGCCTGTTTTCTCATGTGCTGAGTGGAGACAGTGGCGGTAGTTCCCCCCACAGGGCTCCTGGGGGTTGACTGAGAACATAAGCAGCTTTAGAGCAGTGTCCGACACAGACAGCGACTGTTGACCTTTGTCAGGAGAATTAGAGCCTGTTATCAACTTTTCCTAAGTTTGCAGTTCTGGTCAAGAGTCAGAAGTGTTCATATTTCACAGAACTAACTGGTTCTTCAGGGCAGCCTCCCCCAAACAAACAAACAAACAAACAAAGCAAAACAAGAAACAGGGTTGGGATGGGAACTCTTTGGAGAGGGTCTGTCACTGGAGACCCATGCCTGCTCAGACTGTTGGCCAGTTATTTTCCAGTGCATGTCCACTTTCCAAAGAATAACCTGTAGCTGTTGATACATCCTTTGGTAGTTATGAGAAGGAACATGAGAAGGAAAGTAAGAGGGCAGGAGTAACCTTGGTGATTTCAGTGGCCTTGGATAAAAGATAACACTCATTCATTCATTCACCTACAAAGCTTGACTGAAAAGCGTCCTGTGTGCCAGGTCTTGTATATTCGTGGTCACTGTCTTCTAGAACCTTTGTGGCAAATGGAAGTAAAGCAGGGAGACAGGAACCGGCTGTGGGGCTCCTAGTCTCAGGGGCACCGAGAGGAACTCCCCAGAAAGAAGCCCTGTTTGCCCTGAGACCCAGTTCACACCAGAAGAAAAGGGAAGATTTCTCATGTAAAGGGGGGAGGGGCTGTTCTGGAGGCAGGGAGAGAGTGTGGCAAGTTGGCTTTGTGCTGGAGGTCACGAGTGCCCTTGGGTTTGAAAGCAGCCCCCTTCCCGTTAGACTTTTCTATGTTTGTAAAGAAAACCTCTGAGGAGGGTCCACAAATCTCACACTGTCTCCATCTCCAACACTGGGGTTACAGTCATATATAGCCATGCCTGGCTTTTATTCATACCCAAGTGCTGGAGATCCGAACTCAGAACTCAGGCCCCCTTGCTTGCATAGAGGTGGTCTTACCCACCAAGCCATCTCCCCAGCCCTACACCCCTACTCTTTGCTGGGCTGACTGTTAGTTGTTCTTTGGGTTCAAGTTGAATATTGCTCTTTCAAAAAAGATTTCCTTGCCTAAGCTGGTCCCTTCATCACACTTGTATAATGTTCTTTGACTTCCCCCCTCTCCTAGCGTGTATCTGTAATCTGTGTAATTAGTTAGGCCTGTCCTCCCACCAATATAAGCTCCAGATGTTTCTGCTTTGCTTCCTCTGGCCCTGGTATTGATGTTTGGTAGGTCCTCAGTTCTGGATAAGGAAACAGAAGAACCATGGCAGGGATTGGGGGTGGGGGACTTTGTGTTTGCTAGGGAGGTGCCAGTTTGTGGAAGACCAGTGGGAGATGCCTGGGACACTTTGTTGTGTGGCGCTTTAGGGTGCCAAGCTCTGGGATGATGTCACTAACATTCGGGTGGTGAGTGGAAGCTGTGTTCTCAGTGAGAGAGTTTGTAGGCTCAGAAGAGAAGGGGCCCCTTGACAAGCTGAGGAACCGGCAGAAGTGGAGACGTACCTACAGTATGTTCATCGATGTTAATCATCTGAGGGAAGTCCGGGCAGGAACCATGGAGGGGTGCTGCTTACAGGCTTGCTCTCCATGGCTCGCTCAGTCTGCCTTCTTACAGAGCCCAGGCCCGCCAGCCCAGGGATGGCTCCTCCCACTATGGACTGGTCCCTCCCACATCACTCACTAATTAAGAAAATGCTCTGCAGGCTTGCCTACAGACTGAGCCTATGGAGACGTTTTCTCAATTAATGTTTCTTTCCGTCACCTAACTCTAGTTTGTATCAAGTTGACAGGAGCAGCAAGCACGCAGGCCCTGTGTTCAGGCAGAAAAGTTGGGGGCTTATTTTGTATGCTGTGGGAGGCACGCAGCGGTGTGGAGCAGAGAAAGACATCGTTGACTTGGTTTTCTGGGGAGAGAAATCTGTCAGCTATATTAGAGAACAGTCTAGAACAGAGAGCATTTTGCCAGGGCGATGCACGGAGGCAGGTGGGGCAGCCATATGAGATGACGTAGCAGAGTGAAGGCGGTATTCCCAAGCTTCGCGCTGTCTCAGGGCGCGTTTATAGTTTCTGGTGCCCACGTGGCATTTGCATTGTTAATGTTAAACCAGAACCAAAACAAACCCTTCCCTTTTGTACTTAAGTATTTTTTTAAAAAGAAAACGGTATCAGCGACCTTACAGCTTGCAGTAGTTAGATATTTCAGGATGGATGTGAAATAGTTCCAGGTTCTAAGTGCGGTTGCAAAAGCAGCAAGGTCATTGTTGCTGAAGCTCAGGAAGCTGTAAATTACAGGTGGCTTAAAATGAAAGCACCAGTGGAGAGTTAGCCAAATGCCCATGTCAGTGTGTTAGTTGCTTTTTGTTGCTATGACAAAACATTGACTAAAAGAACTTTGGGAAGGATAAGGCTCATTTCATCTTTATGCTTTCACTGAGGGAAGTCAGGGCAGGAGCCAGGGAGGAACATAGCCTGTGCTCTCACTCTGGTTCATTTACCCATTACATACTCAGCCAACTTTCTCAGTTTACCCAGGCCCACCCACCTAGAAATGGTGTCACTCACAAGGGGCTAGGCCCTCATCTGTTAATCATCATTCAAGGCACTCACACATGGCCACAGGCCGGTCTGATCTAAGCAACTCCTCAGCCGAGGAATTGCTCTTCCTATGTTACTCTAGGTTGTGTCAACTTGACCGTAAAAACCAACCAACATGATCATTGATTCCTTAGGCAATTTTCGTGACAGAGATGGAGATAAAGGAAAGTTTGATTATACTGAATAGCATGAGCACAGAAACGTGTTCTGCGGTTGTTTAGAGAAGTCAGAGTCAGAGTCTAGAGGAGCTTGGGGGGAGTAAGGTAAGTCTGCTTAGGAACCATGAGCTGCTACTAAGTGAGACTCCAGCCAGGCTCGATCTCTTCTCACTGTATGCCAGTAATTCCCGCGGATCAGGCTGATAGTAAAACACCCTTTTAGCAATGATGCGTCATGTGAGAAGGCTCCAGCTAAGGCTGAATGTCATTAATGCCAGACGGGAACATTTCTCCCAGTGTAATAGAGTTATGTCCTGTCTCAGTCCTGCCTTTTTGTGCGTAGCTTTTTACGTAATCCTCACAGCAGCCACTCCACCTAGGAGCTAGGATATGACCCTGCAACAGATGAGCCGTTACTTGGGGTCACACCTGTGCATACAGTGTGGGGACCTTGCACTGCAGGGGGTGTGTCCCTTTGTCCCTTTCCTTCTGTGCTAGCAACAGCACATAGTTCAAAAGCACATGCATTGTAACTTCTACAAGACACACTGTAATTTCAGCTTAGTGAGAGCGTTGAGGGTTTGCTTTGATGGTCAGGTTCTCATGAGTTATAGATTCTCCTCAGCCTGGACACTCCCCTCACCTGGCCGTTCTTGTTTGCCAGGGACTGTTCCGCTTGGTTTGTCTGAAAGCGTTTTCATTCCACCTTTACTTTTCATGGGTATTCTCTTTGTATGTAGGATTGTGGGCTCAGTTTTTTCTCATCCTCCTCCTCCTCTTCCTTTTTTTTTTCTCTCAGAATTACAAATATCAGTCAGGCTTAGTGATGCAGTTCTCCTAATCCTGATAATTTGGGAGGCAAATACAGGAAGATCAGTGCAGTTATGAGGCTATATGAGGCTAGCCTGATCTATGCAGTGAGTTCCAGGGTAGCCAGGGCTATGTAGGGAGACCCTGTCTCAAAACAGAACACGATTGCTATTCCTTTGGCTGCTGGCCTCCACTGTAGCTGGGTGCTGGTGGTTTTATATGCAAATCCTAGCTTATTCCGAGCAGGCAAACACAGAGGCAGGGGGAACCAATGTTTCTGGGCTAGCCTGGGTCATGTTGGGAGCTTGTTCCGCGTGTGCTGATGTTTAGATTTTAGCAGATTGCCTGGGATGCTCCTCGATGTGATTTTCTATAAATTTATTATCATGTTGGGATTTGCTGAATTTTTCTCATCATTTTTCTCATTGATTTTTTTTTTAATTTTATAGATTTGGAAATGTTTAGGCCAGTTTTTCCTCAGATGACTTTTCCAATCCAAGCACTAACCAGGCCAACCCTGCTTAGCTTCTGAGATAGGTGTGTTCATGGTGGTGTGGCTTTGCAGCTCTTTCCTTGTTCCTGGAAACTGTATGTTAGATGCTTGCTCTTCTGTCAGCTGATTTGCATTCTTATTCCCCATGAAACATATTGTTTTGTCCCCCTTTCTCCCTTTTTATATTTGTTCACATGGAGTCTCTTCTGCTGATCTTTGAAGACTACCTGCCTTTCAGTTTATTTCTGTTGCTGTTTTCAAGCTGCTGCTAAGTGCATTAACTGACATTTTCATTCAGTTAGTTTACATTTAAGTACTAAATTGCTATTTGGCTCCCTCCACACACGCATTTTTTTAAACAGGTAATTTCTGCTTTGCACCTAGATTTCCTGTCTACTCATCTTTTATGACCATCTTTTCCTTTACAGCATTGAAATATTTATTTATTTTTAATGCATCTGAGTTTTTTCCCCTTAGATGTATGTATAAGCAGCATGGGTGTGCCTGGTGACCTCAGAGGTCAGAAGAGTGAGGCGATCCCCCAGAACTGGCATTTATGGATGGATGTGAGCTTCCATGTGGGTGCTGGGCACTGACCCTGGTCTTCTTCCAAGAGCAGTATATGCTTGTAACCACTGAGCCATTTTTCCGCCCCCCCCCAACATATTTATAATTGTTTATTTAAAGCCTTTGACTATTAATTCCAACATCCGAGGCATGGGAGGTCAGTGTTTTTCCTAGGCTTTTAAATTTTGACTGTGGGTCCTGCATTTCTTCACTCCATGGGTCCAGTAGTTTTTGCTTCAATGTGAGCCTTTGTGCAGCTACATTATAGAAACATGGATTATATTCATCTCTGTCTGGACTTGGCTTTAGCAGATAGGTATCCGCAGGTCAGTGAGCATGTATCGCACTCTGAAAAGTTAATCTAAAAAGTCCCAAGAGTTGGAGAGGTCGGTGGTGTGCTGTTCTTACGGCGGGAGGCCTTCCTGAGGAGCCTCGTGCCCACTGGCAAAGTTGAGCAACTAAGGGGTACACTTGGTCATGCCTTTGGGGCAGTCCATCGTCACCTGGGAACAGGTCTTTAGCCTGTGTTGTTTGAGAAAGAATGGGGAGGGGCTGTAGAGGCGGCTCAGTGGTGTGGACTGGAGTTTGCTTCCCATCAGGCAGTTCATAACCACCTGCAACTTCATCAGACACCTTCTGCTGGCCCCTGGGAGTTCACATGCGCACACACGCACACACATGCACACATATAAGCATACACACTCATGAACACACATCACATAAATCAAGAGAGGAGAGCATATGCCTGAGGCACTGGAATATGAGAAAGGCTTCAGCAAGTGATAAAGCCAAGAACCAAAGCTTTAAGTTCTCACAAAGTAAATTCATTCAGTGTAAGGGACATGGGAAATTTCCCATGTTGGAGTGAGCCTTTATACTTTGGGAAGATTGTACAGTTCCATTCTTTGATGAAATGAATGTCATAGAAGAAGTCTTGGGAGGAACACAGGGACCACTTGTGAAATGATGGGGAGTGGCCAGACTGAAACGTTAGCCATGTCCTCGCTGTGCGCTCACACAGTTCCTGCTGTATTCTCAGAGGCAAAGACTGCAGTGATGCAGCCAGACGTCCCTGAGGCACCACTGGCACATGGGATGGGAACGGAGTGCGGCACTCCTTCGGGGTCTCACACAGTGGAGCAGCCAGCTCCGGGCCCCGGCTTCTTTTCCATGGTCACAAGAACCACAGAAGAGCTCAGGTTTCTTCCAGCATGTTTCCGCTCTCAACTTGCTCCAAGTTAGTCTACTCTGGATGTGGTGGAGGTGGCGAGTCTAGACTGACTATCCAGAGCCAGGAGGGTTTTAGAGGGCTAGGAATTTTCACCCTTCCTCACGTGCACATGTCTCGCTACACGCATACTGGATTCATTTGATCAAATGGAAAAGAGTAAAGAGAAAAGAGTAAAGACAAAAATGTGTACGTTTTGATTTATGATGAAAGCTGAAAAGAATGTTTATGTTGGCTAAGTGGCAAAATATATGAGGGAACCAAGCATGTCTTCGTTAGTGTCTGGAAGGTATGTGGACACAAGGAGACAATGAGGGAAAAGCTGGTTTAGTGTAACCCAAGGGATATAATTCAGGGATGCTGTCCAAGATGGGCGAATCCAGGGTGAATTTTAAATGTGATTTTCAGGGCTGAAATATGTTCCCTTTAGTTCAGCCTCTTTGGAAACTGCTGGCAGCCATATCCGAGGAGTGACTTACAGCGAGTGGGCAGTTTGATGGCTTTCAGGTGTGATGCCACCAGATCGCTTGTCAGACAGTGTGGCTTCCTGAGCATCACAGTTACAGGCCAGAGAGAAGAGCTTGGGTTTCTCCTGGTTTTTCTCTGTGTGAAGTGAGGTAGATAAGGATTAGATTCTGTGACAGAACACGGGCAGGGGAGGCCCTGGACAGGACCCTGTGCTGCTGCCAAAACCTTCCCACAGTCCACTCGCGGGGCATGAAGGATGTTTCCTCCAAAGCCTGCATTTGGTCACCGTTGCTGCCCTTGACGATACACTCACAACAGGAAGTGATGTTGTGGCAGTGATGTGCCAGGGTTCACAGCAGACCTGTAAGGGACTGCAACCTTCCTCATTTTATACAGGCAAGCAGGCTTAGTGAAGGTGCAGCCAGCGCAGGCTACACAGGTAGAAAGAGGCAGTTCTAAAATCTGAGCCCAGATCCTTTCCCTCCTCCTCCTGTTTCTGAATCTTTTTAAAACTACAGCTTTTCCCTATACTTCTTTCTGGTGAACTCACTTCTCTCCCCTTCTGTTTACTCCCTCATTCTTCAAAACTAGCCCACTCAGTAGGAGGAGGCCGTCCTGGGGGCTCACGGCAAAGACCCAGCTGCTTTTGAGGCACACAGCTTTACATTGCATGAGCCAGACACGGTTTGGCAGAGTGTTCACGCTGTCATGGTTCATTTTGGGCATCGTTTTCTAATCCTGCCTCTCCCCACAGTGTAAGCCCAGTGTAAGCAGAGCAGAGGTCAACCCAAACCCGTGTGCTGGGCCTTCTGTATTAGGACACTTACATCATTATTCAGTACCTCTTATTTTTGATGTAGAAAATGAAGTTTTGGTTTTGACTTCTCAGGTCTTCTCTTTAATGTCAGGATAGACAGATGTGTTGATGGAGTTGTGTGGGGCTGCTTGGGTCTAGCCTTGAGTGACCTTGTCCCTTACCATAACATTCATACTATGTTCTAGCTGTCAAGGAGTCTCAGATGGTTTAGGGCAAGTTCTAGTGTCCTACTGATCTGGCTTTTGGTCCTTGTCCACCCTTTGCAAATAACACAGTTTTTGGTGAGTTACTTTCAGCTCAGTCTTACTTCCTCATCTGTGACCTTGGTGTTGTCTGAGGGCCTTCTCGGGTTGAGATGCAGCAAAGCAATTTTCCCTCATACTGGCCATCATTATTCCTGACCCTTAATTAATATATTCGTTTGATGTGTCCAGATTGGCACTTTTGATCCTGTCTTGATGCTGATGTCTCTTATTTCTCTCTGTAGCCTGGTCTTCTCTGTTTATGTCCCATCTAGTTTGTGTTCACATGGATCACAAATGTTCCAGCTCATCATTTATTTGTTTGGCTTAGGCCAAACAAACCTGGTCCAAGAATTTAAAACACTATAGTTCATAGCACCACAGAATCATGGGATTGTACAACAGGAGGAATTCTTTTGAAGGGAGGAAACACCCTGGGTCGTGGAGTTGGTTAGTGGCTGGGTAAGGATCTGAAGCTGGCTTACTTGGTGTTCTCTCTACCACACGTTTTTACCCTAATGCATATATGCATATATTCACGAGCTAGCATTCACCATGGGGCATGGGTAGGAGGGTGCTTTCATCTAAAAGCACAGGCAGGGCAGGGTGTTGGAGGTCAGTGGTAGAACTCTTGCTTGGAGCGTTTGAAGTTCTGGGGTCAGTCTCCAGCCAAACAAAACCAAATAAGCAATAAAAGCACCTTTCCCCATTGCTTCCGCTCATGTCAGGGATCACAAGACCTGGTGTGTTTGGTGGAAAGTTATTTTCTGGCTGTGGCATTAGGAATTCCTGGCCATTAAGTGGAGAATGCCTCTGTTGCAGTTACACAGTTTTTATCGAGCAGATACACCCATGGGCAGCTTGCCCAGTGCGCCCCCTCCACTGCAGCCCTGCCCTTCTGCTCTTTGTTAAGCTGAGCTTAACATGGGAGCTTTCTCCTTGACTGGTTCATCTGCTCTTCCTAGACAGAATGTGGGAAAGGAAGGGAGAATGGCACAAGGTGCAGCCTGCGCTCCGCACCAGACCCAACTGGAGCTAACACTTGCCCCGTTGGCTTAGATTAAACTTGTAAAATATCTTAAAGTGAAAAAGTTGTGCTCTGTGTATAGTCTTTGTTGAGTTACACCCACAAAAATTACAGAACATGTTACGTAAGCATTCCACCTAGAAAACTAAATCACACCAGCAGTGTAGCATTCCCCGGCATCATCTGCTCCTCACTGCTTCCTCATTTTCTATCTCCAAAGTTGTTTTTATATGAGAATTGCACTTCTCTGAAGCCCCTTTTGTTTGTTTGTTTGTTTGTTTGTTTTTGTTTTACTCTCTTCCCTTTTTAATAGCTTTGGCTTGTTGAAGAGCTCTAGAAGATGGCTCTCTAAGGTTTCCTGATTCTAGATTCATCACATTCTTCACTCCTGGTGTCATTAGCTTATTCCTCTCTTACCTGATTTCCAGCTTACTGGAAACCAGATCAGAGGGCTTGATTAGATTCCAGAGGAACATTCCTGGCAGGGATCTTTCCGGGGTGGTATTGTGAGCTTCCAGGGATGGGCCTTCCCATTGGCTGGCGCAGTGTGTGCTGGCTGAGCTGGGCTGGTGACAGACAGGGCCTTCCTTAAGAGCCGTCTGCTTCCCTGCAACCAATTCTTAATGAATAGGGCAGTTTTTCTTTTTGGAACCATGAAAATCAGGTCTTCCCAGTCAGTCTTCCACCCATGGCCCTGGTGTCCATAAATGCTCAGATTTATTTCCTCCTTGTTCGGGAAATGGAATGTGTTGTAGGGCCATTTCAGTTTGTTCTTTCACAGAGAGAGCTGTGTTTACTCTTCAGGGGTTCAGCAGAAAGCTCTGGTGATCTATGGGCCTCCTTGACCTTCAACCCACCGTGGGAAAACTGAGCTCCGAGATGTCTTAGCTGTGAGACCCAGGGTTTAGGCAGGAGACACTGAGCCCCGGGGACATACCGGCATGGGAGTGCCGAGAGGCAGAATGGAACCCGGGCCCTACAGGGTGCCAGCACCTGTATTGCTGGGACAAGGAAGGTGTGTTCAGTCAGTGACCAGGGTTTGAACTGAAGGGGGCCAGTATGAACTTTGTACTCGATCTCGCTTAACTATGAGTCTTCATCGTGGGCATTTATGTGTGCTCACACTGGCCTTCTGAACAGGTTGCCCTCTGGATTGAGAACTCCGATGAGCCAGCTTCGTCTTGGGGGTAGGTGGGAGTAGGGATTCTCCAGAGCTCCTGAGAGTATGTATGAAGGCTCCAAACTCAAAAGGCTCCTTTTTTGGCACTGCCAGCATCTTTGTGTGTTGGCATCTTAGGAATCTGGGGAAACCATATAAAGATCAGAAATGAGTTTGGCCCAGGAGGCTCCTTCTGACATGGTAATTCCAGTTCGTTGAATCCTGGCCCATTCGGATGAGACCATATAAAGAGGCCGTTTCCTGAATTTCCCGCGCTCTGCCTCTCACAGGCTCCTTTTTGTAGCATGCTGGTATTTCAGGACTGCAGCCGCGATCACGTGCTGGTTGAACCCTTTCCTCACAGTCATTCCTGCACTGCGTTTATTTTTGGAGACAGCGCATTTTTGCCTCTCTTCAGGAGCTATGCGGGGTCCTGCCCCCTCCGCCCATCGGCAGCAACCCCAGCAGGCTGTGCTCATTTCCCACACTCTAGATGTGACTCGGCTTTCCAGAGAGAACAGAGGGCTGCTGCCTGAGGGCTGCTGTCACCAGGGCTTATTTTTGTCCCTTATGATATTGCATATTTTAAGACTCTTCTTTATAAGAAGAGAGTGGTGTGTGTGTGAGCGTGTGTGTGACCTAGCAGTAAGTGAGTGAGCCAGAGTTGCAAATGCCTTTTCCAACTGATGTCTTGTGGTCTTGCTGCTGGATCTAGAAGCAGGGTAAGCTAGCCCTTTGAAGGTCAGGCCTCTCTTCTGGCACTGAAGGTCATTGTGCCTGCCCATTCTTTCCTCCCCGGCACAGGAATAGCTAGCTGTCTCTTCCAGGGAGCCTGCAGGAGGGAACAGAGTGGGCTAAGCCTCCCAGGTGCTCCAGGCAAGTTCTGCTGTTGATGGGCTCCAGGAAAACAGTATGAGGACTGTCTCAGCCTGCTGAAGACTGAGTGTCTCCTTTCAAGGAAGGACCACAGAAAACTTCTTTCCCTCAAATGAGTGGGTCATTATGTAGAGAACTCAGGCATAGAAGAGCTAAGAAAAAAATGAATCATGTATTCATGTCTTTTCTGGTCCTACCCAGACCCTGATGGAGGGCTGTGTGTGTGTGTGTGTGTGTGTGTGTGTGTGTACAGCTGGAGCTCTGAGTGTTGAGCTGGTTAGGACCTTCAGGCCTATAGGGCCCCTGCCTCCGAGCTGTGACCTCCAGGCACACGGGTCTCAGAAGGAACAATGGTAATGGCTTAGTCCCAGGATGAGTCCTGTGTTTCAGCTTGCCCTGGGAAGAGGGCCTTGGGATCCTTTCTTGGGCACCTAGATGTCAGAGTTTCTAGGAAGGGCAAGAGGCATTCAGGGGTGGACAATCCATGCAGAAGGAGCCAGTTGACTTTCTGAATCTGCATTATCAGAACCCAGTTATCTACTTCCACTTCAGGTAGCTCATCTGTGCTTAATTTTAGAAGCGGCAGCGAACAGGGTGGACCCAAAGTAACTCAGCTCGCATTGTAGATGCTCAGGGTAGTTTCCCGGGATCTTCCCAGGATCCCTGACCACACAGTGATGGGGCAGCAGCGTTTGCTATAGGAGTATGTGCTCTCTGTCCCTGGAACCACTAGACCCTCGGGTTCTCTCTCTGCCCACCCACCCTTTTCAGTGCTGGGGATCAAATTCAAGTAAGCAAGTGGTTTTCCAGTGAGCTGCATCTGCAGCCCTTCCCAGTTTCCAATTGCCCCGCTTTCCCCGTAAAGCTTCCCTGACTTCACTTCCTCTGCGAGTCCTGGGTTGGCCCCATTCTCCTCAGCCTTTAGCTGTGTCCCGAGGACTTTGGTGAGCATGCTTGTTAGAGCAGTCTTCAAGATGACCCAGGATAGAAGCGGCTCCATAAGACACCAGGGTGGCAAGAAAGCAGAGTCAAAAACTGCCCGGAGATGATACCCTGGGCCTGAGCCTCCGCTTCGCCGCCTTGGAGCACTGTGTCCCCCTGAACTCAGGTCTGCCTCCGGGGTCGGCCTGATGTCTGTCACACGGACCTGCACGGACCTTGCCTTCTGTTGGCCTCGTTGAACGAGGAGCATCTAAGGACAAGGATGGCATAGTTTTCTGTCTCACCGCACTATCCTGGCGCAGTGACATCCTGGCACCTGGTGCACCGTGATAGCGCCTGCCCGGGAATGAAGCTGGACTCTGGAGATGAGTCTTTGTAATTTGGGATAGTGGTTAATGAGGTCTATCTCATCCAGCCAGGATGTTTATGTGTGGCTGTGACGGGACTCATGGGCCTGGAGATGGTCTCTAGTTCTAGGTCTCAGGAGTAAACCCAGAGCGTAAGCTTTTCAAATCCACCAGGAAATGGATGTCTCTCTCTAAATGTGCAGATTCCAGCCTTACAGAGAGCTGAGTCCCACCTGTACCCCCTCACCTCCCACGGTACCAGCTTGTCAACCGTGGGCTCAGCAACCACGGAAATACAGCTGCAGGTGTGCCTGGGAGGGCATTTTCAGAAAAGTTTAACTGAAAAGGCCCACTCTGAATATGGCTAGCCCCAATCATGGATGAGGGGAGGTGGGGGGAAGAGGCGGCGCACAGCACGCTGGGTAAGGAGAAAGCAAACTGAGCAGCTGCGCTCACCTCTCCCTAATGACTGTGGGTGCAGCGTGACAGCTGCCCCCCCCTCCACCCACTGCGTCTTCCCCGACACAATGGCCCATACTCTCAGACTATGAACTGAAACATTTCCTTTCTCCTCTGTCTTGTTAAATAATTCTTGAGAGCATCGAGCAAAGGCACAGGCGCGCCTCCTGAGCTTTGCCGAGGCGCTGGTGGGCAGGACCCCTGTTGCCCGCCTGTCTGCCCAGAGGGTCCCTCTGTGTGGCCCCCTCTCCCAACTGCTCCAGTGTTTGAGGAAGATGGGGAGTGGCCCGCACAGCGGTATATATATTACACAGGTCTGGGAGGCTCCTGCCATTTGTGATGAAAGCCTTTGATTCTAGAGCTGGTGTCAAGCAGCTGGGCACAGAGAAATGACTCTATAGCAAGCTTTTTGTTTCTCGTTTGAGGGCACGTTTTACAGCTGGGAAAATGAACACCATGGCTGTCACCCATAGGAGGGAAGGCTCTACACACACACACACACACACACACACACACACGCACACGCACACGCACGCGCACACCCCCACTGCCCACCCCCCTTCTTGAGGTCTGGCTAGAGGTGAAACATATCATCTTACTTGCAGTGACCAAGAAGATCCAGCCTACCTGAATTCATGACTTAGCTTCCAAAGTGCTGACATTGTAAACATGCACCACCTCTGTGAAAAGGGTCATTTGACCCCCAAGGGGGTCATGACCCACAGATTGAGAACTGTCAGACTAATGGGCTAAGTCAGAGTGTGTTTATTCTGCCCATTGGGCGTGGAAAAGGTCGTTCTGCCTGTGTTTCTCAGAACACTATGTGGGCCCCTCCACCCACACCTGGTAAGCAGAGGGGCAGAGAGAGAATCCATACTGGGGTGGACACAGCTGTGTAGTGCAGTAGAAACAGAAGGGACACTAGCAGGAAGGCGCCAGAGGTGGGGAGCAAAGCTGACTGCCCCACAAGTTCCCCCCCCCCACCCCCCCGCTCCATGGCTCCTGCTCAGCCCCCGCATTACTGGATAGTTGAGTTTGTCAGGACAGCTGGAAACTGACTTTTAATGGGGATATTTTCCAGTTCTTAGATGGTATCGGAAATTGAAAACAAACAAAAGAAATTGTGTGGCCAAACAAAACGTGGCAAGCAGTTAATGACCACACTGCATTTTCACAGGATAGAGAGGCCATCCTTGGGTAGAGAGATGTCAGGTTCTCCCAGGGGCAACAGGGAGAGGGGCACAGGGAAATTGGCTTATTTATATTTTAATTTTGAGAGATTTATTGGAATGTGTTGTGTATTTGCGTGTGTGTGTGTGTGTGTGTGTGTGTGTGTGATGTGTGCACATATGGGTATACGCCTGTGCACATGCATGGAGGCCAGAAGGGGGCCTGGAGGGATCCTTCTCTGTCACTCTTCACCTATTTCTTTTGAGGCAGGATCTCTCCCTGAGCCTGAAGCTTGAATTTTCTTGGCCAGGCAGGAAACCAGCCAGCCTCAGCGATCCTCCCATCTCCATCGTCCGGAGAGTTGGGGTCAGAAGTGTGATAAGCTGCCCAGATTATTAAGTGGGAGCTGGGATTGAACTTTGGTCCTTGTGATTACATCACCATGCACGCATAAGCCCTGGGCCATTTTCCAGCTCCCCTACCCCCTTCTGAGACAGTGCCTCTCTGTGTAGCCCAGGCTGGCCTTGAATTCATGACTTAGCTTCCAAAGTGCTGACATTGTAAATATTTGACACCTTGCTTAGCCATAAATTGGTTTCCACACACCCCGGGGCCTCAGTGTGGGCCGGTTCACTTCAGAATTTTGTTTCTTCAGCATACTGAGGCGTACTTCTGCACGGCAAGAGATAAGACAAAGTCCTCTGATTCTGCCAGCCACTTTGGCATTTCGTAGTCTCTGGCCACTCTGCCTCTGGTTGGCCTCCAGAGTTATACTGCTTTGGCGATCTGAAGGATCCCACCTCTGTTCCCCAATTCTGGAGTCCAAGGACAGGAAATGCAGTTGACTCTTTGCTGTTGTTTGTCTCACTGTGTAGCTCAGGCTAGCCTCAAACTTGGAATCCCTCTGCTTCCGCCTCGTGAGTGCTAGGATTAGGGACACACGCCGGACTCTAAGTAGTTCCGCCTGGGTCCAGTCGCTGGGGTTCAGCCAGCCTTGTCTGAGGGAAAATGGCGAATGGAATACGTGGATGCTGCTTTCAGCCCACAGATACACCCCTGGATGGAGTGGGAAGCAGGGGTGCAGTCCCTCAGTCCATCTTTGGGTGTCCCTCTGCTCTGCTCTGCTCCAGGGATGAACAGTGGGTCGTTTTCCACTTCTGTTTTTAAGACACCTCTAAGCGGGACCAACGTGCAGGTCCTTCCTCTGGCTCCATTGCCTCTAGTGTAGAAATCTGACTTGGAGGGGTTTTTTTTTGTTTGTTTTTTTTTTCTAAAGCGCCCCTTACATTTTCCAAGTGCTCAGTGGGGTGTAGGTATTTTATTTCCAGGGCTTGGATCCTTCACAGTCATTTCTAGCAGGCTCTGGCTCATGCCACAGACAGGCCCCGTGTGTAAGTGGAACACATCTTTGCCAGGCCGGGGCCCTGCTACACAGGTAAGAAAGAAAACCTATCACCATGTTAAAAACAACAAGAAAACATCAAACACACAAAGGCATTCGACCACGTTGAAAGGGTGTTTTCTTCAGATGGTCCCCGTTGGACTATAGCAAGGAGGTCACCATGACACAACATTTCGGTCCAGGGGTCAGCAAACCACATCCTTCCCCTAAGAGTTGGCCCGCCGCCTGGTTTCAGAGCTTTCGTTTTGTTTTTGAAAGTCAACTTGGCTTAGTGTCCAAACTGCCTGTCTCCACAGTGCCAGAATTCAGTCGCCCCTTCAGAGACTGTGGCTCAGAAGAGGCATACTTACCTCCTGGCCCGTGGTAAAGTGTGCCAGGCCCTGTGGTAGTCCCTCTATCCCAACTCCCCTCCAGGCTGAGAGCCACACTCAGAATTTTGTGAAGTTCTTGGAAAAAGAAAATTGAGATTTCAAAAAAAGCTTCCTGGAAGAAGGCTGGGTAATTCAAAATAGGAAGCACCGTGCGCTGTCACATCCGGCTCAGGTGCTTTGGCGGCTGGCTGTTGGCTGTGTTTTTGGTTAGGACTCGCTGGGTAGCAGCTTGTACAGTGTGGTTCCTGGGTGTGCCGATCCCAGGTGAGTACTTCCTAGCCAAACAGCCTGAGGAAAGCCGAACCTGCTGAGCAGACCTTACTCTTAAATCTCCATTTTGTTAATTTTACTCTTATAAAAAGCCATTAAAAGTCAGAAAACGAGTAACGGCACAGGGGTGGGGAACTTAAATTGCCCTTAATTGGGAACTCCTCATCCTGTGCATACAGCTAACGCTGGTGAAGTCCTTTGTATTCATGGTCTTTCTGTAAAATCAGGTCGTTATTCTTACTGTTTTGACGCATGTTTTTAAAATTAACGTATTTGAACCTTGATATTATTTTCACAACATAAATTTGCATCATTTGCATACTATCTGTGTATATTCTTTCATTTTGTTTAGTTCCTTATTGCTGATGATTTTGGTTGTTGCCAATTGTTTGTTATGCAGAAATGACATTATGTTCTCCTGTGTTTACGTCCTTAGTTTCTGGGTTTAGGATTGCTGCCTCAGGGTTGCAGCGTTCAGAAGACCCGGGTTTAATCTCCGAGCTGCCACGTGGTGGCTCATAACCATCTATTAGCTCCAGTTCCAGGGGATCTGATGCCCTCTTCTGGCTGTGATTGGCATTGCACACATGTGGTGCGCAGACAGGCAGACCGAAGGAACAACGCGAACACATAAAATAAAAATAAAGAAATATTACCAAAAAATGGAATTACTGCATTACCAGGTTTAAGCAGGCTGGAAAGATGGCTCAGTTGGTGAAGCGTCAGATCCTCAGAACACACATAAAAAGCTGGCGAGGTGTGGGCCTGTAACTCTTGGGTGGGAAACACGGATAGATCCTTGAAGCTCATTGCCCAACCAACCTAGCGTTATCAGTGAGGTGTAGGCTCAGTGAAAGACCCTATCTGGAAACGTCAAGGTGGAAGACAACTGAGGAAAGGCATCCTGTGTCCACCTCAGACCTCCGCACACTTGAGTAGACACAGGTACACACACACACACACACACACACACACACACGCACACGCACACACACAAAGCTCACCGGTAGAGTTTGTGCTTCGAATGAATGAGCCCCCGGTTTAATCTTCTGCCCAGGTAGAAAAAAACAGTCTTGAGTATTTTTAAGCCTTTAGTAGACATCTGCCAGGCTGTCCGTCAGGAACAGTGTACCAGTTTCCACACCCACCAGGAAGGATGAAGGTACCTGGTTTTCCTAGTAGATTGGAGTTTATTTTCATATTTTTTCTTTTGAGACAGGGTTTCCCTCTGTAGCCTTGGCTGTCCCAGAACTTGCTTTGTAGACCAGGCCGGCCTCGAACTCACAGAGATCCACCTGCCTCTACCTCCCAGGTGCTAGGATCACAGGCGGACACCGCTGCCACGCCACCATCTGGCTATTTTCCTGTTTTCACTGGAGAAGTGCTTGAGTGGGCTGACTTGGTTTAGGTGATCTGGACCAGTGTTCCGTGGTGTTTGGAGGCACAAGCTGAGTGACTGCCATTCTGGCTTCTCTCTTACAGGCTCCCCCACCAAAACCACCTCGAAGGCAGGGAGGCTGGGCGGATGACTCCATAAAGGTGTCAAAGTGAGTACACGGCCTCCGGGGATCATGTAGGGTGGGTAGGGAGGTAAGGGGATGAGGTCGGCTCTCCTGTGTTGTCACTTTTCTAACCTTAATGAAAGTCTAACCTTAATAAAAGTACAGTGCTATCGATCATAGTACAGGCATGGGGTTCTCACCTGTCACCCCGTCAGTTTTAGACCATTTTCCCCCCATCCCATCAGGAAGCCCTGTACCTCAGAGCAGCCCCCTTCCACATCACCCTGAGTCCCCAGCGGCGGGCAGCACTTACTTCAGCAGCATTGCACGCCCAGGGATGTTACGTAGTCCATAAAATACCAGTACTGTGCACGGCACAGCGTGCCCTGGGGCTGGGACGCTCAGCACAGAAGCTCGGTGCAGGGCCCGGGCAGGTGCCACAGTTTATGTCAGCCTGCGAAGGGAGCCCATTTGATTCCCGGCACCACACGAAACTGCAAAATTCTAACAGCGGCGCTTAGAAATAAGGCTGTGATGCAGGTCCAGGATTACAAGATACGAAGGTGTCACGTGGGCACGCTGGCTGCCGTCTGCAGCGCCCATTGTGAGTTTCTGGTTTTCAGCGGTTCTGGGGTGGGCAGCTCCTAGGCTGCACAGGTTTGATCGCAGTTGGGTTTTGTGGTTTCTCGAAGTTTGGTTCATTGTGTAAGCCAGTTAATGAAGGCCAGGCTGACAGGAAGAGCAACACTCCTGGACATTTGTCTAGCCTTTGCCTTTAGTCCCATTTTACAGGTCAAGTAAGTGGAGCTGATGGCTGTAAGCTGACAGGGGCAAGCGCTCCCTCTCTTTCTCTGTTCAGAGTTCCCTACCAAAGGCAGGATCACAGATCAGTTCTGTTCTGAACCCCTTGCATTAAGCCTTAGATGTGAGGTAAACAAAACTGCATTCACCACAGCAGCAGGAGGATCGCCTGCCAAGGTTATTCAGGACACACACAAGATGAGCAGTGTTAAAGATGTATAGTCTTAAAGAGCAGACCTCACCCGGGATTGGAATTTCATAGAGCAGCTATCTTCAGAATAACTCTTAAAAAGATTTTCTTGGACCAGGGCTGTGGCTCAGTGGAAGAGAGTTTGCCCAGCATGTAGGAAGCTCTAGGTTCTGTTCCCAACACTGGAACAACAACAACAAAGCCAGCAGCAGCACATGTTTCTCCCTAGTCTTGCGTTCCTTCCTCCCTGCTCTCCTTGTTTCCCCGACTCTGTGTGTATGTGTGTGTGTTTTCCTAACCATTTCCAAGTAAGCTGTAGATGTTACCACGTTTATCCCTAAATACTAAAGCTCTTATCTTCCAGTGGAGTCACAGAATCTTGATCACTAGGTCACTGCATGGTTACCTAATAGTATCTAGTATGTAGTTTGCATTTAAATTTCCCTATTTGTTCTTAAATGCCTTTCTAGTTCTGGGATCTAATCAGAGTCCATACAATATACTAGTTCTGTCCCTTCTCTGCCCCTCTTTCCTTCCTCCCTTTCTGTTTTTTGTTTTGTTTTTTAAACAGGGTCGTTATAGACTAGGCTAGCCTCAGACTTACATCCATCCTCCTGCCTCAGCCTCTCACGGGCTGCAGTTACGAGTCTATGGTGCCGGGCCCAGCTGCTCTCACTTTCCTTGAGTTCCCACTACTGTGGAGTACATGGACTGTCTGAGGACTCCAAGCCAGTTGTCTTACAGAGCATCTTTAGATTTCCCCAGTTTGTTCCCATTAGATTCAGGTTGAAGCTTTGGGGCGAGAGCGGGTGATACTGAGCGCCTGCTCCCACATCTGATGAGAAGACAGGTCTGAGCGCAGCGCTGGGCTAATGGCATCAAGTGTGATCACTCAGCTTTGGTGGGGACCTAGGGAGCGTCTCCTTAGGAAGTCTTGGGTTGTTTTGTTTTGTTTTGTTTTTTGTTCTCGTTTTTGGTTTGTTTTGTTTTTAAGAGTGAATGGTGACTGTGTTTGGTGGTGTAGGGCACTGTGTGGAGTCTGTTCTCCACAGCTTTTCCCTCACAGTGTCTCCTAGTGTGTTGGCATGAACCAGGACACTAGTGAGTAGCACAGTGCAAGGTGTGTTTTCTGTCCTGGGAGAGCTTGATTGTAATCCAGGACATTAGGCATCTCTAGTGAAAAAGTAAGGACTTGCCGGAAGAGGGCATGGTAAGTACGAGGCGGGCAGCATGGAGTACTAGGTAGTGACATCAAAAGAAAGTGATTCTAAGGTCAGGGGCCACCTTGCAAGTAGATGGAGGTCAGGCAGGTTGGACTCTGACAGCAACAGAGGCTCGTGAGAGTGGTTTGGTTTAAGATTTGGTGTCAGGAGGGTGGCAGCCTCCTCGTTAGGCGTTAGATTGGAGAATTCACAGTGGAGGATAGTGTTGTGCTTCCAGCGTTTGGGGTTCACAGTACCGCATGGTGCTGTGTGTCTGTCACAGCCTGGCCTCCGTAAGGCATTACCAGATCCTGGGAGTCCAGACAACACACGCTACCACCAGGCCTTCCAGGGGCATTTTTCTGACATCTGACATCAGACGGCAGCATGACAAAGTTGTTGCTGACAGGCTTTTTCTGGCTAGGTCCCTCAGGATCTGCCCGCAGGGAGAGAGCTCACGTTTCTCTTCCTCTCTCTCATCCTGAGAGGCCATCCCTGTGACCTCAGCCGCAGCAATCACCACCTGCAAACACTCCGCCCTGGGGATCAGGGTGTCAGCAGAAGGATTTGGGAGCAAACAACCCCCAGCTGTGCCTTGTACACGCATTGGACCAACTCGGTCAGGTAGGTGGCCTTCAGTGAAGCAGGACAAGCGACAGTCGAAGGCAGATGCGTGTCCCCAGTGAGAGGAAAAGGGCTGTTTATGGCCCTGACTAAGGAGCTTGCAGCCAACACACATGAGATCCCGAAACACCCACGACAGAGAGCAGAGCGCAAGTGGGCCGTGGCCCTGGGAGATACCACGTCCTAGAACTCACACTCACTGCGAGGTACGGGGCAGGGCTCACCTGAGGAATGGCTTGGGACAGGAAATTACTACTGGTCCCTTCTCCTGGCCCGAAAGCAGCAGCTGTGGCAAAACCGCCATCTTGGAATCAGCCACCTGAAGTTGTCTGAACTGGGGAACTTAAAGAGTCGATGGGTTACCAGCATGGCCCTGGGACTCCAGCTGAGTGCAGGGGAACTGGACTTGGGCAGGAGGAGAAGAAAGGCCTTCTGATTAAGTTTTGTCTCAAAGTGTCTGTTTTTGGGTTTGTCCCTGCGTTCATCTGCAAGGGAATGAGGCAAGTAATGGCCCCTTGGGGACTTTCAGGACTTTGCTCTCAATGTCAGCCGTCATTTTCAATCACCCTCTCCCTCCCAGCCATTAATTTTGGCCCAGGATCACGGGGACTTGTCCATCTATCACTCCTAATTGACACTAAATGATCTGTCAGTTTATTGATGAACGGCAGGAGTGGAATTGTCACAATATATTTTACTTTCCAACAACTCCTCCTGACAATTTTACCTTGTCCATCTCGCTCTGTTCACATAAATCTCCATTGGCCGCTCATTCCTCCTCACGGGCTGTTCTGGTGCCAGGCACTTCCACACCGTCTGCACGTGTCAAGGACATCAAGATGGCGGGAGAACTGCTATGTGCCGGTCCCGAGGTTACCCCCTTCCCTCCTCCTCCTCCTCTCTCTCTCTTTTAATGGCAGAGATGTTCCAAGAATACTAAAGGGCTTCTTTCCTCTCCCTCCATGTCATTGCCACATCGGGAGTCTCTACCTTCTTGTTAGCAGCAAGTAGTTAATTCTTATTAAGTTACAGAAGTGTGAAAGGCAAAATCTCACCGGGCTGGAGGGCCTGGCGTTCTGTAAGTGCATCTGCAGATGCAGGCTTTGTCCTCAGCCCAGCCATGTTCCAGCCTGCCCAGCCTCCCCGAAGCCTGCTCATTAGGAAGGTGGCCCGGCGTGGGTGTGCCATGTGTGGCTCTTTGGATGCAGGCATGCTGCGATCTTCTGCCCTTGGGCCTGCGCCAGGCCTCGTGCTGCCAAGACCCGAGGCTGGTCGTGCCTGTGAGAATTCTTACCATCCACCCAGCTTGCCTCATCCCAGTGCTTCGTGACATGAAACCGCCGGTTTAGACATAGGTACAGATAATGTACGTAGGGACATGAAAATCCCGTGGCAGGCAGAGCAGCCTGACAGCGGTGCTGGATCCCTCCTCCTGCAGGAGATCATTTTCGTTAATTGATAAGGACTGTTTTCGTTTATTAGCCACCATGCTATTTTATGCCTATCAAAATTAATAACAACCCCTTAATGTTATCTGATACCCTGATCATATTCAGTTATTTTCATTGCAGCAAAGACGTCTTGGTAGAGTTGGGCTGTAAAAAGGACAAATCAAGGTCCACACATTGTTTAGTTGTGCTGACTTGAGCTTCTCATTTATGCCACGCCCCGCCCTTTTCCCCATGCCTTTTAATTTTTCTGTGGGTGGAGAAAAGAAACCTAGCCTGTCGAGTCACCTGTATTCTGCCTTTGGACCATTTCTTCTGAGTTGTGATGTTTAAATTGTTTCTCCATCTCTCCAAGGTCCTGTTCCAAAGGAGAGTTAGAGTTAGATCTAGCTGGTGGCTCAAGCTGTGTGCACTGTTGTGGTTGGAGTACTCCATGGCGTGAAGTCCAGGTGTGGGGAGGCCCGGGTTTGGGGAGGCACATGTATGAGGAGGCCCGAGAGTTGCTTAGAGGTTGGAATATAGTGGATTTTAAATATTTTACTTCATCTGGAAAATTCTTCTCTAAAGAACTTCTAATCGATGACTGGATTGCCCAAAATATATTGATACCCAACCTTCCTGTTGTTAATCTTTATTTTGTAAAAGTTCAAACCTATGGAAGGCTATGAATGGTCCAGTGAACACCTACATCCCTTCTCCTGAAGGACCACTGTGAGTGTGTGCACCTGTGAATGTGTGCACCTGTGGTGTGTGCACTTGTGGTGTGTGCACCTGTGAATGTGTGCCCCTGTGGGGTGTGCACCTGTGAATGTGTGCCCTTGTGGTGTGTGCACCTGTGAATGTGTGCACCTATGGTGTGTGCCCCTGTGGTGTGTGCACCCGTGAATATGTGTACCTGTGAATGTGTGCACCTGTGGGGTGTGCACCTGTGAATGTGTGCACCTATGAATATGTGCACCTTTGAATGTGTTTATCTGTGGTGTGTGCACCTGTGAATGTGTGTACCTGTGGTGTGTGCACCTGTGGGGTGTGCACCTGTGAATGTGTGCACCTGTGAATGTGTTTATTTGTGGTGTGTGCACCTGTGAATGTGTGCACCTGTGAATGTGTGCACCTGTGGGGTGTGCACCTGTGAATGTGTGCACCTATGAATGTGTGCACCTGTGAATGTGTGTACCTGTGGTGTGTGCACCTGTGGGGTGTGCACCTGTGAATGTGTGCACCTTTGAATGTGTTTATCTGTGGTGTGTGCACCTATGAATGTGTGCCCAAAGAGCATCGAGGAGAGGAAAACTGACTGCCCGAGCTGAACTTGCTGCCGACCCATGCGCACAGGGAGGGACAGCCGGAGCCCCTCAGTGCAGCTTTCTGAGGTCCTCAGTCCACAGTCCCAGTAGCTGTGTGCTAGCCCCCACGTCCCCAGCCTGCTACCAGCCCCTCTCCCGTGGTGACCTTTCCTCAGTGAAGTCAGCCCAGCCTTCATTGTAATTAAAGTCCTGCTGTGCTTCTTGAATGAATTCTTACACATTCTTTGGAGACTTTGACCTTCGGCCCTTCACAGTGTCTAGTTTTGCAAACCGGAGCTCCTAGCCACTCCAGCTGGAGCCGGAGCTGGGACGGTAGAGCTGCAGGTGTGTCCCGGAGCATCAGGAACAGAATGAGCAGCCCTGAGTAATAGCCCTTGAATAAGCACGGGCAAAAAGCTGAATCTCCCGTGGAACAGTCCCTGTTTCTCTGGACTGTCCATAGCACAGAGGGCCTCTCTCTAGAAAGTTCAAACCCGAGTCTTTTAATCTGTTCAATTCTGCTGTTGCCAGAAGAGCCATCTGAGGCCCGTGCAACGCCCTCCACTGATGGAGAGCCCACCGACAGCAGCCTCAGGCCTCACATTTCAGAAATAAAGCCCTTTCCCTGATGTAAAAATGCAAACAAGACAGAAACGAAACTTACCCCCAGCTACTGTCTCTTCCCGTCCCAGCCATCTCCCTAGCAGTGTGGAGTCCTCATACATTTCAGGAGATGCATAGGGGACTCCCGACCCGTGACAGCTTGGCAGGTGACCTCTGGTTTTCTGATGGTGTGAAAGCGGTACGTGAGGAGAAACCATACTTTGAATCTTGGGTTTGGATCCTTTTCTGGGTGAGCAGGGCCTTGGTTCCAAGTGGGCCACACGATTTCAGTGGGGAGCCCGAAATGCTGCAGCTGCTGTGCTGAGCTGTGTGCTTCTGTTAGGTTGGAGCTTTCTCTGCATTTTAACACCTTTAGTGAGAGATGGCAGACTGTCTTAAAAAGGTGTGTATACCTGACTGCATATACATATATACACCACATATAAATTTTAAGTTCACTATGTTTTGCACCTTGCTTTTTTATTATTATATTTTCGCTTAATGGTAATTGCATCTTGTGCTTGCATTTAGGCCTTTCTTCTCTTTCTTTCTTTCTTTCTTTCTTTCTTTCTTTCTTTCTTTCTTTCTTTCTTTCTTTCTTTCTTTCTTTCTTTTTTTCCTTCCTTCCTTCTTTCTTTTCACGTTTGCCTTTGAATTTCCCACATAGAGAATGATGTGGAGCTGATTTATCTGAATGGATGCTGGTTTCACAGACTGTGCCACCATGGCCAGTTTATGTGGAGCTGGTGCTGAAACTCTGGGCTTCATGCGCGCCAGGCAAGCATTCTTCCAGCTGAGCCCCATCCCACCCTTACTTTGTTTTTCTGTTTTGTAAGAATTCCGTGGGCTGGATTCCTCTGTTCATGGGCATTTTGGTTGTTTCTTTTCTTTCTTTTTCTTCCCCATTATCAATCCTCTGATGATGATGATGATGGTGATGATTGTGTTGTTGTTGTTGTTATTTATTATTATACATCTCCATTCTGTAGGAAATTTACAGGTTCCTTCCCAGAGACATTTCTCTTCTGGAGGAATAGCCTCCGTGTCTTGTCCTCTGTAGTATGGAGCGAGAACACACGTGAGGACCGGTGGTGACGCACTCATCATTTGTGACTTTGTGGGAGTCACTGTACTAGAAACAGTAATCGTCTTTTGCCCTCATAACAGCCCCACATGGTCACTTCTGTCATAAGCACAGCTGGCAGATGAGAAAGCCAGCATCAGAAGGGTTAAATAGCTTGCCCGAGGTCATACAGCTGATCATCAGCCAGCCAGAACTTGAGCCCTGATAAGGCTGAGTGGGACTCACTCTCACATTCTCCAGGCCTCACCACCTGCTAAGGGTTTTTTGTTTGTTTGCTTTGTTTTGCCACTTGGCACCTGGCATGGTGCCCTTACCTATGGCAGGGCTCAGCAGACATCACTGGGACTTTGTTGATATGGCTCCTTCATGTACACTCCATGTACAATTAGAACAGCAAGGCCAGCAGGCATAGCCAGAGCCCTCTCACCTCCAAGGGCCTGTCATCTTCAGAGGTGTGCTTCAGCCAGCCCCTTGCCCTGCAGAGGAAGGTGAGAGTGAAGGATGCAGCCTGCATTGAGGCATGAGCCAAGGCCCTACTAGGCCTGCCATTAACAGGCTTAATTAGGCCAGTCATTAAGTTCAATTAGGCATTGGAAGCTACTGTCCCTTCCAACCCTGTTGTGCCCTCCAAGAGCTGGATCTATTCCCAACCCGCCAGTTTGGGAGCTAGGCAGTTAGACCCTGGGGCCCTAGCAGTCCCCCAACCATGCTTGCAGGGCTGTGACTCCCATGGGAAGCCCAGGGCACAGTAACACAGAGTAAGGTGCTGAGAATGTGTGCTCACACGGCCAGGCATCTGTTTCCTGGGCTTGCTGACTGAGCACCCCTCCTTTGCTAGTAACCCCCCAACTCCTGTGTCTGTAATGGGAGCCAGCATCTAGCTGCACTCGTTTCCTCTTCCTCACCATGTGATCTTGGTCACATCATGGGCACTCCTTGACCCACGGTTCCCTGAGTAGTTTGGATGAGACCTGGAAGGTCACGGGGCCAGAGAGACGGCTCAGTTGGTAAAGTGCTTGCCCTGTAGGTATGAGGACTTGAGTTTCAATCCCCAACACCCATGTGGAAAAGCAGGGTACCATGGCACATGCTTATAATTCCAGTGCTGAGGAGACAGGACCATCCCTGAGGCTTGCTGGCTAGTCAGTGCAGCCTAGTCAGTGAGCTCCGAGTTCAGTGAGAGAGACCCTATCTCACTCCTCCCCCTTGCCCCCCAAAATGGTAGAGAAGCAACTAAGGAAGATAACCAATGCCCCAATGCCAGCCTTTGGCCTCCATGCACACATATATATGCACACGGATCCAAACCTAAACACGTGCACATACACACACACACACACACACACAAACTGGGTGACCTCAGGGTTCTTCTCACCTGTGGCGTGTGTTAACTCTGGGAAATAAATCCTATGTACTTATACCCTGGAGGTGGGAAGTTCAAGGAGACTGAGGCAGTGGTTGGGTGCAGACCCCTAGGCGGATCACATGGGCCCCTGAGGTGTGGCCTGGCTCTGAGCTTGCAGCTCAGTATGCTTGGGCTCTGCTTCTTCACACTCACTAAAACCAAATCTCAGGCTGTAGCTGTGCCTCAGGGGTAGAGCACTTGGTTAGCACGTGTGAACCCCTGGGTTCAGTCCCAGCACACCCCGACAGACAACACACACGTGATCTCAAAGGCCTCTGTGCCTCTGAAAGCCCATGTAAACACCTAACACAATTCCTTGCTGCCTGCTCAGAACAGGTAATTTTTGTGCAAGAGTTACTGGTGAAGTGAGACAGTTGGTGAAAGTGAGGCAGCATCGGGCCTTCCTGGCACAGGCCAGGTGTGTGGAGGCCTGGATGTACCATGTGTGCTTAGAATGAGCTGCCCTGGGGACTAGAACCCAGGGCTAGCCCGGGGTTGCTGCAGGCATGACTTCTTCATTGAAGGAATAGGAACACTGAGTGTTGGCAGGTGAGTGGCCAGTAGTACAGGGGGCGTACTATATCCCAGTTCCTCCGAAGGCCTCTTTGACACAGCACAATCCTGAGGTGTTTGCAGACAGGAAGGGAAACCTGTGCTTCTCAGAGGAAAATCCTCTTTGTGAGAGGCGCAAACCAGCTAACCTGCTATCCCAATACTCAGCACTTCATTGCTGACATCGGGGTGTGTGTGTGTGTGTGTGTGTGTGTGTGTGTGTGTGTGTATTAAATGCATCATGGGATGTAGAGGCTACATAGCATAGAAACAGTGTGCCTAGTTCTAAAATCCTTCAGAGAGGATTTAACATGTAAAAGCCAGGAAAAGGTGCTTTTCACATAGGAATAAACCGTTAGAGGCTAGAGCAAAGCAAAGGAACCAAGAGGCAGAGAGTGTTCCAGGAGGTAGGAAAGTGAGCAGGGCACACAGTCTAAAGCCTTGGGGGTCAAGGTCATGTCATTTCCAAAGCAGTGGCTCACTAAAGTTAAGCCCGAAAGCTGGGAGGAATGTCCGTGGAGTATGGGATCTGGAGGCAGCAAGGGCAGGGTGCTGTCCTCTCAGCTGAGAGCCCAGGGGTGGGGAACGACTCAGTGAGGGTCAGCAGGAGTTGGGGGGAATGCTGGGTCCCTAGAGACAAGAAGTGTGAAATAACTGAGGCAGACACAACTCGCTAGCAGCCTGTGGGCTTGGGGTTGGTTTGGGAGAAAGAACATGCCTGCAAGGAAAAGCATCCTGGAGCTTTACTGTCCGCAGTGAGGGTAGCTGTGGCCATGGCTGCAGCCGCTTCTAACCGCTGAGCACTTCCTGAGTACCAAGGATAGTCACATGCTGAGTAAGTACACATTAGTCAACAGCAGACCTCGGGCACCTCAGTGTCCCCCGAGATGGGTTTGCCTAGTGGCACCTTAGCTGGCTCAGTTTAGACACTGTGGTGTCCATAGAGCGATGGTACTGTCTAATGGTGCGCTGCTCAGCATGTATCTCCCTCATTAAGTGATGTGTGAGTGGACAGCGCCCAGCCCTTTGCCTGAATTATGGTACTCGATCCCTGGAACAGCCTTGTGGAACAGAAAGGCAGTATTTTCACAGTTTAAGGAACTCTCCCACGAACATACTGCTGGAGAATGGTGAAACGCTGATTTGAACCTGTCTCAGTCTTAGTCTGTCTCAGCTGCTCTAACAGGACACAATAGACCAGGCGATAGGAATGTCTCTCCACATACCGGATCTGGGAAGTAAGAGGCAGCAGCAGTTTCGGGTGAGATCGGGTGAGAGGTGCCGTCTCTTCCAAGGTGGCTCCCTGCGGCTGTGTCATCTACGGAAGGGTAGAAGGACCTAGTGAGTTCCCTCCAGCCTTTTCCTAACGTGCTAACCCCTCCGCTCCCATGCTCCGAGCGCCCTTGAAGCCTGTGCCACCCAGCCACTGCTGCACCAGGGGTGAAGTTGCAACATGAGTTTGGAGGAGACTCCCATTCAAGCCTTGGGGCGTGCCCACACTCAGCCCGAAGCCCAGGGCTGTACCCAGGTTGGAGCTGCCTGGGTTTGGAGTCTAGAGGGTACAGCAGACCCCTGCAGATGCCCTTCTTCCGGCCACCTGGCAGGGAGGGAGAGGGGAGTGACATTCAGAGAAAAGGAACAGGGAGATGCTTGATAGCAGGTGGGTGTGTTAGGAGAGTCATCAAGAGAAAGCCAGACTTCTCCATGCCGCTGCCAGTGTTGGCCCTAAAGCTCACTGCAAGAGGAAAGAGTTTCTTTCCCACCCTCCCTGCTTCCCACAACTAAAATCATTCCCCCTCCCCTTCACCCGGCTTCCTGCCCCACCATGTTGACTTGGGCCTCCAGACAAACATGTTACATTGCCTTGGTTGAAATTTTCAGGCAGGGTAAGGGTTGTGAAGAAGGGACTTCTTGGAGGCTGTCAGACTAGAGGAGGTTCCCAGCAGACATGGGATAGGATGTGGATCAGGCGAGGCAGGGCTGATGTCACTGTCTAACTCGGGAGAGCCCTGGAACCGGTGGAGTGTGGCTTCCTCAGCTCAGAGATGGAGAACACGAGGCCTGCGGAGGTTAAGTGGCTCGAATTACAGGCTCTTACAGTCAGAAAGGCCCTTACATGTCACCTTGCCCCACCACCCAAGGTCAGGCAGCTAATTAGTATAATGGAATGTGCCTGGAATTCTACAGCCATGCCCATTCTCAAACCTTGAGAGCCGCTCACATTCGTCTCAAGTTCATGAAAAGGCCACACTGTACTGTTTGTGCACGAGCTGGGTGCTTGGAATAAAATCGTCTTTACTGCCGTCCTCTGGGACCCCCACAGAAATGAGATGTTGATCATATGAAGCAATCTTATGAACAACAACAAAAACAAAAAACTTTCAAGGAAAAAAAATTGTGTCCCCTGAGCCAGCCAGGCTGAGCTAAAGGGAGACGGGTTGCCTTGTAGTCTGAGCAGGTGGAAGCCAGGAGGGAATGCTGAGTGATGCCGGCCATTGGTTAAAATTCTCCTGACAGAAGTGGTCCCCTTGTTCTCCCTTTGATGGGTTCGTGCTCTCAAAAGTAAAATGCATCTGTGAACATCATACCACTTCCTCCCTTTGCTCTTTAGTCCTCTATTAAGAAATAACCAAGAGCGGTTTTATTATGAGCTGTAGCAATTTGGGGCATATGTGCACGGGAGTCAGCTTCCTCACTGACCTCCAGTGCTTCAATCTGGTGGGCTCGTCAGGGATTTTGCCTTGGGGCTCAGCCTCACCAGAGCTACTTACCGGGGTCTTTGCTAGTGTTTTCTGGTTTCATGGTGGTTATGTAAGAAGCCACGTTATGAAGTGTCATATTTATACTCGCTGTACCTGGCAGTGCTCGGAGATCTCCAAGAAGCCACCACACATGGCCCTGCTGGCCCTCTTGCCTCAAATGTGGCAGCCACAAGGAGGATGTAGGGGTCTCGGGACCTTTCCTATACATATCTTATTACTCAGGCCAGGTGGAGTCTTTTTGGACTTCTGTGGCTGAGTACAGGATGTAAGAGGAGGAGTAGAAAGACCACAGTTTAGTGTAGAAGGACATCTTCACAGGCCTCTGTGGTGGAGCAACCTCAAACTCCAGCACTCAGGAGGCTAAGTCAGGAGGAATCGGGCCAGCCTGAGCTGTATCGGGAGATTAGCTCAGAAGACCAAACCACACCAAAAAGCAAACAAAAGAGAATTGAGATCGTCTCTGGAAGCACAGGGAAGCTGGCCTCCGACTTAGGAACCCCTGATCTCTGCTTCTGTTGCTTTAATGATCATCATCCTGCTTTCATGATCCACACAGCCGTCCTCCCCAAGACTGGACTCAAGCCTGGGGGCCTTTATCTTTTCCATTAGCTTCTGCCTCTGAGCATCCATGATTGAATCTCCCCATGTCCCCAGTATTTCTTTGACACTTCTCCAGTCCTGTTAATGTCCACTACTGTCAAAGAATATATTGAAAGCCCAGACTTTGGGCAAACTGTAGTGTCTAGCTACACTAAAATAAAATACATATTTTTTAAAACTGTGTTTTATCTTTATGGTCCCTTTGACCATTAGCATTCAATGGTAATGCTATCTTTCCATTGAAGATTTAGTTTCCTCTTGAATAAACGGATTACAGGATAAGTAAGGAGCCTTTTTAAAGGAAATATGGAGCTTGTATAGAAAATACGCAGCTGTAGCAGAAATCCAGACAGTGGCATTTGACATGGGGAATGCTTGGGAAACTGTCCCACCTCTGTCCACAGCTGCCGCTTCCCTCCACTCTCCCTTCCTCAGGAGCAGAGGTAACCTCTCCCACTTCCGCCTTTGCTGCTGCTGAGCGCAGACTTCAAGGTGTGCTGCTGCATGTTATTCTGCAGAAATCTAGCTTCTGTGTTGGCTTGAGTGACTCGAGGGGGAACCAAGGACCCAGTGAAAATTGATTTCCATCTCAGCATAGTTGGTGTGGGCTCTTGAGCAAGCTGCCTGCCAGCTCTGACACCTTCCTTGTTTTTAGCCACTACCTAGCCGCCAGCAGCTACCAGCTTGCCTGGCCTCATGTGGCCCTGTTGTGACCCTGGCCTCTGTCTAGGTGCCTTTTCCAACTGGAAAGCCTTCCTGTAGCCTCACTGCCTGTCTCTCACTGGGCAGGTCTTCCAGGAAACATGACCGCAGTGGCTAGTTCCTTTTGAGTCCTTTCCTGGTGTTTTTCTTATTAGCCTCCCTGTTTGGTGATGTTTGGAACATGGTAGAGCACAAAGCACAAACCTCAAGGTTGCGCCTGGGTTTCTAGCTCTGCACCCAGCAAGCTTTGAGCCTCCTTTCGGTCCCTGTAATCTCCATGTCAAACTCAGCAGTCACTAAGGGTAGATGACAGCAGATTGGATGTCTTAGGCTTTGCAGTGTGAGTTTATGGAAGATGTAATGTTAGTTCTATAATGCTGTTTTCTCCTACCAGAATAGAAAATATCAAACAGCATTTCCCAAGTTCTTACTTGTTCTAGTTGATAACTGTAGTAAAGGTTTCCTGAGTAATATAATGTCTACTTGAAGTACCTACAGCGCAGACTCAACTCTCAGCTACTTTTCCCTGTAGCAGACATGGGTACATATTTTATATGGTTTCATAACTGGTTTCAGCTACTAAAATTGTTGCTGTGCGGTCTGACTTTTTTTCCCCCCTGCTATGTTAGAATCATAACAAAGATGCTATTTTTAATCTTCGCAGCAGGGGGCAGACTTCATCCAGGAATGGCCATGTAATTCCCTGGCATCTAGAGGACAGGATTTGTGCGCAGACTGGACTGGGACATGGTTTTCCTCTCACAACGTGATACCTGAGGATGAGCTATTACCGCACAAACTAAATAGGACGCAGTGTGACTTATAACCACACAGTGGCAAAATGTGGATGCTGGGAAGTTCTTCCTTTAAGAGAAGTGATAAAAGATAATACTAGTCCTCATCAGACAATAAAAATGACAAGAACTGAGGGACGAGCAGGTAGTCACTTCCACTTTCAGAAGAGACTTGAGTGAGAAATCTGGTGGCATCTCCCTAGAATTTCAGGTGTGGGGACAGCATAGAGCAGAGACACAGGTGCTCAGCTCATTTCCCAATCCTGAGCGGACTGTGTGGCCATGTTTACAACAGCAGACTTCACCTTCCCTTTGATTTCCATCATGAAGGCACACTTGGAGGGCCACATGCTCATGAAATGGAACCTTGGTTTGGAGATCAGAGAGAAGTGACCTTGTCTCACTCCCCTCTGGGTGAGAGTCCCTTTGAGCTTTCAGAGGCAATGGGAAGGTGAGTTTTTGTTTGGTTGGTTTGATTTGTTGTTTTGTTTTTTTGAGACAGAGTTTCACTACGTAGCCTAGGCTGGCCTAGAACTCACTATGTAGACAGTGGCCTCAAAGTCATAGAAATCCATCTGCCTCTGCCTGTTGAGTGCGGGGATTAAAGGTGTGTGCCACCGAGCCCAGCAGTTATGAGGTTTCCATCAGGTATTTTTAACCATGAGGTTAGAATACTTTGTAGGGAAATGGCACTTTAATTGCTTCCTTCCACAGGAGGACACGTTGGTAAACAGCAAGGAGCTTTGGCCATTATCTATTTCCCCATGTCCTTCTCACAAATTCTCTTCTGTGAACTTGGTTCCTGCTATAGAACGTCACCTTTCTGCAATGGTCACATGTGACTTTAGAGTGTTCTCACCTGCAAGGAGTTGTTGTCCTTGTGTGCCCAGACCCTTCACTTCGCTTCCTGGATTGGAGGCAGTGGCTCTTGTTCTGCCTCAGCAGGGAGGCAGGTCTGGGGTCCAGTGTGTGCCATGGCCATTAAGAGGCTTCAAGGACACTTCCCCCCATTTATCCCAGTAATGTCCCCTGCTAAACTAGGTTAACGGTGTCTAATTAACCACTGAACATTGTCATGCTGCATAAAGATAGAATCCTGGCTGTCCTCCGAGCCGTGGTACTTCATCTCCATTTAGATCTCTGCAGTGTTCCATTAGGCACAAGAGACCATTTCCATGAGGTCTGCATGAGGGCCGCATTCAGCTTTTGCATGGAGACAGCAGTCAAAGGCTTTGTCCAATGCCAGAGGGGACCCAGGTTGCTTTGGGGGCCTCACCCTCAGCTGCTGGCAATGTCCACAAGTTGGGGTCACGACCACTTACAGGTTTCTCAGATGTAGCCCTTATTTTGATCATGATGGCCAACTCAAGCCCTTGCTGGGGGCCGAGCAGCGAGGACAGATGGCTGCAAGAGATGAACGAGGTGATATACACAAAGGTAGATAGACACTCATCTGAGGAGTTGTCCCAGGGATGATTTTTTTTTTAATACCATAGCACATTCTTTCCACGAAGCCTCAGAATGGAAGCAGGAGAACCCCAGAGTCATTGGGTTCCCTGTGGTCACAGTCCTGCAGGGTGACCATGACGTCATGTTTGTCCTCAGCCAGCCAAATAAGCAAAAAGGCGGGACTGGGGGAGGGAGGGTGACCTAGCTAGATAAAACCCCTCCCCGCCATGATACAATAAACCGCACAGAACAACCAAGCCGCTCAATTGGGAGGCTTGCCACAGCTGTAGCCCCACAATGAGCTCGAAGCGTGGTTGGGCCGTGGGAAATATTAATTGGTTCCTAGCAGAGTGTCTGGAAGGGGCATATCTGCCCACGTAGAGCTGCTGTCACGCCTGTGCGTTCCTGTCAGGCAGGGGTTAAAAGCTGAGCTTTGGAGTTAGCCATCCTGGCTTACATTCACACCTGCGGTTCTCCAGGCGGGCAGCAGAAAGCGAGCTCCTTTACCTCTCCGAGCCTCGGCTTCTTCACTGTTGTACAATGGAGTAAGAGTGCTAATGGGATGGTCCCAGGACATCACATATGCTGTATGTGCCGGCAGTTCACAAGTTACACGGTGTCGGAGCCTGGTCTCCAGTCGTCCCGGTGCCAACTCTGCATTCTGCTGAGGACCGTGTGGCTGGGTCCAGCTGAGCAGGGCAGAGAGAAGCAGGTATGAAAACCAGGAGGGGACTGGTCAGGGGAGGGGGGGAGGCTGAGCCAAGGCTCTGTGTGGGCTTTAAAGGAAGGCGGCCTAGCAGGGCAGCCGTCTAAGAAACCGATATTTAGAGAGCAGCAGCTCACAGCCAGGTGTTATGGAGGTTTGCAAGGGCCATGGATTTCTCCTCTTCCAGTTGCTGGCTGACCAGACATGCTTCCTCACCACGTGTGCCCTCGATATCAAGTCCACATGGTGGGAGGGGGTGGGGTTATTTCCTCTGGTCCACAGGCAAAGTTGTGTTCAGAATGGCCAAAGCAGGCAGCAAGTGATGGAGGAGCTCCTCGGAAGAAACCTGGGGTTTAATTAACTCTTGAAAGTGCTGGTTTAGCAAGCTCCGTGCCTTTACATTTTGCATATTGAGAAAGTGAGCGCCTCTAATGGGTCTGAATTGTCTGGCCTGCGGTGGCGGTGAACTCCTGGTCGGGTTATACAAACACCACAGACTCTGTGTGAGTCCTAGGAACAGTAGCTTTGCGTTGTGGGCTGTTTGGGCTCCAGGCCATTTCTTCAAGTCCATATTCATTAACACTTCCTTCTCTGGTAGAAGGCAGCAGGCAACTGAAAAAGAGAAGGGAGAAAGGGAGGCAGGTGTCCGTTCGCTGCACAGCAGCTCTGGAGCCCAGCCTCAAATCTGGAATTCAGTTAGGGATGTGACTCTCAGAACCATGACTGGGACCCATTTCTAGAAATTCCCACCCCGGGTGGGGTCGAGGGGACTGGCACATCTCCATTGAAGAAGTTGTGCGTGTGAGTCTGTGGCTTTCTGTGGTTACAGGCTGTGGAGGACTAGCTGCAGCCTTTAGTTCTTTGTGTGGGCAGCGGGGGTTAGAAGGACTATGAGCACAGGAATCCAAGCAGATGTGTACATGCCAGCTAGGCCAGTGTGTAAGCGGTCTAGGGTGAAAATCAGGGAAGCGAATTCTGCTGTCAGGCTCCTCACTAACAAGCTCTGAGAGTGAGGCCTGTGGTCACAGTGCCCAGTGTCCTGAGTGTCACTGGTTACCAAAGACACCTTCAGTGGCACCGTGGAAGCCTTTGCAAAGTACTGAAAACTGTTGTGTGTGCGTGTGGCACTGTGCTATCCAAGATGCCCTAGGGAATCAAGCGGGTATAGGAGATCTGTGAGGCAGAGCTGTACTTCACATTGGATCCCTGCAGGCACATACAGATATGTGTCCATTTCTCTTTCTGCAGAGAAGCACACACCAGGTCTAGAATGTACTTCCCACCTCGCTGCCTCTGGCTCATACACTGGTAGCCACACAGCTGTAGGAAATGTAGTGTCCCTCGGCGCCTCTTAAAACACCAGCAGCGCAGACTGAGTGACTCAGAGCTGCCCCTGGCTTTGTCGGAGGGGACCCAGGGTGGCCGGAGTTCAGGCTTCTGTCCCAGAGGTTGTGTCGTCGTCAAGCTCTTTATTACAGTAATCCTGAACGATGAGCATCTGTAAAAAGAATAAACAGCACTGTGGTCCAAACCAGAGCTACCTACACTCCAGGTCAGTTTTTCTCAATCATCCTAATACTTCGACCCTTTAATACAGTTCCTCATGTTGTGGTGACCCCCTGCCATAAAACCATTGCTACTTCAGTTCTCAGTAACTGAAGTGTAAGATACTAATAATAATACCACACAATAATAGCAATAATAATACCACAGATAACAACAGTGTGTAGTCCTGGGTTCCCCATCCCTAAATCAGCTGATCCGTAAATCTCTCCATCCCAGGCCCAGCAGGCTGCATGTCTGACAGTCTTCCCAGGGAATCTCATGTCATTGACATGAAGACTGCTGCCCTAGGTAAGGGCCTGGGTGTCACACAGGTCCAGGTTCTCATGGAATATCTCAGACTGAGTCCTCACCCAGCACCTGTCATGTGTCTCTGGTCCCTCATGCTGATGAGATGGAGACCGCTTGCCAGGCAGCGGGCCCAGTGCACCCCCTTTGCTTCTGTGAGCTTACCGAGGCTGGTACGGAACAGCCCCAAATATGACCAGAGCCTCAGTCACCGAAACAGCCCGCTGTCAGCAACTCGCTCAGCTGCTAAAGGAGTCATTGTCTGCGTCCATTTCAGTTTTCTGCTTCTTGCTCTACCAGCTCTCAAACTCAGCAGTTTAATTCAGAGTTGTACTGAGTCAAGGCTTTAAGAAGACCTTACAGGGGCTGGGAACATGGCCCACTGTGAAGTCATGAGGACCTGAGTTCAGGTTCCCAGCATCTACATAAAAACCATGATACGGAGCCAGGAGTGGTGGCGCACGCCTTTAGTTCCAGCACTCGGTAGGCAGAGGCAGGGGGATCTCTGAGTTAAGGCCAGCCTGGTCTACAGAGTGAATTCCAGGACAGCCAATGTTACACAGTGAAACCCTGTCTTCAAAAACCAAAACAAAACAAAAAACATGATACGATCATGTATGTTTTCATCCTGGCATGGGGCAGGGGTCCAGAGATTGCTGGCCAACCAGTCTAGCCAGTAAGTGAGCACCAGATTCAGTGAAAGAAATCCTGTCTCATAAGATAGGGTGGCAGGGCATGGTGGTATGGGCCTTTAATCCCAGCATTCAGGAGGCAGATGCAAGGCAAATGGATTTCTGGGAGTTTTAGGCCAGCCTGGTCTACATAGAGAGTTCCAGGCCAGCCCTGTGTCAAAGAGAAAGAGGGGACAGTAGTGGAGGGTGGTCCAGGGACACACCTGATCCAGTCTCTGCCTCTGCTCGGTACATGCATATGTGAGTGTGTCCTTCCTGCCTCCTTCCCTCTCTCCTTCCCTTCTTCCCTCCCTCCTTTCTGTCTTTCTCTCTTTCTTGTACACACACAGACACATAGAGACACAGATACAGAGACACACACACAAATGAGAGAGACACATACACACAGATATCCTTAGGGACACATACACACGGAGACATACACAGACATATACATGCACGCACAGAGACACACGTGCACACACATGCACACTCACACACAGCGGCTACAAACCTTTGGGATGTGCTGACTTGTTCCCACTTGAGCCTCTTCCCAGACAACTCATGGATTGTCTTAAACTTTGTCTCTCTCTCTTTTTTTTTTCAGATTGGGAAAGAAAAATTCTGAGGAGATGGAAGAGTAAGTTCCCAGGGTACCGTGTATCCTGTAGTGAGCTTTGCTAGCAATGTGGCCTTGGCTGTCATTGTCCCTCCAGCCTGTGGTGAATACAGCATGGAAAACGATGGAGTTCTGGAGAGAGGGCTCTGCACTTAGGAGCCTTTGCAGAACACCTGGGGTTGGGTTTCCAGCAGCTCACAACCATCCTTAAGTCCAGTTCTGGGGACCCAGGGCCTTCTTCTGAACTCCGTAGAAACCAGGCACACACAGTGCACATGCAGACATGCAGACAAAACACTCATCCACATAGACAAAAATAGTAAGTCTTCAAGGAGAAAATGAGATGGTCTGGAGTCTGGCTGTGGCCCGGGGCTGGGATCTGCTTGGTGCATTAAGAGCTGGCTTCATGCTGTCTCCTCCCCTGAAGGTCGGGACCTGGCACAGATGCCCGTGTCATAGTCTCACATGGGGAGTTTAGGATTGCAGGTGCAGGTATCAGGATGCCAGTCCAAAGAGTAGCAACACAGGTGGGCAGAGGAGTAATGAGCCCACTGACGCTGGCCTTCTCCCAAGACTTCCATGTGAAAAATGAAGTGAATTAAAATTAAGGGGAAAGGCTGTGGACAAAGCTATAATGGCAGGTGCCCTCGAACCTCCAGAGGGGGGAGAGCACGCTGCCTGCGAACGGTGTGTCGCACGGCCCATGCAACCATGCACAGCAGACCCATTTGCCTGAAAAGGTTTGACTGAGTTTATGGAAACAGGAGAATTTTTATTTTTATTACCTGTTTTGTTAGTCAGGGTTTCTCTTGCCATGGTGAAATGCCATGGCCAAAAGCAAGCTGGGGAGGAAAGGATTTATTTGGCTCACACCTCCAGATCAATGAATGAAGTCAGGACAGGCACTCAAACAGGGTAGGAACCTGGAGGCAGGAGCTGATGCAGAGGCCATGGAGGGATGCTTGCTCAGCCTGCTTTCTTATAGAACCCAGGACCACCAGCCCAGGGATGGCACCACCCACAATGGGCTGGGACCCCATCAATCATTAATTAATAACATGCCTTACGGCTGGATCTTATAGAGACATTTTCTCAATTGAGGCTTCCTCCTTTCAGTTGACTATAGCTCTGTTTTTGCTATCTGTGTTTGAAACTCATTTTTTTTCTTTCCTGTTGTTTTTCATTGACAGTCGCCGCCTCAGACAACATAGCGTAACTGGATCAGACGAAGGAGAAGGTGAGCCGCCTTAGAGGAAGTCTAGCTGTGGCCAGGAGGCCTGGGAGCTCGCAGGGAGTCTTTGGGTGCTGTGCTGAACGCTCCTGCTGGGTCCTTTGCTTTCTCCTGCAACCACCGAAGCTCCCCTAGAATTCAGTTTTCCTCCTCATCCCAGGAGGCCTCCGTGCTCAGGGCAGGTGTGATGGTGCCCAGCATGCCGCTGTGCAGGAAGCCAGGGTAGCCACTGGCTCACTTCCCAGTTTCCCCCATCTCGAGGTCGGAGGGCTCGACTGCCCACTGGCCAGTGTCTGAGTACAGCCTGCCACGCACTTCTTCACACCATCCTAGTGTTTACGGCAGGAGCCGTGGTACCACAGTCTTTGGAAGCACAGCCCCTAGGTCTTTTCAACAGGTTTGCATGGGCATCTACATGCAAAGGGGGAAAATTCAGTCCATAAAATCAGACAATCCCAAGATTGGGGTAGGGTCAGAAAGAATACTCAGGAAATGTTCTGAGATACGGGTTCAGATACAGGTCCTAGGCCATGCTCAGGTCAGAAACCTGGACGGGGAGGGAGGGACACAGAAACTGAACTCATTTAAACAGGCTGCCTGAATGGGCGTGACAGGCTGAAGTCTGACAGTAAGTTTAGCCGTTCTGCTGCTGAAGCCCTCTGAGACAGGCAAGGACGGGAGCCTCTGCTTGGAGTTAGGCCATGGTAATGGGGACTCTCTGGCCAGCCTGGACCAGTGTGGTAGGAGCGAGTATATGGCAGGTCATGCCCTTCAGGTCATTTTTGAGTAACTTCAGTCTCCAGTTGCTTGTGTATTTGTTTATAACACCAGGAAACTTGGTTTTATGTAAGAAAACATTGACTTAAGGGAACATGATTTCTAGAGCTTTTCGGCAGAGACTTCCAAATGCAAATAACAAGGAAACGGTGTGGCTCCTGATCTCCTGATGCTCTCACTCACTGGACTGTCTCCAGGCCGTTAGGGACTCCGCCCAGAACCGCCTCCCAGCGCCCTTCAAAGGGCTTCTGAACCCCTACTTTCGCCACCCCTTTTCATTGTGGAAAATGCTACATTTTGAGACCTAAATCTGAAGTCTCACAGCCAGCCTTGGCAAATGCTGCGCTTGCTGCGTGTATGTGTGTGGGGCCGAGGCTGCACAGTCACCACAGGGCCTCTGGTTCAGAGTCACGCCGCTGCAGCTTGGAGGGGCTCTCTAGGCCACCCTGGGCAAACCTGGCCCTAAACACATTAAGAAATTGAGGCTTAGAGACTATTACATAGTACAGCAGGCCTCAGGCAGACACCCAAGAGAATCAGCTCTTATACCTTAGTTGTCCACCGGTGTCATTGTCACCATTTACTCCCAAACATTCACCGTGTGCCAGCCACCAAGCTAGATGCTTTATATTTTCTTGTTCATCTTCTTTGAAAGCTTTTGGTTCTCTTTTAACCTTTTCCGGAGACACAGTTTCCAGCCCAGGCTGAACTTGAACTTCTATTTCTCTGGCCTTGGATTCCTACATGCTGCTAGAAGCATACTATTATAAGCCTATAATACCACATTTGGCTTATGGTTCACATATTGCATCATGTGATTCTCAAGAACAGTCAACTTTCTGTGTCCAGGACTGTGTGTGTGTGTGCTGAATGTATAAGTGTGTGTACATGTACGTGTGTACATCTTCCTGTAGAGGTGAGAGGCTGATACAGATGACACTTTCTCTTCACTCTTCTCCTTTATTGTTTCAAATGACTGAGCCTGGGATTTATGAGTTTGACTAGGCAGCTGGTGAGCTTCGGGGACCTGCCTGCTGCCCCTGTCCAGCATTGCCGGGGTTGTGGGCACACACCAGCTTTTTAGCGGGGCTCCTAGGGTCTTAACTCCTATCACTGTGCTCCAGCTGCGGGCACTTCCCTGACACCCATCTCCCCGTGCCAATGCACTTAAGACTTTGTTGAGTCTTATGTACAGAAAGCCTTAGCCATTAGAGTAGACAATATGAGTTTGGCTGACAGTTATGTCCTGTGAGAGCTCTCTCACAATGAACATACAGAGTCTTCATTACCTCCTTAGCAAATCCCTCCTCTGCCTCTGGCCTCAACAACTGTTGGTGCTTTTTTTTCCCCTTTTCATCATAAAATGATTTCATTTCCTAGAATAAATGAAAGCATAAGTATATACGTTTTATACCAGCTTATACACGTAGAAACAAAAACAGGCCTGGCTTTTTTTTTCTCATTGTGATTCTAACATTGGTCCAGGTTGCTGCATGTGTTGTTTCTGTTTTCATTTTTATTGCAGAGTGATATCCCATTAAATGGGTATACCACAGTGTCTTGACCTGCTCACGAACACTTGAATCGCTCATTATCCCCATTTTGAAGACAGGCAGGCTTAAGGCAGGGAAGAGTAACCTTGTCCGAGGTCACACATCCAGTAGATGGTGGCAGCAGGATTTCGAGGCTGACCTTTGACCTCAGGGCTCTCATTTTCAGCCTTTGCCTCAGTGTGCTGGTCCCCCCCCCCCCCCCGGCAGCTTAGAGCGACTGATGGGTGCTTAGTCAGGCTCCACCAAGGAGGGAGAAAAGAAAGAGTCTATTTTCAGAGAATGCCTCTAATGTTTTCCCTTCCTAAACTTGGCATGAGAAAGTTGTGATTTTGTCATGGAGGTCTGAAACACAAACGCCTTTCTTGTGAGAGGGCACCCCTCACCGCCACTGGAAAGACGCCTCCTCTTCCACATAAATCTGTTTTTCCATTCAGTTCTGCTGCATCCTTAATGGAAAATCAGCTCATACGTCACAGTTCACACTTGACTTAGTCCATTTCGCGGAATGTGAATGTTTAGAATCCATTATGCGCTAAGAATCATATGCTGCATATAACTAGTTTCTAGAATTATCTTTGCTCAGAGAATTACTTGGTTGGCTAGTGAAGGCTGCTCCTTTAAACTTAGACTATTCAGTGGATGGGGAGACTCCGGGAATGATTGCTGTGAATCGTCCACAGACACACATCCAGTGTTGACATTAAACAGCCCCTTGGACACCTATAAGGAAACCCCCTGGTTCCCTTGATAAGACAAGATCCAGCTTCTTCGGGCTCACACCTGAGGGGTGGGCAGTCCCAAAGGGAGAATAGCAGAGCCCAAATCAAGTTTCCCTCATTCTGTTTAGTTCTCTACAACCAGCCTTGGAGGTAGGGTTATGGAGGAAAGCCAACCCATTTTCACCCAGTGCCTGCTGGGGCCAGTTTTGTCCCAGGTACTGGAAGTGGTGGCGACTAAGGCAGCCCCAGGCCACCAGGAGTGTCTGATCTAGTGAGAAGACACTCATGCTCCTTCCCTGCCTGTCGGTCATGGAACATGTTCACAAGCCTTGTCTCCCTGGCTGCATTCTCAGCCTCTTCATGAGTGGGTAACACTCATCTGCCCCAACGCCCAGAGCAGGAGGAAGAAACATGATAGCTCTCCACCAGTCTCCATCCTTCCAGGGAGTAGGACATAGGAACCCAGGAGAAAGGGACATTTACAAGTGAGTGACATTTATAAGGGGCCTGGGCATCTGCTGGTGAGCCAAAAGACATGACATGGGATGATTTGCAAGACCATGGCTAGGCTGTGAGCTCAGGTGGATGTAGAAGCCAGACAGAGAATACAAACACACAAAACCACAAAAAGATAGGTGACCGAGAGTGTCGGAGCCTGAGAGCACAGCCTGAAAGATTTCAAATTATATTTGAAAAGGCGACAGACAGACTGAGGACGTATTTCTAATTGTAAAATGCCCCATAGCTCCTGTAAGGCTCAGTTCCCAGCATGAGAGAATTAAATACGAAATTACCAATGACACTTGTAGGCGTGTGGTGCTGGAGCTTGTGCCCAGGGCCACATGTATTCTAAGCAGTCTGTTCGTCACTGAGCTAGGCTCAGTGAAAGAATTTCAAAACACCTTGGAAGTAGAACATATCTGCAAGTTGGATTGGGTCTTTGGGAAGAGCTTTGCAAATTCTTTACAAGACCCAGCACAGCTCTACCCTAAAGGGACACAGACCCTCATTGGGAAGCAAAACAGATGAAAACAAAACAAGCTACTACAGGAATTCAGCAGGTATGACAGAGGAGGGGTGGCTGGCAGGACATGGTTTCAGGTTAGTGACCATTCATTTAGACGTGTGTAGGCTGAGAACACTTCGGGAAGAAGGAAGAACTTGGATCAGGTTATAAAGGGTGAACAGGACCCAATAGGCTGAAATAGAAGAAATGACCTAGTATAAGGAGAGACTCCACATGGAGAGTAGTTAGTGTAGCCAGAAGGAGCACTGGTTTGCAGACCTGAGCCCTGATCCTTGTCCATTCCAACCACGGACTGCCTTAGGGAGATTTGCAGCCATCTTTCTAACCTGCCGATTCTAGCTCACAACACTCCGGCTATCCCTAAGCAAAGTGCTTGGGCAAGTGGGAGGCTGTGATTATAGAGAGTAGTTGGAGAGCAATGGGCAGCCAGAGCCCTAGATGACCTTTGTGGACAGGCAAACAGAGTCTTCTCTGTTTAGGTGAGCATCCTTCAGTGGCAGAGTCACCCACTCTCAAAAATACATTTTAAATTAGTATACAATGTAACAGGTTTTGTTTGGGGTTTTTTTTTTTTACACACATGTCATATACTTTGATTGATGGGATGGGTTTCAGTCTCTCTTAGGCCCTCCTCCTGTGACTTACTGGTGCCCTTCTTCAAATAGCTTCTGTTTTCTTGACCATTACTCTTTCTTGTCCATTACTCTTTCTTTTCTCCCCCTCTCTGCCCTTAAGATCTCCCCTTCCTGCTTTATAATGCATACACACAAACACGCACACACAGTCTATAAATATACGCACGTTTAAATATAGAGTCTACATGTAAGAGAATATATACAGTATTTATGTTTCTGTGTCTGGCAGGTCTCATAGTCTAATGATCGTCAGTTGCACCTAATTTTCCTCTAAAGGTCATAGTTCCATTTTCCTTTCTGGCGAACTAAAATTCCACTGTGTATATACCGTATTTCTTCTTCCATCTGCTTATGGGCGTCTAGGCAGGTTCCACTTGTTACTGATAGTGAATAGTACAGCAGAAGATGTGGATGTGAAGTGTCACCCTGGGAGTGGTCCAGCTGAGTCACAGTCGTTCTGTTTCTAGTCTTTTGAGGGGCTCCCACACTGACTTTTGTGGTGGCTCCTCCAGTTCCCCCCCCTCCCAGCTATAGTACAGGTGTCTTCCCTCAGCCTCAGCATTTGTTGTTATTGGTTTTCTTGATGATGCTCATTTTGACCAGGGTGAGATGGAGTCCCAAAGCACTTCTAATGGCTAAGAACGTTGAACAATGTTTTTCAAGTATTTATTCTTATTCCTTCTTTTGAGAGCTTGCTATTCAGTTCAATTGCCCATATTTCAGCTGGCTGTTACTTGGTGTTGAATGTTTCAAGTTCTTTTTATGTGTCACATTCTAATTCCTCATCTGATACATAGTTGACAGTGATCTCCACCCACTCCCCATTCTATAGGCTCTTTTGTCTCTGGTGATTATTTCTTTTGCTATGCTGAAAATTTTAAATTTCATAATGTATCTCATTTTTCAATTTGTAGATCATCCATTCTTAAAATCCAGTTTTGGGCTTGTCCTAAAGCCATTAGATATCTGTCACTGGAATGTTACATGACATTTGAAAAGGAATATCATGTCTGACATAGGACTGAACCCAGTCTCTGAAAGTGACTTTGGACAAGCCACTCACTGATTCATTGACCATTTGTACATCACTCTGCCGAGTGATATGTGAGGCTGGGCTCCAGATATGGTGGTGAACAAGATATTCATTGTCTTTGCCTTCAAGGCAACTTCCAGTCTAGCAGGGGACAGGACAACACATTCTCATACAACTAAGAGAGAAGGAACAGATTGTGACTCAGTCCCCTGAAGGCGCTACTAGAAAAAGAGACCCGCCGAACTGGGTGATGGAGTGGAAGGGCAATCTAAAGAAATTACTTCAGAGCATCAGCTGAAAGAAAAGCCGAAATTGCCAGGGAAGGACAGGAGGGTTGGGAGATAGAGATGGTAAAACAAGTGCAAACATGTGTCACTTCCCAACCTGTCCCAGGCGTACTAAGTCTCCATAAGTCCCAGAACCCACCCAGTAGTGGAAGGCAAGCTCAGGATAGGATGTGAGGCTGTGAAGAACATTGAGAGGTACACAGATGAAGAAAAGACATACATCATCTTCAGAAAAGACTATTCAGGGGCACTGGGGAGAAACCTCAGTTGGCACAACACTTGGCTGCGCAAACATGGACTTGAGTTTTATTAGCACTCACGTGAAATTATGGGTTCTGCAGTGTGTGCCTACAATCCCAATACTGGGCAAGTCGATGCCTGGGGTGTTTACCACACAGTGTAACCAAACCTGGATGCTCCCGTTTCAGTGAGAGACCCTGTCTCCAAAACAAGGTGGTGAGCAGTTGAGAAGGACACCTGATGTCTCTAGCCTCGACATGCAAGCACACACATGACAGTACACACACATACACAAAGAATAGCCAGGCCATCTCTGGACATACAATTGAACATGGACTCAACTTTCAAGTCATTTATGTCAATCCAAAATGCAAGTTAGAAAATCACCTATAGCAGCCCTAATCTGTCTTTTAAAAAATAGAAAGTCTGAAAACAAGAGCTTACTAAAAGAAGCCACCATGTTAAAGCACTGCCTTCTTGCATCATGCAGGACATGTCCGACATTGTGACTCCCTCTCATGGAAGCTCTGAGCCGTGGGTGCACCTCAGCCCCACTGGGAGGACTGTCTCTTTCACATCCTGAGGTCCAGTTTTGACAGAAGTGAAATGCCTTGAAACCTAGGAATAATAAATCCTTCTGGCCAGCCAAAAAGTGTTTAATTCCTAAAGGACAAGTTGCGTCGAGCCACTTCTAGCCAGGGGCGATTGGAGACTTAATTCTTCAAGTGTAGCAATCTGGATGATCTGAGAGCTTTGAGTTTAAGGGTAATTGCTCAATTTTCTATCCATGTCAACAGGGAAAATAGGTAAAAGTGGCTGAACACAGCTACGCAATGAGGCTGGAAGAGATGTGAGGTGAGTGCTGTCAGCGGAATTGGAAACATGCTATCTCTAGAGGGCTATCTCCCCGCCGACCCCTGACTCCTGCTCTCCAGTCATCTCCATCTCTGGGCTTCTCTGCCTCTCTTTTAGGTGCCGTCTTGTTCTTGCTTAACTCTTTTACCACATACCCATCCCTTCCGCAAACAGCAGAGTCACTTTGAGCCTAAAGAGCGTTAATGAAAAGAAGAAAAGAGTGGAAAGATTCTTTAAGAACAGATGAAATGGAGTCCTGGCGCCTCACCTCCTCGTGCTTAGTGCAAACATTTTTATGGTGCGGCCTGCCTTCCTGAAACTTCACACGGCTGGTGGCATTTCCGAGGAGCCTACGAAGCCTGCCTTCTTTGTGCTCATAATTTTAGTTAAGCAATACTAATTACCACTGATGCTGTATTAAATAAGCCAGTTCAAGTCCAAAGTTAATAGCACATTATAACCTTATTTCCACCTACCTGCGTCAGCAAGTGACAACAGGTACTCAGAGGTTGCGAGCCAAGAACCAGGCTGTCCTCCCTTTGGTCTGTGGCCTTACTTTGTCTACAGGATATTGAGTGAGAAGTGTGAAACAAACCGATCTTGCAGGAAAGAACATTGATAATTAAGCTTGTGTTCACCATGGTGCTAACACAGCTTCACTTGTGGGGCAGCTGCCGCGCTCACCAAGACGATTATTGGCCCCTCATAGAGGAGGAAGTGAAAGCTTTGCAGTGTTAAAATAGCTCACGCAGGTCACATGGCCAGTAAACCACAAGGCACAAATTAGCAACCAGCTCCAGAGGAGGAAAACCAGTCACGAAGGGCAGTGTCTGCCAGGTTCTGCGGTGCCACACTGGCTGGTTTCAAGCTAACAAGGTGACATTACTGGCTACAGTTGGGATAGTTGGCCACCCTATTGTAGCATATTCCCACTGTGTAGGCACCTTAGCTGTAACAATGGAGAAAGCCTGGCCAACATAGTGCTGAGCTTTAAGTACGCGGTAGCCTTGTTTTCAGTGTTCCTTACTGATAAGGGTGTATGACCTCATTGATGCTTAAGTTTGACAGCCTTGTTTTAGTCAATGTAATGATCTATATTAGTTTTCTACTTAACAGGATCCAGAATCACCTCAGAGACAAACCTCAGGGCAGGGCTATGAGGGACTTCCTTGATTAGGGTAATTGCAGTAGGAAGACTCACCCTAACTGCTGAACTGAATAAAAAAGGGGAGAGGTAGCTGAGCACCCGCCTTCATTTCTCTGTACCTTCCTAACTTACGGATACAAAGTTACCAGCCACCTCCGGGCTCCTGCTACCTCAGCTTTCCTGCCGTCCTGGACTGTGTTCCCTCAAACCCTGAGCCAGGTTAGACTCTTTCCTCAGGTGCTTTTTGTTCAGGTATTTTCTCACAGCGATAAGGGGTGTAGCTATAAAGTCATCTTTCCCTCACTGTGATAAAATACCCGGGATAATGTACTTATGAAGAAAGAAGGTTTGTTTAGGTTCATGGTTTTGGGCATTCCAATCTAAGATGAGCCCCATTGCTTTGGGCCCCTGGAGGGGGTCCAGCATAGCGATGGCAAGAAGCACATGGTAGACGTGTTGCTGCAACTGGCAGAGCTGACAGAGAGAGAGAGAGAGAGAGAGAGAGAGAGAGAGAGAGAGATCGATCCCCAAGCTTCGAGTCACACCAGATGTGTTCAAACTTTTGAGTCACTATGACCACAGCATCTGCTGGGAACATTTATTTTGGCTCACAGTTTTGGAGGCTCTCAGTCCATCATGGAGGAGACACAGCGGAGCAGTTCACTTCACAGTGTGGCGGTGGCTATTCCCATCACAGTGCACCACGATGATGTAACCCTCAAAGGCCATTCCCAGTGGCCCACTTCTTCCATCATCACCTCCTACAGGTCCCATAGACCCACAGTCACACAGCCGGCTAGAGGACAAGTGTTCACAGCTGTGGCGACCCTTCACATTCAGACTCTGACAGACTCACTGGAGCTGATGTCAGCACAGCTCGGTCGGGAGCACACTTAACAGCGATCTCTTCCAGGGTTCTCTCTCCTTCGTTCACATGAACAGCTTACTCGCGTGTCCCCGCTGAAGGGGCAGGGTGAGGAAAGAAAGCTGTGTACCACGGAAGCATGCATGTTTTTGATGAAGCCGGTTGTGTAACCCTTTCCTGGGAACACAAGGAAAGTGCCCTCAGCCTTGTGTCCCCATTGCTGGAGGAATGGGACTTACAGTAGATCATCCCCCGACATTGTGCTGACAAATGTGAAGGACAATTACATCTCTCGGAAATCAACTCCTGGCTTCCTCCTCATGAGGGCGGAAGGTAGAATCTAGATAGGAAGGATTTGCTCCTGTTGAGCTCTCTGAGGCAACCCAGATGTAGCTGAGTGGTCCAGCTTTCGGAGCCAGATACAGTCCCTCTCCCACGCAGAGGCGAAGGGCCTGAGCTGCTACTGCGTGAGAGCAGGTGAGCTCCTCAGTGTAGCCAGCGCTACACTGAGAGGAGCAGCCTCTACCCAGGGACCCTCAGCTCCCAGAGTGTATGTGACCAGGAGGCAGAGGCCCAGGATCTTGGGATCTTTTTCAGATGGTGGGGACTGGGGAAAGAAAAAGCCCAGTGTCCTCTGCAATAAGCCAGGTGTGGCTTCTGAATTGTCCTCCACCCTCAACAGCTTATGATCTTGCATGGTTGGTGACCGCCCATGCATCCCTCATTAGCTGGTTGATTGCTCATGGTGAAGCCTGGCTGCCTGGTGTCGCCTAGGTGAAATGGAAAGGGTTTGGTGTGTTTATGTGTTTGAGGATAGACGTGGGACGTCACCTCCATCTTGCTTGGAGGAGGAAGTTTTTTGCCTTTTGACACAAATGGAGATTTGCTCCTATAGGACCCAAGTCAGCCAAAATCTGGCCAAGTGGTGGCTCTTTCTTCCTACTGTTAGGTTCCTGAAACTTCATTGCCGGCCACCGACCATGGGGACTCACCTATGCTCATCCACAGGAGGATAGTTTGATTCCTGAGTCCATAAGTGCGGTTGACGGACTGGGTTTACCTAAAAGACCCTTTAAGAGAAAGCTCTTGAAAGATGATTACAGAATTGAGACACCATCATTTAAAAGTGCCCGAGGCGATCTCTTTTGAAAATTGCAGCAGCTGAGGGACA